>JAYESA010000007.1:200576485-201081485 GCA_036927795.1 Iris macrosiphon | reverse complement strand
CTAACTACCCATGTTAAATTTAATGAACACTTTTAATTAGTAAACATAGATAAGTGTATCTTTGGAACAAAAACTTCCACGGTGAAGTCTAACATTTCTTATTATATAGTAGTATAGACTAGTATATATGCACGTCATACTACTTGGAAAGAGCAAATAATAGTCTTTTATTTTTTTACTACTTGAAAAGAACAAATTTTTAATTTTTTTACTACTTGGGAAGAGCAAATAACCACCCTTTTTTTCTTCTATACGTAATTACCTATCTAGCCATGTTAAATTTAATGAACAATTTTAATTACTAAATATATATAAGGATATTTTTAGAACAAAAACCTCCACAGGAAAGTCTAACTTTTCTTATATATATATATATATATATATATATATATATATATATATATATATATACTCAGGAAACCAGGTCCCCTGCCCTGCTATGCGCTTAAATATTAGAGGAAGGTGAACTAAGATATTTAAGTAGTGGTTGATTGATAGCTGGACGTGGAGGAGTGGTCTACCCATGCAAGAGGATCGTAGTACCGACGGTCAACCCGAGTAAAGCATGCCATGAAGATCGACCTGAGCGGTGGGTCGATGGCGCTAATATATATATCGCCAAAGTAATCCCGAAAGTCGAATTTGTGACTATGCTCCCACCTCACCAGAGGCCTTGGTATAAGCGATGAGTGAAGACCTGCCTGTTTGGAGCTGGGTTGTTGCAGTATTGCGAATTGTGTAGGGTGACCAGGAGGGTTGCAAGATGTGCGGGTAGGCAACCCACACTGAGATATGCATGAGGCAGCAAGGGGTGCTAGGATCGAAACAGGACTGTGATATGTGTGAGATGGCAAGGATTTTGTGTGATGCGTGGAATGACAACTAGTGTTGCAAGTTGCACAGATGCAAATGGCAATGGCGAGGCCAATCCAAATGAACACTACCCTCGTGGGTACCAGGAGTGCTGGTGTTGGAGCCAAAATGATTGTTATTGGATTCACTGATGCGGACAACAAGTGTTTCAACTGGGTTCAACGGGAATGCACAACAACCATTATTTGTCTTACCATTATAATCCATACATGTGTTAGAACATGGATATATCTACCATTTTGAATGGTCTACAATGCATTTGTTTAGCTCTTTCTTAGGAGCTTACCTAATCCCTTGTAAGAAGATCAATTATTTTCTGTAGCACTTATGCTTCAAGCCATAAGTGTTTTATACGCCGGTCTCGGGAAAGACTAATTACAGCTCTAATGGTGAAGTTGGCAGTGAATGATTTACTTATTTGCTTGGTTTCAGATGTCCGGTGCTTTCTGCGAATCTCTCTTTTAAGTTTCAGAAGCACTTCCATTAGGAATAGTAATTAACCTCAGATTTAAGGATGTAGTAGGATAACTTGTCTGGTTGAAAATGTCAGGATATATATCAGGAACACGTCATCTGAAGGGTTTAGATGAGTCTGATATGGATAAACATAATGATTGAAATAGATAAACATAATGATTCATAAAGATACTAACGCTAGTTAAGGATTATTATGACAATTGTTATAGAGTATGGAACCAGATGTTAGGCAACATAATGCTTTAGATCTGTGGTATGGGGAGGGGAGATCCTATGCTCGAAACAGGATGGGGTGATAGTATCCTAACTCTTTAATGCAATTTAATTCTAACTTATGTTACCATCTCCTCTGATTTGTACTCCTTCAGGTTTAAATATTTGATACCATTGATGTGGTGTGATAGCATTTATCAATTTCTTTTGTTAGCCATTTTCTAGGCAGATCCTTCTTGTAATTCTGTACCATCTGAATATCATGACGATAATTGTCTCATTCATTTGAGCCTTAAAAATCATCTTAAGTACTTGTACCAGGCTGGCTATCAAGGAAGTAGTATGAAGCTTCGGATCCCTTTTCCCAGACGTGCACAAGATAGAAAGTAAGCATTACCAGACCTTCTCTTAGCTTAATTATGGATGACATTTTCTTTTTCATTTTGTCTTCTGCTTGTGTTATTATTGGTTTAGTTTCTCCATAGTAATTTTTTGCCGCTATCATTGTCAGATTGGTTTGGCAAATTAAAATTTGAAAGTCATGCACTAGTTAAATATACAGTGGTTCAGTCATGAGCTTTTTCAGGTCTACGATTCAGTCATGAAATAAATGAGCAAAAGTGACAGCCTTGTAATATGTTGCTTTTCCATATGTTTCCATTTCCACAAACCTCTCATCATGAATCAATTGTAGGTTAGGTTGCACGGTGTTTTCTGTGCAAATTCGATGAAACGTAAACAAGGAAATCACAAGAGCTTATAATGAATCTCTACAACTTTAAATTTCTTAGAAACTGTGCCTGTGGAAGTCTGGTCAGCACATGACCATTTTGTTCCATTGACGATCCGTAATCAAGGCTTGATCCTCCGCTTCTTTGTTGCAGTGCTCGAAGAGCAGCCGGAAAGAGCTCTCTCTCTCTCTCTCTCATGACAAAGTGGGATCCTACTCCATTTAGCCCTACGGAGCTATTTATAGAGTTATGGGGGCATCCAAGCCCCTATAACTGCTCAACAACGGGATAAGCTTGCAGCGAGGCTGAAATTTAGGCTTCAAAGCCTTTCAAACCCACAACGTGGCTGATACGTGGGGCTCAACCGCCTTCAAGAGTCCTAACCAGAGCTAGCAGTGGGTTGTTGTCATTCCCCACTACTCACGGGAATCCTGGCCACGATGGCCCATAATCAGGGTAATAACAGCCCACTAAGTATGTGGGTTATTACACCCTAAATCCTTGCTTCGTGGGGTAAGAATAGGTCAACGACCTGTAACCGCCCTACATGCAGCTGACATGCGATGCTGGATAACTGCGGTGTGGAACCATGCTGCGGCATTGCGCCTCCAGCGAAGCTAGCGCTGCGGAGCTGTCCTGACATGGGACTGGCTGGGATGCTAACCCTGAAGCGGGCCTGATGTTAACCCCCTTGAAGCGGGCTAAGCCTGCTCACAAGCTTGTGTGAACCGCGGAGCTGGCCTTCTAGGATGTCTTCTCCATTTTTCTAGTGTCAACACACGAATACTCCCTAGGGGCTATGTCTGTATGATACTTCCTTGACACTCATGTTAGACGTGGTCTGTTCATGCCTTGGTGCTAAATGAAAAACATAGTTAAAAGTCATTTGGCATGATCTGGCATTCATGCAAAATATAATTTAGATATAAGAAGCTAACATTTCTTTTGCAAGAGGCCCTTTCTAAAAATTTTGATACCCACAAAATATACATAACAAATGATGATAAGATCTGATACACACACCCACACACTTTTGTCTGTTCATGAGTATATACGACTGTGTAGGCCTACACGGATTCTAAGATTTTTTCTTTTAAAAAAAAATCGTATCCTGAATCTGCATTGCGTTTGAGTCGTGTCTGTATCCAAATCCGTGTCCGCATCTCTGCAACCTAGGTTGTAGGATACAACCATGCTCCTCTTTGCCTTTTCTATGTAAAACATGTCATGGGCAAAAGGTTTTCAGAGTAAATGTACAGAAACTTAAAAATCAATGTCTAATTATTGGCTACCCATTATTAAGTCAGTTTCTCGAGATTCCATATCTTTAAATGGTTTGCAATTTTAATTTTGGTCCAATTGTCTTTTTATAGGGATGTGAAGACTCTCATTGTTGAAATGCTTCAAGCTGCAAAGGCCTCTTCTGCGTCCTGACGAGCTGATAAATTCAAATATGTTTTCACATTTTTATTACAGGTTATGTCTATATTCTAGAACTGCTTTCTCTAAGTTCTCTTTCTTATTTATATGACATGAATGTTATTTTTTTAAACTTCTAACTATATTTTTTATACATCGTATTCATATATATTCAAACGATATCAATGGGCTAGCAATTTGCAGTTGGGTTTATCCCGATCAGATTGTACCAATCTGACATATTTATGGTATGAGTTCTTATGAGAATAACTAGTAATCTTCGAGTTTGAGTTAATGGTGTTTGAAAGCTTCTACTCACCATAAACATCAACTGAATTTCAGTTCTGACTGCAAGTTTGAATTAATTTTAACAGGATTAGATATCAATTTATATGTCAAGTGAACACTGGTGGGATTTCCAAGCCAATACCACTTTAATTCTGAAGCCTGAGGCCCTGAGTTCCAGTCATTATCATATATTTAGAGTTCGCACTAGGTAAAGTTCAAATTGGCTGTTTCTGAAAATTTTCAATGAATGCTAAAACACTGCCATAACGTCTCTACCTTCTACCACTCATGTGAATGCCAATTTTCTTTCCTGGATTAGGATCCTTTCTGATTCTGAACAATAAGAGAGATTAATCAAGGGATAGCAATAACGAGAAGTATTTGAATTAGTAGCACTGTAGCAGTATGCAGCAAGATGAATGGGGGGCTGCATGAATTGTTGGTAGATTTTTAGTGTAAACCTGAACTTTTGGCTATGGAGACTATAAAGCTGGGTGAATTTGATAGTAATCGTTGCTTTATTAACTTTGTAATATACTCTGACCAGGTCTTTTAATCTATAGCGTCATGTTTGGATGCTCTAAGCATTTATCCATGCTCACGAGAGAAACAACAAGAGATATTGATGCTTTCTGAACAAATCCATATGATGGTTTGAATATCTGCGGTCTGCACCAGTAAACGTCTTTATAAACCATATATACCTGCACATATTAATAGTTTTTGTAACTCGAACTGTTTCCCATCTTTAACTTTTCATATTTACATGTTAAAATTGATGATGCCTATCCTTTCCGTAACATCTGGCTACTTTTGCATATTACTCTTGTACCTGATAATATTCATTTTTTATTCAAAAACTGGTATAAAATGTTCTGCCTATCCTTTCCGTAACATTTGGCTACTTTTGCATATTACGCTTGTACCTGATAATATTCATTTTTTTAATGCAAAAACTGGTCTAAAATGTTCTGTGATATTGTGCATATTGCAGGTCAGGGTGGAGAGAATATGAGTACAAAAGGGTTCATACTTGTACAGTTTTCTATGTGTATTTTAAAAAGATTACTGGATGTTGATAATGTTGAACATGGGTTGAGCCGAAACATTTATTATCAGTGAACATGGAAATGCATTATTACTTTGCTCTTAGGCCTACATTATCTCGGGCCTCCAATAAAGATGCAAAATTGTGTCGTCAATTGGAGGGTGCTCTTTGATTGCATTAGCTAAGGTTTCTTGTATTTTTTTTAGCGTAAATTGCTTCATGGCTTACATCAAGCCTCTGCATCACTCTTATCATTTTAATTCAATATATGAATATGATCTTCATTGGCACTATGTTAAAAGTGGTGCGGAGTATCAGTGCTTTGTACAGGGCTTATAAAGGCTAGTTTGTTCCCGTTTTGGCTGGAGGATCTGTCAAGAGTACTCTAATCATGTTTGGTTGGTCATACTGTTTGCCATTTTTGTTAAGTCGACATCATTGACTTATTTTCTGCCTTTGGATGGAACTCCTCTTATCGGTCACCGGGTCCAAGATCATCCACCGATGCCTGGTAGTTGATCCTTTCTTCAAACAGGGCCGGCCCTGGAGTAAGCCGGACAAGCCATCGGACTTGGGTAACCCTCTAGTTCCTAAGTTTCTACCTCTACCAATAAAGCCTACGTGTCTACCTCAACTTGTTTTTGTCAATTGAACTAGCAATCCATCAGGTCCATATTTTGAGTTCCCACTGAGAAGGCCTCTAGTAGCTCAAGGAGAGGTATCCGAAAATTGAGATCTACGACGTCGTCAGAATCGGAGACCTAGACGCCGCTGCCAACCGTACTCGCCATCAATTTTTTGATATCTTCTTTTGGAGTCAAGGACAAGGGACAAGCAAATTTAATTTTGCTCCGACTAGGACAATTCAATCCCTTGGCCGGCCCTGTCTTCCAGATGAGTTATTCCAAGCTTGAGAAAATTAGTAGTACTCTTGTGTGTGCTCTTGCTCCTACTCGAGATGATTTTTCCCGAGCTCTCCTATTAAAATCATGTTTATGCGCCTCTCTTATGCTTTGAATTGTATATGATTGGACTTCTTCTTTGAAATTTCAGCTACCCAAACACATGACCCGGTCTAAATCAATTGATCCGACACCTATTTGCATTGTGGTGGCTGCCCTTGCAAGAGCAGAAGAGTATTATTGATTCATTCTCTATCCTTGCACAAGCAGTCATAAGTGTTACTACTGTATTGGAACAATGTCGTAGATTATTGGGTTATCACGAATGAATCAGCCAAAGTTGTTCCTTCCTATTTGTGTGTGATCAGGAAGGACGTCTTGAATGTTCTTCCAATATATCTAATGATGTAAGTGATGACCACCAGGAATCTCGGATCATTTTACTGAGCTGGATCAATAGATTATTTCATTTATCTGGTTTTCTTCTTCTTCTTCACCTGTGTACACGAACACACGTCAGGGGAAGGCGCCGGTATCACTTTGACATAGGTTTATTAGTTTGTAGAGAGACGGGTAGACGACTCCAAGATTTATATTTAAGATTGTATCTGATATTTGATTGTATCTCGAAGATCTAAATGGAGATGACTACATGTATGTACCCTTGAGAATTGGTTTTCAAGAGTACGACATATAAAATTTGGATGAATGTTTTTGTCAGGTTTGGGTACAAGAAGAAAAAAAAAACCTTATACAAAAGAATTCTTGATGAAATCTTAGTTTGAACAATAAATTTAAATATAGAATGGGTCGGATTTGGATACATATTTAAAGTATATATCAATAATAAATAACTAAATCAGTACGTAAATCATCACTTCAATTGAGAATCCATCGGTCTCTCCAAAATTATATTATATCCTATCTTTGTTCATATCCACTATGTACATTTTTCTTCTTCTTATATCCGATTTGGATCGGATTCCATTTTTTTTATATCCGATTTGGATCGGATTCCATTTTTTGTTGAATATATTTATTTTTATTTCCAAATAGTGTTCATGTTAGTTATTAGAAAACAAATAAGGGTACATATTCATGTTAGTGTATAGGTTATCATGCTAGCCTTACAAACTAAATATAATGGCTTTCTTTTCTTGAAGAAATCTTTTTGGGGCTTAAACTTGTATTATCCTTCTCTTCTTAAAATAATCATTGTTTATCTTTTCTTAAAAAAAACAAATTCTCGAGACTTAAACGTGTATGATAAATGAGGTAGGTCTATTTATCTGCTAACTATTCTTTAAGTTTTGTATTTCACCACAGCTATCTCGGCAAGGAATTGAAACCACGGGCCACGTCAAAAGGTTGACATCTGGTTGACAATCATAGGCAGACCTACCCATGAGCATGGACGGACTGTAGTCCGGCCCAATTTTTTGAGTTTTTTAAAATATTTTTTTAGTTATGTTTTATTCTTTTGTTTGGATTTGAAGTATGCAGCAACTAAGCGATAAATAAATTTTCAAAAAAATTAATATTTTAGGTTGTGCGATGATAATGTTCTCGTGTCGTTCAAACTATATTTAAAATTTACCCTTCCTAATTTTAGAGGCTAGTTCAGCCACTGGTCAGTCCTAAAATCTTTGGTGGAGTGTGGGAAATGGCAGATCAGACTTTGAAGACCAGCCTAATTAAATAAAGCAGTGCAGTGCAAGGAGAACTCTTGATTCAAACTGATATATTGGTCAAAACATACCTCTATTCATAACTTCTGATTAAACTATATTAATCATAAGATCCCTAAGATGGCACACTACCAGTAGCATTTAGGAGTAGACTAAGTTCATATATCATCCATTTTTTCAATCGTTAAATTGTATGAAAACGTCTACATGTACACATTCTTATAATAATCATAAAAAGAATATACTAAGACCAGCACATAAAATAATAGATGAACACAAAAGCTGACAGCGCTAGAAATACCCATTGAATATTCCTTGTAGGCCCCCTGTGACCTAATGTTGCTCTCCAAGGAATAAAATCATGTGGCATGCAAAGAATAACGCAGTAGTCTGACAAGGACTTTGGATGGCCAAGCATTAATTTTATAATAATGCCATCTTCAATGCTTTCCACTTTCCTATTTGTGTGTTAGAATTTTTTATTTATTTATTTATTCTTCAAAAACGGTTTCCATTTCAACAACCATTTTTATTCCAATTTTCATGATAAAAAAAATTCTATTCAAATTTCAACATATAAAAACTCTCATAAAAAAATTTACATTATTAAATTAACCATTTTATTTTCTACCACGTAGATACATTGACGGAGCCACGTACATAAGATTGGAGTCCGCCGTCCTCACGAGATTTCTTTTACAGATTTTTTTTTTTAAAATTATTCTAATTTGTTCTTTAAATTAGTATAAATTTTCTTGAATTTTTATTCTTTTTTTAATTTCTCGCTAGCAATATCCTATTTGTTCCTTAAATCTTTACCACAACCTTAAGGAAAAATAGAAGACTTAATTCAAATTTATGTTATAGAATTTTTGTTCCTACGGAGTATAATGGTTAGCTCCGCCCCTGCGTAGATAGAAATTAAGAACCATTGGAAAGTATTTTTTTTATGCAATTTTTATTTAGAAACTCTACCAACTAAGATATAAATTTTCTTAAAGTACAATACAAAGTAGGATAGAAACTCAATTTTAGAAATTTTCAGTGGAGGTTATCTTCCTATTTCTATGGTAGAAATTTTTTTTAGAAAAAAAAAAAAAAAACTTCTCCCAACTCCTCTATTTCTATAGTATAAACTTTTTTTTTAGAAAAAAATTCTCCCAATAGTAATTTCTATTCCAATTTTCATCGTACGTGACGCTGATGTAGGATAAAAAAAATTTATAAAAAATTTTACATGTAGAAAATTTCTCTCTCATAAAAATTAATATTGAGGCCTATTTTTAAACTAAATTATTAAATAAATTCTTTTATGTTTTGCTAAGTAGGATTGAACTAAAAAATCATTAGAAAGTGTTTTTTTTTTTTTTACAATTTGTTGGTGAAAAGACCGTCACTGCTGTCCAAAAAAATATTAAGAGCTGTACAGCCCCCCCCCCCCCCCCCCCCCCCCCAATGCACGCAAAACAACCACCTCTTCAAGACTATCACACGATGATTTTATTTGCATAAAGAAGAAAAGAACCATTTCTGCCTGATCAAACAACATCTTCGTCAAGATTATCAATATAAACAACACATTTTTTCTTGGAAGAAAATAATTCAAACAAGTTACCAAAAATTATTCAGTGATCCGATCTTACGATAAAAAATATATATATATAGACAATATATCATTATATCATTAAGTACTTACGAATCAAGACTTACCATGAGTTCGGATTACTGAATTTCTCGAAATCGACCTAAAAAATTTGAGACAAAGACTTTGTTGTACTCATCCACCGTTAGAAGAGCTGAAAGTAGTTCACTCCATGCACAAGCATTACAAAGGACTTTTGAACAAACTAGGCTTCCATCTCCAACCATTTATGGGAGTGACTGTTCAAACAACGTCCTCTTTAAGACTATTAATATAAACAACACATTTTTCTTCTTCGAGGAAGAGAATTCAAACAAGTCACCAAAAATTATTCGGTGGTCCGAACTTATGGTGATAAAACATAGACCATATGTCATTATATCTTTAAGTAAGTACGAATCAAGGCTTACATTAGCCCGGATCAATGAATTTCTCGAAATCAACCTAAAATTTTTGAGACAAAGACTTTGTTGTATTGATCCACCGTTAGAAGAGTTGAAAATAGTTCACTCCGTGCACAAGCATTACATAGGACTTTTGAACAAACTAGGGTTCCCTCTCCAACCATTTATGGGGCTGACTGTTCAAACAACGTCCTCGTCAAGACTATCAATATAAACAACACATTTTTTTTCGAGGAAGAGAATTCAAACAAGTCAACAAAAATTATTGGTGGACTAAGGGTGAAAAAACATAGATCATATGTCATTATATCATTAAGTACGTACGGATCAAGGCTTACATGAGCCCGGATCAATGAATTTCTCGAAATCAACCTAAAAAACTTGAGACAAAGACTTTGTTGTACTCATCCACTTTTAGAAGAGCTGAAAATAGTTCACTCCATGCACAAGCATTACAAAGGACTTTTGAACAAACTAGGCTTCCATCTCCAACCATTTACGGGACTGACAGTTCAAACAGTGTCCTCTTCAAGACTATCAATATAAACAACATATATTTTTTTCGAGGAAGAGAATTCAAACAAATTACCAAAAATTATTCGGTGGTCCGAACTTATGGTGAAAAAATATAGACCATATGTCATTATATCATTAAGTAAGTACGAATCAAGGTTTACATGAGCCCGGATCAATGAATTTCTCGAAATCAACCTAAATTTTTTGAGATGGAAGCCTAGTTTTGAACAAACTAGGCTTCCCTCTCCAACCATTTATGGGACTGACTGTTCAAACAACAACATCTTCAAGACTATCAATATAAACAACACATTTTTTCTTCCAGGAAGAGAATTCAAACAAGTCACCAAAAATTATTCGGTGGCCTGAACTTAGATAAAAAAACATAGACGATATGTCATTATATTATTAAGTACGTACGGATCAAGGCTTACATGAGCCTGGATCAATGAATTTATCAAAATCAACCTAAATAACTTGAGAAAAAGACTTTGTTGTACTCATCCACCGTTAGAAGAGCTGAAAATAGTTCACTCTGTGCACAAGCAGGACTTTTGAACAAACTAGGCTTCCCTCTCCAACCATTTATGGGACTGACTGTTCAAACAACGTCCTCTTCAAGACTATCAATATATACAACACATTTTTTCTTCGAGGAAGAGAATTCAAACAAGTCACCAAAAATTATTTGACGGTACGAACTTACGGTAAAAAAATATAGACCATATATCATTATATCATTAAGTACTTACGAATCAAGGCTTACCATGAGTTTGGATCACTGAATTTCTCGAAGTCAACCTAAAAAACTTGAGACAAAGACTTTGTTGTACTCATCCACCGTTAGAAGAGCTGAAAATAGTTCTCCATGCACAAGCATTACATAGGCCTTTTGAACAAACTAGGCCTCCCTCTCCAACCATTTATAGGGGGAGAGGAGAGAGCTTTGCTGGGACAGAGAACAGGAAAAACAAACAGAACTTAACTAATTCCTACCAGAAACTAAAAAGGAAATGTGCAGGTTGGTACAAGGGATGGTATGCAATTGGACTTCTCTACTGGCAACTGGGGTTCTTGCCAGGACCACCATAGTAGAAGAACTTCCCCCAGTCACCACTGTGGCCATTCTGCACATCATAGCAATTGGACTGTTCCGTGAAGGCGCCGATCCCTTCAGGCGCTCTCAGGTTGTTGGACCCGTCCACCACCTGTATGTTCCTAAAGTAGCTCGACTTCCCGTACCCTTCCTCGGGGAAATGCCCGCTGCCCATCTGGGTGGAGGTGTGCTCTCCATCCGGCACCGAGTTCACCACCTCGCCTCCCCACTCTATCATCGAAGCGCTGTCTGCCAAGTACGAGAACAGGAAGGACGGCCAGTAGCCCAGCACGTAGTCGTTCCCGAATTGCATCCACCAGTTGCCCTCCTTTGGATCCTGCTAGCTCAGTTAAAGCATATATGCATTGAATTCCAGTATATATAGGTTGGTATAGACAGTGCTGGACTTTAGATTATGAGACTATGAACTCTAGAAGTGGTGCCTTTAAAGCTTAATGTTCATATAATTTATTTTTTCATCGACGATGATACAATAGTATTATCAACGTAAAATTCAAGAAATAAAACAACAAAACAAAATATAATATCTAAAATAATATGTCATAATGAAATACTAATAAAATTGAAGATGTCCACACACAGAGATCGAAAGAGGAGATTGGAAATTGACAACGACAGAAGGGTAGAGGAGATTAAAAGCATAAGACTATTAGAGTGACGAAAGAAAAGATGATTTTGACAGCGACTGCACCAATTTTGTTCTTTAATCTGACTAATTGACTTGTCTTTTGGTATTCTAGTATACGACGTTTAGATATCCTATAATATAAAAAAAAATTACGCTGACTAAAAGGATTAGAATGAGTGTTGATTTTTTTTTTTCAAAATTTGGACTTACAAACATTAAATAATTTAAAGAATTGGTGCCTTTTATAATTTTGGGTCCGAGGCAACCGCCCCATAGGCCACATATCAAGTTCGGCCCTGGGTATAGATTGTCTAGCATTTTGCTGAAAGTTTTGCTATAACATGTGAGCTATATTGCACGCACAGGAAAATTGTGGCCATATTTGTATCGTGTCCGTACCTGCATTCATGTCCATATTTACAACTCAGATAACTATATTGTACCTATCTGAAAATGCTTGTGTCATGTATCCATGTCATGTCCTTATCCATATGAGTGTATTGGTGCGACATAACATGCAAGTCTTGTTCTTACCTTCCATACAAGAATACTAATATGATGTCTGTACCCACATCCGTGTCTATATTCATGCAACACAGGTGACTATATTGTACCTATGTGAAAATGTTTGTGTCATGTATCCATGTCGTGTCCTTATCCATACGGGCATATTCGTGCAGCATAGCAAGCAAGTCTTGTTCTCACCTTCCACACAAGAATACTGATATCGTATTGGGAGCCCCCATAGCCAGAGATGGGGAAAATGGTGGCTCCCATGGCTATGTCGCTGCTGATTTGAATGAACCCTGAGCAGAGTAGGTTGTAGCATCCTGTTGCTTGGTAAGCGTCGCTCTGAAAAAATTTCTAGGCATGAGAGAAGAAATGTACAAAAATAAAACAAAGCATCCTATACAAACATTTGAAGTATGTCTGTTCTTGATAATCTTCATAGTAATGGAATACCCAAAACAAATAATGAAAAAGGAAGAAACAACACAAACTTACAGTCCAGTAAGTGAACAGTCTTGTATTGTTATCCCCGTAAAGATCTGGACTGACCTATTTTTCCAAATCAAGAAAATAACTTGTCGATACCAATAAAGATCTGGAAACGAGTAAAAATCAAGAACTTGTCCGACACCAATAGCTGATACACCTACAGTTCAAGAGATATACCAGCCAGCCAGCTTCGATGCTGTTGAGGTCCTGCCCGAAAGAGCCCCCGAGAATCCAGAGCTGGGAGAGGCTGAACTCATTGGACTGCTGAATCCTGGGTTCCCACACATTCATGGTTGCCTTTGCTCCATAGTACTTATCTCCCTCTACATAAGCAATCGCATGCTACTCAAAAAGGACCCACAAACAAAACAAAAAACAAATGAGAAAATATAGAATAAAATGTCAAACTAAGTAAAATCTTCAACTAAAGCATCTTATTAATACCCTTTAAAATACTCAATTTTGCTCATATACCCTTAAAAAATTGCATGGGTATCCTTGTTTTAAGAACATGAGCACTTTTGTTATATTTATCAAATTGTAACACTTTGGATTGAAGTTACCCGGGAAACAATTTGGTACCAAATGCAAAGTGTGAGCCAAACGATTTCCAGTCTGGGACATTTTTCAAACATACCATTCATTTCAGGACTCAAATGGGCGCTTCCGAAACGCTCGCCCAACAAGCATCTAGAAATGAGCGTTACGCAAATGGGATGAAATGTAATGGCATTCCAAACTAGCCCTCGAACAAATAAGTAACAAAATAGTCCCATCAATTCACCACCGACGATTTTTTTTTATTTGTTACATAATCATATCAATAATATTTCATATACTATTTCTATCTACCAACGATTGTATTGTTAGACATTTTACTATGTAATCTTATCCTGTATTTATATGAGGAAGATTCTTTAGTGTGTGTGTATATATATGAGGAGGGATCAGGATCCCCGCTCTTAAACATCTTCGCATGTTCCTCAAAATAGTAGCTGCTGGATTGTACTTTTTGACCGTACAAATTAGATCCCTAAACTACTCAATTTCTTACGAGATTTTGATCGGTAAGCATACATGAAAAAGAAAAAGGCTTGTATTTCACCTGATGGCCACTTTGGTCAACAAGGTCAGGGTCAACAGACTTTGGGCGAGGGATTGTCCTATGCCTCTTCCTTCCAAATCTCTTCACTGAGCTTGATCTAAGAACATCGTCCTTCCTGGTCCTTCTTATGGGTATGGTGTCCTCCGGGCACCTCCCTCTGAGATGCCACATTTGAGAAATAGGACTCTTACTGCCTTCTCTCGACGCAATCTTGTCGTCGTCGTATAGGCCTTCGGGATGGAAAGAAGGCCTCAACTGTTTGTCAAAATGTAGATAACAAGTTAACGTATCGGACACGGCACTAGACACTCCAAAATACACCAGGACACGTCGTGTCCGTGTCCGTGTGACAAGGGAATAGGTGTACCTGCAGCGTGTGGTTCTTGAGGAGAGGGTGATCAAATGCTGGCTGGTGAGAGACATGGACGCAGTCTATGATATCTCCGTCTGGGCTCTGTTGCAACAGCAATAAATTTACCAGGTTATTTTAGCAAAAAATGAAGGGATATTTTTAGCAATTGCCCGTTCTAAATCGAACATACAAAGTAGCAAATACCTTAAATTTTTAAAAAAACTAGCAAATGTCCTCGTTATATTTAAAATAGTAAAAAAATTCGGTTAAAATAGTGGAGGTATATTTTAATTTTTTACTGTTCCGTACAAAAAATAAAAATATATGTTAGTTTGAAAAAAAAAAAAAAGGAAATATATGCTAGCTTTAGTTTCTACATTTAGAATTGAGGACATTTCTAAAATATCCCAAAATGAAACTATACAAAAACAGAAAATTGCATAAAAGGCATTCGAGTTCAAGTTTATTTCATAAAAAGCATAAAGTTTAGGATATTTGTGTTTACAACATACGATCGCCCTAAAGTAGGACGTAAAAACGATGGTATGTATTAAAAAAAATTATATAAACATGTTACGCCCTTTTTTAGGACGTAACTTACAAACTTACGTCCTTTTTTAGGACGTAAGTTACTAAAATTATAATTAGGAAAAATATTAATCCCTGCCGCTGTATATTAAAGAAAAGAGCCGAGCCATTGAAATCCTGTGGTAAATGAAAGAAAATAAAAATACAGCCAACCAACTTACGCCCTTATTTAGGATATAAGTTCCCAACTTACGCCAAGGTCGTAAGTTCCCAACTTACATCCTTGTTTAGGGCGTAAGTTTACTAAGCATTTATTTACGCTGGTAATTAAGGAGGGTTAACATTTGTTAAGGGGAGAAGGGGACTTACGCCCTTCTTTATGCGTAAATAGAACTTAGGTCATAAATTTTGGTGATCTTGTGCTCTTTCTATTTTTTTTACAAACTTTATGCTTTTTACGTAATAAATTTAAATTTGAATGCTCTGACAGTAATTTTCCGATACAAAAATTTGTTCGAAGTGAAGAAGAAATAAATAAATTAAACCTAGAGGAAAATGCCAGTTAGGACTGGAACTCAATTGTCAATACAATTACAAATTTACAAGAGCATATGAATTGGTTGAAAAGTACAAACTTTTCTTCGAAAAAACCCTAAAGTTCGATTCTTTTCACATAGAGGAGACTAAACAAGGAAGAAGCAGAAGAGTAGCCTACAATGAACTGCAAATTAATAATTTCATGGAGGGCTAGAATGAGAAAAGATGGGATTTTTATTCTGTTTTTTTTAAGACCTGGATGGTTTTGATGGCGGGCTTGTTGAGACGCTCCAGGTGCTTCTGGACCTCCAGCCGCTGCTTCAGACCACCGCCGCCGGCGGCAGCGGAGCCTCCGGCGCACAATAGGAAGAGGAGGAAGACGAGCATTGCCGCTGGCACGCCATGGCTCACGCTAACGTGCGCAGCCATGGGTTCTCCTCTCCAGAAACTAGTTTCCCTCCAAATGAAGGGGGAGGCTACTCTCCCCTTCACACACACACTAGAATGACCAGCGAATGCTGCTTGCTAGCCGTCTCCTCTATTCTTCTTCTTCGCCGGTGGTTAATTTATCTCTCTTTGTTTAGGGGAAATTTATTCTGTGCAGAGCTTTCTGCACAGAAGTCCCTGGTAATATCTTTATTTATATAAGCTCAATCTTCTTATTTGTTAGAAAGTTCCATGTTTAGTTGCGAAAACTAGTATATAAATTCATACAACATTGTTGCACCATTACACTATTTTTAGGCTCTTGATAAAGGAACTACAAAAATGACTCGGGACTAGTCCAGTATTGATGTTTATCCAGTTAGAAAATTTTTTTACTCAGGCTAGCCCAAAATTTACTAGGGCTGCCCACCCTCTTCACCTCTCTCCTCTTATTCCTCTCCCACCCCCACCCCCTCTGGCCTCTCCTCCTCCCTCCTCTCGCAATTTTTTATCTCTCCGCGTCGTCGAACTCGCCATCG
Organism: Iris macrosiphon; assembly: GCA_036927795.1. Classification (NCBI taxonomy): domain Eukaryota; kingdom Viridiplantae; phylum Streptophyta; class Magnoliopsida; order Asparagales; family Iridaceae; genus Iris; species Iris macrosiphon. The sequence continues at coordinate 201,065,053 of JAYESA010000007.1, read as the reverse complement.
ACCACGTTGCCGCCGCCGAACTGCACCTCAAGCACCTTTCCGTCGGCTCCGTCACAAAGGTGATGAAGAAGGCGATGATGAAAAAGAAGCAGCGTGCGGGGCTGCGCGCGGAGGAGGTACGCGCTCCCACGGGGCTACGGCTACGCCTCGCGCCGGCGGCGGCAACAGCAGCAGAAGCGACAGTAGTAGCAGAGGCGAGCGCGTGCGCCTGCGCCTCGCGGCTGCCCCCGCGTGCGCACCTCCGCCTCCTCCGCCGCCTCCCGCCGCCGCCTCCTCCTCCTCCCGCTCCTCTGCCTAGTCCCCCCCTTCCGGCCTCCACGCAGCCCATCCTCGTGTCACCTCGCGTAACCCTCTCCTCCGGACTGTCAAAATTTTGACAGTCCTAAAAAATTAACATATTTCTTTAGGACTGTCAAAACAATTGGTAGGACTGTCAAAATTTTGACAGTCCTAATTATAAAAAATCAATTGGAAGTGGGCAGCCCGGTGAGTAATTTTTGGGAGTGACAACTTGTACTTATCAATGGTAAAAATTTGGGCTGTCCTGGGTCTTTTTTGTAGTGCATTTATCAAGAGCCTATTTTTAAGGGTTATTTAGTTTTAGGGTATCCTATAATATTAAAATTTTACGTTTATGTCTCCATATTGTAAAAAAAAAAAAAAATTAGGTCCTGTCATGTTCACTTGGGCAAACTGTCCTAAATGGAGACCTAAATGCAAATATAACTTTGAAATATTATAAGAGACCCTTAAATTGAACCAAAATATAAGGGTTGTATGAGTTGGGTTATTTAGTTTTGCATGATAAAAATTGTGTAACTTATGTTATTTAGTTTTTTTATAATCAATTGAGAATGAGACTGACACTGTTGTTTGCTCTATCTTGATCTCAGCAGCCACATAGCCTCCATGGGGCTCTTAAGTTGCAAACATTCAACAATACGACTGGGACGAGAAACATTTGACGATACACAATGTCCATGAAGTCGTTCCCATCGAAACTGTCGGCATGACCAATCCAAAAAAAAATTGGTGCCCAGGACAAAAATCAAAATGATACCCCTCCTAATATATACAAAAAAAATCTATTTTTTTTTTGTCCCTCAAAATATTGGGCCCTTGCTAGAGCCCGGTCTGCCTTGGGTCAGGGACGGCCCTGACTGTTGGCATGAGGTTTGTGTTGCTGTTAAAATTAGGATAGAAGCAAACAACATTGTCACAAACCTTATTCTCGATTGATCATGACAAAACTAAATAACTTAAGTCACACAACTCTAATCATGAAAAACTAAATAATCCAAAATACACCATCTCACATATTTTTGTTTAGTTTGAAAAGATAAATGGACTTTGAAAGTAGATGAGAGAAAAAAAGGAACTAGAGTAGGGATGAGCGTTCGTTTTATTTAGTTTCAACCGAATCCAAATAGTCAAAACCAAATAAATTGAACTTCCCGAACCGAAATTAACCATAACAAAAACTGGACCGAATCGATATATTCAGCTTATTTAATTTATTCAGTTGGATTATTTTTATTATTTAATAGACTGGACCCAAAGTTAATATTGTGGCTAATTATATTAAAAAATAACTTTTATGCATACTTTTTTTGTATTTTAAAGTTGGGTCCAAAATTGAACTAATCGTTAAATTACTAAAATTGAGCTTCAAAACATATACATTTAATTGTTTTCAAAATATACTCAATTTTAGTTATAAAAATATGTATAAAATTGATAATATTTACATAATTGTATAATTTTTAATTGGTCTTCCATTTTGGACCAAAAACAAAATCTAAAATCAAATATTTTATAAAGCGAAACTGAGCTGAATTATTTTTCAAACCAAACCAAATATCTTATTTGGTTCGATTTAATCCTCATTTTAAAATTAAACAATGCTCACCCCTAAAACAGAGGATAAAAAAATAGAGGTTCCATTTGATAAAGAGAACAGTAAAACATTATGAAAAATATATATAAATATATTTTAAAGACTTCTACCAAAACTTCTCTTTTGAAGACCTAGACTAAAATTAAGTTTATGATATTTAACCCAAATAATATATTAATGTAGAAGACAAAGATTATAACTCACATTTTACATGAATTGAGAAATTAAGAAGATTTTCGAGAGATATATAATTAGAGTTAATTTAAGGGAATTGTATGAAAAAAAGTAAAAACCTGCCCATTTGTAGTGGCAAAATGGGAACTGTCGCTTTCTTTCGGGAAGGGACCCACTGGGTGACTGCGCGTGTACGCGTTCGGGTCTGAAATGACAGTTATGCCCCTGTAAGAACAATTCTTGTCATTTTCTGTCCTTAGCGCTTTTGACACGTGCGAGGACGCTTAGGATTCGGAAATTCTTTGCCGCACGCACGTACCTGTCCTTCCGATCAAAGGTGGGTGGGTGATGGACCCGCTAACCCGTTCAGAAAACGGCCCAAGATTTTTTCAAATGATAAAACTTGCAATTAAGTACATCAAGTTTTATAAAATTTGTTTGTAGCTAATTTAAATACAACTCCAATTATAACAATAAATATTATAATAGAATTTTTTTATTACAGGCAACAAAACAGTCCCTACATAGACGAACCTATATGCCACCTAGATCTTTTAAGTTTTTCAAGTTACTTGGATCGAAATTCCAAGTATAAAAAGAAGAAGGGCTAAATAGAGTTTAAATCCTGAATTTTATTTCAGCTTATAGTTTAAGTCTAACATATCTAATTAGAGAGTTTAGACTCTAAATTTTTATTTTTATTTTTATTTTTATTTTATCCTCTCTAATCTATATAGAAAAGTTTTATTTTTCAGATATGAAAGGGAGGGTATAATAAATAAAAAAAAAATTTAGGAGCTAAACTTTTCAATTGGACAAGTCAGAACTCAAACTCAAAGCTGATATAAAATTCAAAATCAAAACTCTAATTAGCCCAAAGATGAAACTTAAATAACTTTGTTGTCATTATAGAAAGAGAGAAATGTGGACCACAACTGTCACGACCCGCACCCAGATGAATCGGGCACCGGTTCGCGAGTACGTCCAGCCTACGTCGCAGTGTCGGCGGTAGTACGCTGTCTAGATCATATTCACAGGTAATTTAAAATCTAGCTCATTCACAAGAATAAATAGGCAAGGATAATAACAGGAAATAGGAATGCTAAGATTTCATAAGACAAATTTTGTGACATCCAAATCCACAGTTAATACAGAACCAGAAGATAAATCGGGGACAAATCCGAGTATTATGCTGAAAGAAAATACTAGCTAACTGGCTAATTACTCCTCAAAAGTAGTCTCCTGAGTAGGAACCGGCTCCTCAAATGTATCATCTGCTACGCCATATGGACCATAAAAGGTGGGGGCATAGTCCTCATCATCGCCTAAATGTCAACGGATCCAGTCAGAAAAGGAGCAAAGTACCAATACACGACAAAGCTTAAACTAAATAATTATTACAAGTAGTAAAAAACTGACTAAGCATCACGATAAAAATTATACATAATAAGTAGTAAAATTAACTAAGGGTTAATTGCTAGAAATCAGGGATATGAGTAAAACAGGAAGATAATGAGCCAAGAAAATGGAACTGCAACAAGACAAGAAACTATGTGTGTGAAATTGTGTATTTAGAATACATAGTTGGCATGTAGGGGGTTATAAGGCTAATAAGGCACGTCATAGACGGCTAGCAGTCAGGAATAATCGAGTATAAGGCTGATGGTACAGTCGCGTACTCAACAGCTAGCAGTCAGGACATGGGGAAAGGGTAAACTACATGCCTCCTAGTATTCTCCCTCCCGACACGAAAAGCAAGACATGAAATCCAAATCCTAACACTAAGTGTAATCATCCAATGGTGCTAGTGGAGCAAGGAACTAATTATCATAATATAAAGAATAAACTTGAAGTGCAGGTACTTACCTGATGTTTGAATTCCAACTACGGTTCTGTCCTCGGGAAATTTCCAGATATATCTCCGGATGCTGAAATAATCATCACCATCATGCTCAGAAGGTGTCAAATAGCTAGAAACGCCTGTCCTTGAGTCCAATTTGGACACAGGACGAAAATGACAATGTCGGATCAAAACGGGGTCCGCATATGGGCCCGCTTTGCACCGAAAAATGTGTCAGGGTCAAAGGTCTCCAAATTCACCAAACTTAGTGTCAACGGGTCAGGAACGATGATACGAACCCAACGGAACTTCCAGAATTGGATTCCGATGAGCCGATCACAAAATCGCCCGTCGAGTGGGGCCTGTGGGGCCCACGACACGCGATTTTGTCAACGTTCTCAGAATCGAACCAAACTTGGGTCACAGGACCAGCGTATTGCTACGAGTCCGATGGCGCAAGTTTCGTTTCAATCCGACGTGTGTACACAAAGTTAGGGCACGATTCAGAAAAGTCGGATACGGAACGTTGTCCGCGGATACGCATTGATTTCGGTGTGCACGCACACCCGAATCGACTTCTGCGAAATCCTACACGTCCGTATCGACGGCGCGCACGTATCTGTGAAGACCGCGCGCGACCAAGACGTCCCGTTTGGCGGGGCGTACCCAGTTCCGGGGTGAATCGGGTCATTGTTTTTCCTGTTTTTGGATCGCGGTTCGCGATCGCCACAGGACGCGATGCCCCGAGCGGGTTGCACGGGCACCGAGAGGGTCACGCAGGCTTCGCGATGCAAAAGACGAAATCAGAAACGGGTAAACGAGCAGGGAGATACACGTACCTGAACAGGGTCCAAAAAATTCAGAAATCTCGTGTCCGACACGTGTCCTGCACACAGAGAGATCTAGGGTTAGGGTTAGGGCTACTGGCCGGAGCTCCGGCGGCTCGGGGCGGCACTGTGGCTGGGGAGGCCGGCCGGGGCTAGGGCGGGGGCGCGTGGCCGCGGACGGCGGCTGCCGGAGGCGGGCTCGGGGCGGCTGGAAGAAGAAGGAGGAGGAGGAAGGAGGATCGGGCGGCCGTCGAAGTCTGGCGGCGGAGCGGAGGAGCGGAGGCGGAGCGAGGCTGGGGCTGCGGGCTGCTGGAGGCGTCGGCTCCGGCGAGGGGAAGCGGGGCGTTGTGGTGAGGGAGTGGCCGGAGGGAGACGGCCAGGGGGATTTTATAGGGGGTGGAGGAGGCTGGGATGGCCGGGGAAGGCGGAGGCGCTCCGGGCGAGGCGGGCGACGTGGCCGCGGGGCTCGCGGCGACGTGCGGAGCGGGCGGCCGGCGGATGCGGGGGGGGGGGGGGGGGCTACCGGGTCGTGCGGGGAGTGGGCTGGGGAAGAAGCGGGTTGCGAGTCAGGCAGGTTCGGGCGGGCGGACCCGACCCGACCCGATAGCCCTACGGGCTGGGCCGTGGGCCGATGGGCTGGGCTGGGTTAAATTTTAGGATTTATTAAATAGAATAAATAATTAAATAAATAATTAACTAAATAATTAATTAATTAATTTAATATTAGTTTTCAGGTGATTAAAAATAGGTCCGGGGCCCAATAAATTCCAGGAAAATTATCCTAAATTCAGTTTTTCATTTTACACCCAAAAATATTATCTTCATAATATTTTAATAGTAATTAACAGCAAATAAAAATCAATTAATTACCAAGAGCCAGATTTTAATTACAGAAAAATCCCGAAAATTTCAGAAAATTGTGAAAAGTCCAAATTAATAATTCCTGAAAATCAGGGGGCTTACAATCTACCCAACTTATAAAAATTTCGTCCTCGAAATTAAAATATGGTAGGGTTCTCTCTATCCAATCTCACTTGATTACAGTCTAAGGATTCCTCTCAAGTGAACATTGCGGTCTCTACCTAACTTAGAATTTACCCATCTATCATCTAAGGCTATACATCTAATAAAGCTATGTCCCAACTTATTTAATCATGGTATTGAATCCTCAAGTTTTTAACACCAAACACATCACCTAGGGTATTCCCTTAATCATATATAAAAGGGTCATCATCAATGCGACCGGCCTGTGGGGTATATCTAGTACTGTCTATATATCAAACTTATACCAAGCACGAGATTTCGTCTTTCCGAAATAAGGGAAGACGAAGATCAATAATAAAGAGTTCAAGGGTGAGGTGATAGAATAGAAGTATCGGGATCAAGGCGTTTAAAGAATTCAAATGGGAATTGTCAAGCAGTGGTGGATTGAAATCCTACTCTGGTAATCATTTGTTCGCATGCTCGTATAAGTACAGCTATGTAACTGATACGATATGCTCAGACACATCTAGAGGGCAAGTATACTAGTCAACTATATATCTCAATCCACGTGAAGTAGTCGTGCGAAGAGTGAACCAAAATGTATTAAGGCTGATCAGACCGTAATACACTGATTCTGAATAGACAATTGTATTAGTGTGTCGACCCAATAATACATATGTCATGAACAAGCTTGAATAAAGGATAAGCTTGCAAAACTAGGCTATATTAGCAGCATAAGTCAAGGTAGTACAACAATTATAAGTACGCTAGATGATGATGGAAGGAGGTACAACTTAATTTAAGTTCACAAAACAACACACAATAAGCACAATAACAAAAGACTCTACAATCTCTACAGTTATCAAATATAAAAGCATACCAGGTTATTTAGCAAGTTCAAAATTACTAGGTTGGGGCTGAGGTCACGAACCAATAGGCGCGAGCTAAAACAAGACTAGAAACGGCAGCTACAAATCACTTACGCGCATTAGCTACTCCAAGAGTCTGCGCGTTCTCCACGGTCATCGTGAGGGCTCTCGAGGCATGTTGTTGAGCTGATTGTCCTCCATCCACTAGTGTTACTTCATCTTCGTTGGTTACCACAGCATCTCGTGGTGATCTTGCAGGAATCTCGTCGTTCGCTTGTGAATCCATAACTCTGCAACCAAAATAAACAATAAGAGGCGCACAGGAATCAAGGCAGCATGCAAGTCGAGAAATTAATTCGAAGTCGATATGGATATCAAGAACGTTTCAAGCAAGTGGATGAGATCCTAAAAACTTATTCTATTCTTATTGCAGGTATGTTCGGTCCCTAAGTTGAAACCGAACAATTTAGTCGTAGACCTGCATGGGCCACCACAAAAACGTGTCACGACCCGCACCCAGATGAATCGGGCACCGGTTCGCGAGTACGTCCAGCCTACGCCGCAGTGTCGGCGGTAGTACGCTGTCTAGATCATATTCACAGGTAATTTAAAATCTAGCTCATTCACAAGAATAAATAGGCAAGGATAATAACAAGAAATAGGAATGCTAAGATTTCATAAGACAAATTTTGTGACATCCAAATCCACAGTTAATACAGAACCAGAAGATAAATCGGGAACAAACCCGAGTATTATGCTGAAAGAAAATACTAGCTAACTGGCTAATTACTCCTCAAAAGTAATCTCCTGAGTAGGAACCGGCTCCTCAAATGTATCATCTGCTACGCCATATGGGCCATAAAAGGTGGGGGCATAGTCCTCATCATCGCCTAAATGTCAACGGATCCAGTCAGGAAAGGAGCAAAGTACCAATACACGACAAAGCTTAAACTAAATAATTATGACAAGTAGTAAAAAACTGACTAAGCATCACGATAAAAATTATACATAATAAGTAGTAAAATTAACTAAAGGTTAATTGCTAGAAATCAGGGATATGAGTAAAACAGGAAGATAATGAGCCAAGAAAATGGAACTGCAACAAGACAAGAAACTATGTGTGTGAAATTGTGTATTTAGAATACATAGTTGGCATGTAGGGGGTTATAAGGCTAATAAGGCACGTCATAGACGGCTAGCAGTCAGGAATAATCGAGTATAAGGCTGATGGTACAGTCGCGTACTCAACAGCTAGCAGTCAGGACATGGGAAAAGGGTAACCTACATGCCTCCTAGTATTCTCCCTCCCGACACGAAAAGCAAGACATGAAATCCAAATCCTAACACTAAGTGTAATCATCCAATGGTGCTAGTGGAGCAAGGAACTAATTATCATAATATAAAGAATAAACTTGAAGTGCAGGTACTTACCTGATGTTTGGATTCCAACTACGGTTCTGTCCTCGGAAAATTTTCAGATATGTCTCCGGATGCTGAAATAATCATCACCATCATGCTCAGAAGGTGTCAAATAGCTAAAAACGCCTGTCCTTGAGTCCAATTTGGACACAGGGCAAAAATGACAATGTCGGGTCAAAACGGGGTCCGCATGTGGGCCCGCTTTGCAACGAAAAACGTGTCAGGGTCAAAGGTCTCCAAATTCACCAAACTTAGTGTTAACAGGTCAGAAACGATGATACGAACCCAACGGAACTTCCAGAATTGGATTCCGATGAGCCGATCACAAAATCGCCCGTCGAGTGGGGCCTGTGGGGCCCACGACACGCGATTTTGTCAACGTTCTCAGAATCGAACCAAACTTGGGTCACAGGACCAGCGTATTGCTACGAGTCCGATGGCGCAAGTTTCATTTTAATCCGACGTGTGTACACAAAGTTAGGACGCAATTCAGAAAAATCGGATACGGAACGTTGTCCGCGGATACGCACTGATTCCGGTGTGCACGCACACCCGAATCGACTTCTGCGAAATCCCACACGTCCGTATCGACGGCGCGCACGTATCTGTGAAGACCGCGCGCGACCAAATCGTCCCGTTTGGCGGAACGTACCTAGTTCCGGGGTGAATCGGGTCGTTATTTTTCCTGTTTTTGGATCGCGGTTCGCGATCGCCACAGGACGCGATGCCCCGAGCGGGTTGCACGGCACCGAGAGGGTCACGCAGGCTTCGCGATGCAAAAGACGAAATCAGAAACGGGTAAACGAGCAGGGAGATACACGTACCTGAACAGGGTCCGAAAAACCCGGAAATCTCGTGTCCGACACGTGTCCGACACTTGTCCGACACGTGTCCTGTACACAGAGAGAACTAGGGTTAGGGTTAGGGCTACTGGCCGGAGCTCCGGCGGCTCGGGGCGGCACTGCGGCGGGGGAGGCCGGCCGGGGCTAGGGCGGGGGCGCGTGGCCGCGGACGGCGGCTGCCGGAGGCGGGCTCGGGGCGGCTGGAAGAAGAAGGAGGAGGAGGAAGGAGGATCGGGCGGCCGTCGGAGTCTGGCGGCGGCGGCGGAGCGGAGGCGGAGCGAGGCTGGGGCTACGGGCTGCGGGAGGCGTCGGCTCCGGCGAGGGTAAGCGGGGCGCGGTGGTGAGGGAGTGGCCGGAGGGAGACGGCCAGGGGAGTTTTATAGGGGGTGGAGGAGGCTAGGATGGCCGGGGAAGGCGAAGGCGCTCCGGGCGAGGCGGGCGACGTGGCCGCGGGGCTCGCGGCGACGTGCGGAGCGGGCGGCCGGCGGATGCGGGGGTGGGGGGGGTGCGACCGGGTCGTGCGGGGAGTGGGCTGGGGAAGAAGCGGGTTGCGGGTCGGGCGGGTTCGGTCGGACGGACCCGACCCGATAGCCCTACGGGCTGGGCCGTGGGCCGATGGGCTGGATTAAATTTTAGGATTTATTAAATAGAATAAATAATTAAATAAATAATTACCTAAATAAATAATTAATTAATTAAATATTAGTTTTCAGGTGATTAAAAATATGTCCGGGACCCAATAAATTCCAGAAAAATTACCCTAAATCCAGTTTTTTATTTTATACCCAAAAATATTATTTTTATAATATTTTAATAGTAATTAACAGCAAATAAAAATCAATTAATTACCAAGAGCCTAGGTTTTAATTACAGAAAAATTCCGAAAATTTCAGAAAATTGTGAAAAGTCCAAATTAATAATTCCTGAAAATCAGGGGACTTACAGCAACATAAAAAAAAGTGAGATTTTTCGATTCATTTTTCCATCGATAAACACAAGTAAAAGGGAAAAAAAAAAATTCTCTGTCTAGAATTTTGGTAGTACCCTATCCTTGTGTTGAAATATAACTAACAAAAGAAAAAAAAAAAGAGTAAACTTTAAATGGCAATGTAGGTTAACCCAACCATAATAGAAATCATCTTCGAACCGATTAGAGACGCCAAAAATTAGCCTCTTCATCGGTGTACCTCTTTCTAACCGAGAACATAATTGGATTTTCAATTGGCTCACCTAAATCCATAATCGTTTCTAAGCATGTGCAAGATGTGTGATCACACATGGTTTCAAAAATCGAAAGATCTCAAGACTTTTAACCTTCTTATATATTATTAATGTAATATCAATTTTTAGATTTATGCCTCCATGTTTTTTAGATATTGCAGTAACACGACTCTTATAATGTCATAAAAATTCCCCTTTTTTTTAGATTGTTTAATTTTTTATTTTTATTTTTGTATTTGTATTTGTATTTTGTACATGGTCCTTAGAATGGCAGAAGTGACCTTGCCTAGACATAGTTTATGATTTATGACCAACTTTTGACACTAGTCTTCCACCAGCTATCAAATGTTGATTAACTAACTTTTATTAAAAAAAAGCTTTAATTTCAACTTGATATCCTCAACTATTCAAAAATTTTAATTTGATACCCTAAATTTTAATATTATACCAATCACAACCCTCAACTATTGAATATTTTCAAATCGATATCCTCTATTAGTTATGGATTAATTTTTCCGTTTCAAAAAAAATTATAAAAAATTTAATTTAGGTGTTTTATTGTCATTATTTTTCATAAAAAATAATATTTTTTTATGGGTTAGAACAATTTTATTTTCCACCATTTTAGAAAAAAAAAATAAAAATAATAGTTTTTTATATAAAAAATTATGGAATATATAAGCTATTGAAAAGTTTGTGATTGAAATATTTTTCATAATCAAAAGCCCAGCCTCAATTAACATAAACACCCATTAGTCTGCTGCTCTTGCATAGCACATAAAAAATTACAAGTTGTTAGTAAGCGACAACCAACCGAGTAGGGATGGACTCATTTCAAAAACGGGTGGAGGTATGGAACAAAGAATCATAGAAGGTTAAGTATAGGTTTGTTTAGTCTTCTTTTGTCTATTTTGGTAACCCCTAAATCGAAGGGCTAAGGAAAAGGCTTAATTCCAACTTGATATTCTCAACTATTTGAATTGTTCAACTTGATGTCCTCAACTTTGATAGGTACCAACTTGATATACTTCCATATCACAAACTTCAGACCATGTTTGGCAGCTTTAAAGTCATAAACTGAAACACTTGGGAGTCAAAATTATGATATTTTATTCCATCCAACTCAATATGGAGGAAAAGAGGTGAAAGAACCAATCTCTTATTCTGAGGATTCAGCCAAAATATGCAAAAGATAACAAAAGCACAAAGCCTAGAGGCAGAGAAGAAGTCTATTACCAGTGACTGTCAAATGACTTCCATCAAGTGAACCTTCTGATTGGACAGTTCTCTTCTAGTATCAACTATCAAATGACTTAGTAATAAACTAATAAAATTTAGATATTTATTTCATACACGGACTATGGAGTCCAAAAACTTTACCAAACGGTTATGAAAGATTGCCACATACCCGCACCATGGTAACATCGGTGGAGTTTTCAATCTCCATCAACATGGTATGAAATCATATAAGTCCATAAACTTGTACCTCTCATATATTCCAGTATTGAATAAATTGGCTATATATTAGCAGCATATCCCATGCATGCTTCTTTGTTGCACTTAATATTAAAGAGTTACAAGTATAATAAGAGGATTTAAAAGTAGCACTATGTTAGGGTAATCCAGCCAGCTTCATTATAGGCTCATTACTTTTTAATGACTTAGTAATGAACTCAAAAAGCTCTACCACCTCTCATCTCATGTGTTCCAGCATTTGAGTGTAAAGTGGCCATATGTTGATAGCACATCACAACTTCCTTTGCTGTAAAGAGTTATATTACAAATACATATTGAAGTAGCAGTATGCGAGGGTTGTCCAGCTTCCTTAATAGGGCTGTAACAATGCAATCATTGAGATCTCTAGCCACAGTAAACTGAGTACAAATGTGGGTTGAGCTCGTCTAACAGATTTTCAGTGACACTGTCATTTAAGGCAATCCGGTAACATTGATCTATCTTATTGACATGTTATCAAAATCTCCGTTTGGATCATTTGATTCCATTTTGCCGACAGAACCCTTTGCTCGATGTTGTATCTGCTTGAGCGTGGGTTTTCATTGTAAAAAAAAAAAGGGTATAGCGCAGCTCTGGTTTCCTCAAGCCAAAGCATAGTTACGTGTTACAACCTAACCCCTTCAGTATGATGATTCGAGATCAGGAACACCTCCAATCCAGATATCTATGTGCTCAATCCGGATTGCCAAATATGACTATCCAAATCATGCATTTGATCTCATTATAAAATTTTGACTTTATAATTCACTTGCCTGAGTCATGACTAGCATTTTGAATCGTACTGCGAACCACTGTAGGGGAAATAAAGATGAGCCCTGTTCCCAAAACCTGTACCACGACCACGACCACGACCACAACCTGGACCTGGACCTGAGACATACTGTGCTCCAGATAACTATGAGCCAAGCCAGAGTCTATATGTAGCAGACGACTCTCAGTCAAACAGGAAAATGCAGGATCTAGCAGCAGTTTTAGACAGCATGAGACCACCATGTCGGAGGAATTCTAGTGGAAGGCACGGTGCTACAAGTTGAGTTCACGGGCAACCGACCAAGAGATGAATCTGGATTGGCAAGCCAAAATTCGTAACTTTGCTTGATGTTGGTGAAGAAGGTTATGAGCTGGTTATCCTCTGGAACGGAAGCAAACATGGTTATATTTAAAGGAGCTCTCTTCCATCGTTACTGGTGTAATGTCCCGTTCCACGCGGTGTATTGTGCTGGCTTGTTGGCTCGAAGGGTCTCGTTGGACTTGGGACTCATGCAGAAGAATCACTCACTCGGAGGTCTATATGATTGGAACGAAGTTAGTTCGTCAAATGGTAAGTGATTTTGATCATTCTCTCATTTACCTTCACACTTAATAAAAGAATTGTTATTGGTTCTTGTTTCTATAATCCATAATATTGCTAATGCTAAGTAAAAGAACCAAGATAAAAAGAAAGTAATATCATTGTTATTAATTTGCTATATAAAAACATGAAATATTGAATTGTTGTTATATACATGTGGAATATAGTATTGTTATGTTATTATGAGAAATATAGTGTTGTTATGTTATTATGAGAAATATAGTGTTGTTATGTTATCATGTGAAATATTGTACTGTTATTTCAGAGAAATTGAAATGTGGAAAATGTTTCGGACCGTTGAGTCGCCAAGACAAATTTCTGGATTGAGGAATAGGCAAATGTGGAAATCTCTGGATTTTAGGAAGAAAGGAAGCACTAGCGATGGTTTGAGAAATGTGGAAATGAATGTGTTGCATAGTTATTTCAAGTTTATGTCATCACGCATGCTATATTTTTATAGCTAAGTTGCATATGTATGCATGATCATGGACAACTTGTGCACAAAGTTTAATTCCTTAAACGGTATCTGTGGCCACAGAACCGATTTGACCTAGTAGGAACAAGGATAGCTACGCTGACATACTAGCACAAATATTGCGGGACCTTCAGTGGGACTAGCTATCCGGACTAGAAGAACACGTCACAATACAGGTGATTCGAGACTTTCAGTGGGACTCGCTACCTGTACGTAAATGATCGTCGTCTAACCAAAAATAGTCCAAAATAGTACGCTCACAAGTGACCTTCATATAGTTAGGTTGTATGCTAATGATATCTGATTGCATGCCGATCAAGTTGATTGTAGGGATGATCTCACGTTTTAGAATCCTAACAATTGATGTATGAACACACTTATGACATATATATGTTATGGAAGATAACATTTGTATACAGGGAAAGATGATAGCCTAGGTAATATTCAATGTGTCAAGTGACACATTTATGTTTATATATATCTTGTCTATGCAACTGTTAATCGATGATATATATATATATATATATATATATATATATATGAATTAATTGAATTGTTAACTGATCCTAAGGCAATAATAGAAAGAAGGGATATTTATACTTTGGATCTCAGATAAGTTTCGAAATTTGTGTTTGAGTCTCCATAATATACATAATTAGTGTTTGGGTCTCAAAAATGTCACTAATTATTTTTGGTGACACTTTTGAGACTCAAACACTAATTATGTATATTATGGAGACCCAAACACAAATTTTGAAACTTATCTGAGATCCAAAGTCTAAATATCCCTTAAAAGACCATGTAATAATTTTACCAGTTCTCATATGATTACCGTGTTGGTTTAGGTGAGTCGGCTAGAGACCGTTTGCCACTGCATTTCCCAATGTACTGAAATAGATGCGGGAGTCGCTTGGACGTGTTGGGACATTGGAGGTCGTTTGACAACTTGAAGATGTTCGGCTGGAAGATGTTATCTTTCTTATAAAGGACATAATATATGATATATTGATGATTGTATTAGTTTCAAGAGTTGTAAATCTTGTGACATCTTTCATTGTAATGAGATTCATTGTTTGTAATCGAGTTGTTCTTTTGGACTAAGAGCCATTGTAATTACGTTACAAATTATCAATAAAGAGAATCGTTTTTATATGTCTTGTGTATATTAACTTTTCTGCTTATTTTTCGTTGTAATTACTTTCTTTCTGAGATATTTTTATCGATTGTGTTTGTTCTTGCCTTGTACAAATACAATTTAGACTTATACGACATCACGTCAAGTGACGACTTTCGGTTCTACGAAATCGGAACGTGACAACTGGGACATAAAATGTTCGCGAAATAAAAACAAAAACACGGTACACGTGAGGTCTTGGTATGTTGGGGGTAGGGTTCTTCAAACTCAATATGTTTATCACATTCCATAACGTTTTTAATAAACAAATATATAATATAATATATAATGTATTAGTTAGATTCAAAGTTAATCAAGTACCATAATATAGTATCATAAAATTCAAAACTAAAAATATATTCACAAGTTCCAAACAATCCTAGCAATGTCTTTTCAAAAAAATTTAACAAATCTTAAGCTCTAAAAACTATAATGAAAAATAGAAAACTACATCTTCTTTCCTTTTAACAACTTGGCTTGAAAATCAAGTACACATGTATTCGCTTGTCGAAATGCAGATTTACACGTTCAAACCATCAACGGAAAGTGTGTTCCTCGATCGCGAAATACTACCCAAATGGTGAATTCAGGTAACCATTCACGCTCTTCTTGCAGTGGAAATGAGATGAAGGGGAATCTTACCGATGATTGTTGTAATAGTTAGGGTAGAGTAACAGTTTGGCAGAAAAAATAGTGTTGGTAGTAGATGGCGAAAAAGTAATTGATTTCAATTTATAAAATGGGTATCAAATAATTGTTATAGGCCCATGGATCATAGCTAAACTAAACGCACACGACGACTTGTGCCACGATCCCCTCACCACATTTGTCTGGACCGTCTACACCATGATCCATGAGCCCACGACAATTGATCATCATCCATCACATCCAACGACATTAATTACTCGTTCATTACACCACCAGTACTAATTTACCTCAACTATTAGAGCCACCAACATTCTCTCTCCATCTGATCTCCACTCTAGGAAGAAAGTTTCTGCTAAGAAAGTGAGAGTAAGGAAAGGAAATGAAACCACTCTAGGAAGAAAGTTTCTGCTAAGAAGTCGATCAAATGAGATCCCATTTGTATATGAAACACTTTAACTTTCTTTTCCTTTCCCTCAATTTCCACCAAACCTAAAACAGAACCCTCAAAGAGACCAGCTCACAACCTACTTAATCTTGCCACAGTCGGTGTTCTATATTCCAGTCATAAGGTGTATCTTTTCTAAGAGTGACACTCAAGAGTTTCTCAGAAATTTTCATTCCAATCTTTCTTTAAGGGCCTGATCGGTCTGCAGAAGAAGCTGCTTATTGGGATTGATGTGTAATCAATTAAGTGGGGTCTTGTGCGGACCCCGCTACTTCCACATACTTCCAGCCTCCAAAACCCATCACTCTTTTTCTCCCAAGGCCCCTAGGTAAGTACACATCCTTCCCTAGTAGAAGTACTCTGGCCTTTCACACAGTTACTGGATTTGGATCCAAGAGCGAGAGCAGGATCCATGATTCTGAATCGACTTCCATGCAAAATAAGATTTGTTTCCTTCTCTCTAGGGAAGTAAACTAGTGCCCTTGAAGCTACAAATATGTGTAAGTACTGGGGTATTCACAGGAACACACTTCCCAATGGGACTACACAACCATCCAAGAAGTAGCTTCTTGTCTAAGAAGCTACTTAAAGGATCAAACTGGCCCTGCAAAGATGGAATAAATGATCCCAACAGTGCAGGAGAAAATATGAACTACCAATGGAAAAAAAGGGTTTCTAACTTATGAACATTTATATAAGAAGATGAAGTATCGAGTAACAAAAGCAGCAAGTCCTTATACTAGCAATTTGAAGAATATACATTTCTTAACCCGGAAACATGAGGAAAGTATTATAATTATATTTGACCTAAACAATCTCTGGGACAATAGCAAAAATAGAAATCTCATGAAAATTAATAATATGCCTGAAAGGTCAACGTATCTGCAGTCTGATAAGAATGCAGTCACTATAGTTCAAGCTCGTAGGATAGTCAATCAAGTGCACAAGTTGGGGAATATTGAGGGCTAAATGCAAAGGTATATTTCCTCTTTTCCTTCTTTTAGAAATGATAACTAGCATCAAGTCTCTGTTACATGTGATCATGGTAGTCAAAGGCGCAAGGCGCACTCAAGGCGCAAAGGGTCCAAATCGCCCGAGGCGCAAGGCGCACTTAAGGCGCGCGCCCGAGCGACACGAGGCGCAGAAATTTTATATATATATATATATATATATATATATATATATATATATTCACATCGGACTCTACATTGATAAACATGTGTGCTTCAAATTCTCCCATGTCTATGTTGCAATCACTTTGAATTGAGTGAGAGAGAGAAAACAATAAAAAAAAAAATACATCGGTTCAAAAAATAGTCTAAAAACAGTACAACAGTTAAAAAAATAGTCTAAACATGTTATTTTTTCACAAGATTTTCAAGGCGCGCCTAGGCGCGCCTTAGCTATTCCAAGGCGCTCGAAAAAGGCGCGCCTTAAGAATTGCGCCTCGCCTGGAGTGCCCTGAGGCGCTGCCCCTGCGCCTAGGAGCAAGGCGCGCCTGAGGCGCGCCTTTGACTACACTGCATGTGATATGGACTGCATAAAGAAAATTCAGGTAAGGAAGCTTCTATATGAATCAAAAGTGTTGAAAGCCAAAATGTGGTGGAAAAGATAGAAACGATCAAGCAAAACTCACTAGGATGAAGACAATGGGAAGCAGATATGGATAAGCAAGTTACTTATATGGCATCAGATCTATGAAGAAGCCATATAAGTGAATGGAATAAGTACTCTCTCATCTCCCATTTCCATCAAGAAGGTAAATCTTATATCGAACATGTAGCCTTAGTATTGAAATAACTTTCATATGTTTTTAAGAGTATGATCAAAGTATCCAGCTTCTTATACTTGTTTCAATTATCATGGCAAAAACTGACCACTTCTGCGCAAATAGCCCTTACATCGTAAGCATTCAATGATTCTTTAATCTGTTAACAACCAGAAGTGACCATCACCAGTCAAACTTCTCTATATAGTTAATTTGGCTAAGAAATAGTCATAGAGAAGCTAAACATTTTGCACCACTATGCTATGAGATTGTATAGGATTTTAAAGTGACAGCACTGGAGTAATCACTACTCATAAAGAATGAGGTGAAAGACTAAAGGTTCGTAAAGTATATAATATAATATTCTTTCTGGCTGAACCTAAATAGTAACTTGTTTATCATAAAATAAAGATGTTAAAAAACACAGTTTTGCCTCTTGCATGCATATAGTATGAAAGGAATGCAGCCATCACATGGTATGTTTATTATACATGCATTAAATATATTCTATCTATCTTCTTGAGAATATCAGCAGGCCTGTAATAAGGACTACTGACAGTTCCACGTTAATATATATGGTCAACAGAACAAAAATGTCATTGGGAACTTGAGATATGATTCAAAATTTCCAGGTGTCACATATTGTGGTAAAATGTAAACAACTTCAATTGCTTTATCAATTATTAAGACTGGTTTTCTTAATTGCTCTAAGCATATCAAGTCTAAGGAGCCTGGAGTAGGAAGGCGTATAATCCAGCTAAACAGTACAAGAGTGAAACCTATACCTTGTTTATACAATAGCACGAACTCAATCTTTAAATTTTATTGATAATATTATTATTTTTTTGAAAAATTCATGAGCACCGAGTATCACCAAGTTTCTTGTAAGGCAGACAATCTTAGAAATGGATCGAACCAATCCAAATAAAAAATCTTGGGTTATTTACACTAATATCCCTTATATTTTATGTTTATTACACGGACCTCCCTTATTTTGAAAATAATTACACGAACCTCCCCTATGTTTTATGTTTTATGTTTTATGTAAAATGTTATTACACTAACCACCTTTATTTTGAAAATAAAACAAAAAACATAGGGGAGATCCGTGTAATTATTTTCAAAATAAGGGAGGTCCATGTAATAAACATAAAACATAGGGGAGGTTAGTGTAAATAACCCAAAATTCTACATTGTTCTTTTTCTTTTTGAAGAAATTCAACAATTTATTACTTGCATCAAAAAGCCTGCACATACTTGAGACTGACCATGCACAAGTAAGCCAATGTGCAGGTAGAACCAAGGTACTGTGTAAAATTCAGTGGAATCTATGAATCATGCATCTCTCTCCATATATGACAGGAGAAATTGTTCTTAAACTAGCAGGTTAGCACATATATTTCATAGCATTAACATCTATCTGAAGATATGGAAGGACAGTCCTGTAAATAATAAATCTACTATTAAAAGTTTGCTACTCTTGCATCTGGTGCTGTTGGCTACAATTTATAATATGCCCATAATCTTTGGTATCATATGAAGAACATGTAGAATGTTCAACAGAACCATCCAATTAACATGGGCAGCATAGCTTCCACATAAGGTCGTTCATATTAGTAAGAAAAAAGAAACGAGTACAATATAAGTCAAAACCACACAAAACTTATAAAGAACTAGAATGAGATAGCATGGTGAAGAATACAAATTAGGATCGAGATGAACAAGATCTAATCATGACGAGGACAGCAAGCATTGCACATATCAAATTTCCAATCAAAGTTCCCTTGGAACAAGCTAAAACAAGTGTCAGCCAGAAGCAAGCATAGAGCATAATAACCAACATATCAACAAACCATTTATCAAGATAACAAGGACAGATCAACCAAATTCACCAAAAAGAGGAATAAAGAACTAAACAAGGTGTTGTCATTGTTGGCTAGTCACATGGTCCAGGGTGTTGTGAAGTGTAGATCTCCATTTACTTTTCTCGCGACGAAAAGTTCTCTCTACAGTCTCTAATTTCCACCACCCCAATACATGCCTCACCAAGCTTTTCTAATTACCTAATTATTACCAGACCCAATTATCTGTATTGCATTTATTCTCTATTAGTCAATTTATGGAGTCCCAAGAGAGCCACACTGGAATGCATTGATTCGAATTATTCAGTTTATCAAGAGTTCTCCAGGTCAAGGTTTGTTGCAACGTGCAGGTGTTAATATTAAAAGATTGATAAGACAAATGTTAATGGGCAGGGTCTCCATCTGATAGAAGATCTACAACTTCGTATATTACATTACTTGGTGGAAACTTGATTTCATGGAAAAACAAGAAGATAAATCTTTGCTAGGTCAAGTGCGAGGCAGAGTATCGGGATATGTTGCATACTACATGTGAGTTGCTCTGGATTAAAGGGTTGTTGCAATAAATTGACTTTCATATTGAGCTTCCAACCACTTTATTTTGTAAATAGTCAGGCAACTGTGCACATAGCCTACTAATCCAGTATTTCGCGAAGTAATAACCATACCGAGGTGGACTATCACTTTGTTCATGAGAAGGTTGTCAACGAATTTATGGGCAAGTTTCATATTTTGTTGAAGATCAGTTGGGAGATCTAGTTATCAAGTCGTTTTGGCAGGAAAAAGCCGTAGTTTCTTTGTAACAAGCTTGGTATGAATTGAGTATTATGCACCATCTTGAGGGAGAGTGGCAGCAGAGAAAAGTGTAAACCAAACTAAAACAAATTAAACCAAAACTGAATTATTTTTTCGTGAATTTCGATCTGGCCAGTAATGTGTCTAGCAAGGTCAGAATCATCCAACCATTCCGACCAAGCTTGTAACTCACCGTAAGGTGGCGAGGACTGAAGGGCCTAGGCAGGGGCTTCCAGACTAAAATTAGGGGTATGTAGAGGGTAAGTTGAGACAAGCTTATGGTATATCACTGGGACTTTATGTGATCTGGGGAGTAATCTTTTCTTCCTACTTGATGTAATCTCTTGGACTTCGTTCATTACTGTCTCGTGTTATTTCAATGATAATAATAATAATAACAAGACATAAAAGTTACTAGGCCTGGTGGTGGATATCGGAGTCGAAGATGAAGATGAAGATGGGATTTAGTGTGTTAAACATAAGATGGGCGCAAAAGGAAAGGAAATGGAAGGAGAAAGGGGAAAGACTAGTGTTTGTTTCCTATTCTTTAATATCCATATTAAATTACTAATAATATCAGACCTGGGTTGATTCACATTTAAAATTCTAAGCAGGTGCCTACATTTCGAAGTAAATACTAGCTACCTAGACGCCAGAGCATCCAAAACGCCTAGGCGTCCCTACCGGTCGTGTTTCAAGTTTTATTAGAGCATCAATAGTAAGGTTCATCCCAATTTCTAGATTCAGAATGTAGGAGCTTATTTTGTAGAATAGTAAAGCTCAAATGGAGCTTCATAATGGTCCCAGCCCAGCCACAGGAGCTGTAGCCTGGACCTCAAAATTTCAACATTCAAAATATAGTACTCATTTTGTAGAATAGTAAGGCTTAATTTGGAGCCCCAATTTCTAGATTATATATATATATATATATATATATATATATATATATATATATATATATATATATATATATATATTATTTTTTGAAAAAGAAAGAAGGATTGCAGTATTGCACAAGGGTACATATCCACTCATCTCATTTGGGTTTAAAGATTTTTTTTTTTTTTTTACTATTCTCATACAAACCCAACCCATTCTACATTTTTTTTTTTATTACAAACTTGACCTCAAGATGCGCAAAAGCCTAATATGCATAAACATGAAATAAGAAAAATAGGACACTCTTTATTCTTCTTTCTCCCTCTTTCCAACTGTTACTCCAACCAGACCAGTTCTCCTGTTTACATAACCCCAACCTCACGCCATTCCCCACTCCCCCTCCCTTCTTAAATCTATGGTAAATCAGCAGCGGGGATAACAACAACAACAACAACAACAAGAACAACAACAAACAAAATCAAACCAACTGATGATGATTGTTATTCTTCCACGCAAACATCTTGATCTGTAGAAGAAAATTACAAACACACGACAAATAAAGAAGAAAGTGAAGAAATACTGTACAGATCGAGATCTCCGTTCTAATCGGAATGGGAGTCGTCGTCATCGGAGGAGGAGGATGAGGTGGTGGTGGAGTAGTAGTGGTGGGCGTAGTAGGGGTGGTCGGGAGGAGGGGTGATGGGGAGGCAGAAGAAGGAGAAGAGGCAGAGGGCGAGGCGGCGGAGGTGGTGGAGCGGGAGGAAGCAGAGGAGGTCGAGGACCTCGTCGCTGCTCAGCCGCTCGGGGTTGCAGGCGACGTGCTGGCACAGCTCCGCCGATCCCGTCGCCACCCTCCAAACCCACGCGCTGCTCAGCACCATTCCTCTCTATTTCTTCTCTTCTCTTTTCTCTCCTCTTCTATAGCTGTGGTTGGAGGAGGAGTTGTTTTGTATGGGGCTTACACTAGTCGGTTAGTCCAAATTTTTTGTTTAGTTATTTACAAATTTTCAGACTAGCTCAAATATTTTTATGATTGTCAAAAAATTTGACAGTTTTTCTTATTTGTAGGACTATAAAAAATATTGACAATCTTTCAGATTGGAAGGACCGTTGTCACGTCCCAGTCCCAAAATACCGAGGGACTGGACACGTGGCAATGGCCAGCAGCACACACCGATGGACAAACCCAATTTAATGGATCCATCAGGACGTACTTAAGCTGTAGTACAACAATAAATAGGTCCAATGATACAAGTCACATTCTATTCTAATCTCATCCACAACAGATAGTCACAGATCAAATGGCAGAATAAATGCAAATAAATATAATCTAACATATCTCAATAAAAGTGACTCGGGGAACAACCCGAGAATAAGTCTGATACATCAATGCAATAAACATGAAATAAAGTGACTAGAAACAGAATAACTGAGTATATAAAGCCAATACTCAGGAGAAGTCCTCCGGCACGATCTCGTCATCGGGTTCTGGTACTGCTCCGAGAAGTGCTCCTGTCCCGTACACCTCAGGATAGATATCCTCTGCTAACCCTGGGGACATAATCCAGATCCAAGTCCTTAGGGGACATAGCAAGGTACAAAATAACTCATGCCAAAATAAATGTAGTGCAGCAGTAATAAACAATAGGGTAAACTATGTAACCAACTATGTGATATGCAAGTTGAGAGCATCACTAGAACTCAGGCTGAGACCACTACAAGCTCTGTGTCTGGGAGCCGGTAGCAGTGATACTATGTAAGTTACTATGTAGTTTACTATGTAGTGGCACCATATATATAAAATCAGCCTGTAGCCTGTGTGTCTCTCCCCATCCAATATAATCATACGTCTCATGAATCACGATGTCTCATGTCCATGTCACGCAAGATCATTACTAATGCAGCAAGTCATATGATAGCTATGAATATAATGTCTATGTCACAAATCATGTAGCCTATGCAGAATCACCTTGAATATTTCAGGAAGATTCTGTCTCATGCATAGTGTCAGGTGTCCTGGGTATAACGTACTTGATAATGCAAGCACGAGAAGTATAGGGTCTCGATATCCATCTCTATGTGACGTTACACAACTCCGCGTACGGTGTTGGCACCCGACTATTAATCGGACGCTAAGTAAAGTCACACGGTCCTAGGTTGAACATTTATATCAAGATTATATATGTATGTACAAAGAACTCAAGCAAGTACTATAACAGGAATCACTGCAAGTTGGCAAGGTACACTTGTCTGGTGTTTGATTTCCAACTACGGCTCTGGTATTTGTGAAATCTCCAGGAACGTCTCCGGATGCTGAAACAAACATTACCATCATGCTCAGAAGATATCAAATAGCTAGAATTGCCTGTTCTTGAGTCCAATTTGGACACAAGGGCAAAAATGACAATTTTGGGTCAAAGCGGGGTCCATATGTGACTCGCTTCGCACCGAAAAACGTGTCAGGGACAAAGTTCTCCAAATTCGTCAAACTTAGTGTCAACAAGTCCAGAACGATGATGCGAACCCAACGGAACTTCCAGAATTGGATTTCGATGAGCCGATCACAAAATCGCCCGTCACGTGGAGCCGCGGGGCCCACGATACGCGATTTTGTCAACGTTCTCAGAATCGAACCAAACTTGGGTCACAGGACCAGCGTATTGCTACGAGTCCGATGGCGCAAGTTTCGTTTCGATCCGACTTGTGTACACAAAGTTACAACGAGTTTCAGAACAGGCAGATACGGGGCGTTGTCGGCGGATACGCGTTGATTCCGGTGTGCACGCACATCCAAATCAACTTCTGTGAAATCTCGCATGTCCGTATCAACGGCGCGCACCTTTTGGTGAAGACCGCACGCGACCAAGTCGTCCCGTTTGGCGGGGCGCACTCAGTTCCGGGAGAAAATGTGGTTAATATTTTCCTGTTTTTGGATCGCGGTTCGCGATTGCCACAGGATGCGACACACCGAGCGGGTTGCACGGGCATCGAGAGGGTCACGCAGGCTACGCGTTGCAACAGACGGAATCGAAAATGGGACAGCAAGGAGAGAGAAAATGGTACCTGAACAGGGCTACGCAGAACAGGGTTTTTCGTGTCCGTGAGACGACATGACACACCCCGACACAGTGTCAGGGTTAGGGTTTTGCTGCCGGAGGCTCGCCGGAGCTGGTGGCTGCTCGCCGGGGCTGGGTCGTCAGGCGGAGGGGCTCGCCGGCGTTGCTCGTGGAGGAAGGCGGAGGGCGGAGCTCAGGGCGGCTAGGGCACGGCGCAGGGGGCTGAGCTCGGGGCTGGAGGCGAGGGGTCGTCGACCCTGGCCTCGGCGGAGGACGGCGAGGTCGTGGCGGAGCGGGGCTGGGAGTGCCGGAGGCAGGTCAGGCGAGGGCGGAGGGGTTCGTCGAGGGTGGCGCTAGGGGTTCTGACGGTGGTGGTCGAGGCAGATAGGGTTCTGGCCGGGGCTGGAGGCGGAGGGGAGCTTTTATAGGGCGAGGGGACGCCGGGTTAGGCGGAGGAGAGGGGGTCGTGGGCCGGGCGAAGCGGAGGGGCGGCAGTTGGCCGCGGGCGAGGCGGAGGGCGTGGCCGGAAGACGCGGGCGGCCGGGAGTCGTGCGGGTGAGGGTGAGGGGTGAGCGGGTCGGATCCGGGTCGGGTCGGGTTTGGGTAGGACCCGACCCGTTAGGGTGGGCGGTCCGGTCCGGTTCGGTTGGACCGGGTTCAGGCCGGTTTGAGCCCGGTTCAACCCGGTTTATTTGGGTTTAAATAAAAATAGGATTTTAGGTCTTTTAAAAATGTTTTCGGGGTCCAATAAATTCCAGGAAAATTATCCTAAGTCCAATATTTTATTTTACACCCAAAAATATTATTTTCATAATATTTTAATATTGTTTAAAAATATTTAATTTTATTTAATGTCGAAAATACCTTGATTTTAATTAGTAAAAATTACAAAAAAAATCTCCGAAAAATATAAAAAAATCTGTTTTTAAAAATCCTGAAAAATCAGGGGGTTTACAACCGTCAATTTGACAGTCAAGTATATTTAGTGTATCATTAGTAAGGGCTAATTCTAAAGGTACTCAAAAAATAACTTAGACTAGTCCAAATTTTTTGTTTAGTTATTTACAAGTTTGTCATAGAAAAAATTATTTCAGGCTAGTTCAAATTTTTTTATGACTGTAAAAAAATTTGACAGTCCTTCTGAGATGGTCCTTATTTGGAGGACTATCAAAAATATTGACAGTCCTTCCAATTAGAAGGA
Organism: Iris macrosiphon; assembly: GCA_036927795.1. Taxonomy (NCBI): domain Eukaryota; kingdom Viridiplantae; phylum Streptophyta; class Magnoliopsida; order Asparagales; family Iridaceae; genus Iris; species Iris macrosiphon. The sequence continues at coordinate 201,039,811 of JAYESA010000007.1, read as the reverse complement.
ATGTCAAAAATATTGACAGTCAAGTGTATTTAGGACTGTCAAAAATATTGACAGTACTTCCAATTGGAAGAACTGTCAATATTTTTGACAATCCTAAATTTTTGATAGATCCCGCCCACCTCCTCCTACCTTCGCCTCTTACTCGTACATCCGCCTCCTTTTCCATACTCCTCCTTCAGCCTCCTCCTCCTCCTCCTCCTTCCCCTCCTCCGGCGGTTGTGGTTGGGTTAGGGTTTGGGTGGGAGAGAGGGGGGATGGGTTGTCCTGACTAAATTTGAGATTGTTTTGACTAAAAATTACAAATATCTGAGTTGTCAGGAAGTAATAGACTGTTCTAAGAAATTTTTTGAGTGACTATATAAATAGCAGAAAATTTACTGTAACGAAATAAATTTATATTAAATTCATGCAAACGAAACAAGTTTGTAAAATTTTGAAAAAAAAGACAGAGTCTGCCAACAGTGTTGGCGAAAAACACAACTGACGTACACGTAGGCAGAAAAAAATTAAAAAAAAATCTAAAGTGGGGCCCACAAGCCAATTTCCGCCAACAGTGTTGGCTGAAATTGGGGGGGTCAATTTCAGCTAGCATAGTTGGCGGAAATTGGGTGTGGGGGCCCACGGGTTCATTTGATTGGTTCGGTTTGGTTTGTTTGGTTGGATTTGTTTGTTTGTTTGGTTTGTTTTAATTAGTTATGTTTTGATTATTTGTTTTGTTTTATTAGTTTTTTTCATAGTGGACATAAAATAATTAATTTTTTTTTTTTTTGGAGATCGAAACATCGTTTTAAATCCTGGGCCCCCACACCCAATATAAATTAATTTCGCTACAGTAAATTTTAAATATTCGAAAATAAAATTACCAAAAGTAAAATATGGAGGTCAAAACATCGTTTTTTTGCGATTCTAAAAATTTAGGAAGTTCGTCAAACGGTGAAACAGTTTAACACATAGTACTTTTCGATATGGTCATTTTGGCACAAACTGGACCTTGTTCGATCTCTCAGTCAAACGTTATGATACTTTAAAGTTTTAAATTTTATATTTTTGCTTGTAACATGTGCGTCTTGCTTCGGGTAATTTTTTTTTACACGATTTGTGTTACTCTCGTCGAAAACATACAAATCGACTTATTGTTTAACAAAAAACGATTTCAAAACAAATAGTTATGGCCGCTCGAAATCTGCTCGACGGCAGACGTAATATTCTTACGACAGATTTTTATTATTATTATTCTTTTTGACGTCTGTTAACGGCGAGAAAATTAACGATAGAAATATAATATTTAAAAATATAAACGTCCAATTGAATTTTTTTCGTAATTTTTTAAACTTTTATGCTTTAGATGGAATCTATACAAATTTTTATGCTCTGGAAATTCCGAAAAAAATATTTCTAAATTTTTCTTTACAATTAATTTATTTTAATTTTATTTCGTTAAAATAAATTTTCTTAAATCTAATTACAAAACAAAACTAAATAAATAAAACCAAAACATAACTAATTAGAACAAACCAACCAAACAAACCAATCCAACTAAACAAACAAAACCGAACCAATCAAATGAACCCGTGGGCCCCCACACCCAATTTTTGTCAACTGTGTTGGCTGAAATTGCCCCTCCCCCCTAATTTCAGCCAACAGTGTTGGCAAAAATTGGCTTGTGGGTCCTACTTTAAATTTTTTTTATTTGTTTTCCTGCCTACGTGTACATCAGTTGTGTTTTCTGCCAACACTGTTGGCGGACTCTGTCTTTTTTTCAAAATTTTACAAACTTGTTTCGTTTGCATGAATTTAATATAAATTTATTTCGCTGCAGTAAATTTTCTGATATAAATAGCCTTAGTAAGGTTCATCCCAATTTCTAGATTCTAGCTTCAAAATGTAGGAGCTAAGAGCATCATTAGTAAGGCTCATTCTCATGTCCAATTTTAGATTCATAATTTTGAAGAGCTCATTTTGTAGAATATTAAGCTCCATCCCTAGTCCCAATTTCTAAATTTTCAATCATATCTCACCCATAGGTGCTAAAAATATCATTAGTAGTTGGGACTCTCCAATGCAATTTGGGGCCCAAAAATTTAAAATAAAGGTAAAATGTAGAATGTGTTGGGTTTGTATGAGAATAGTATAAAATGATAAAGTGAGCTCCGGTCTCAAAGATTGTGTGGTCAAAAATTGATGTGAAAAAAAAATGTAAAATCTAAAATCGAAAAGTTGGACTTAAATTGAGACTTACTATTCTACAAAATGAGTTCCTACAATCTAAAATCTAGAAATTAGAAGGTCAAACCCTTAGCACCTATGGGTGGGATGGAACCGAAAATCTAGAAATTAGAACTAGGGAAGAGACTTACTATTCTACAAAATGAGCTCCTACATTTTGAATCTAGAATCTAGAATCTGGGATGGGCCTTACTAATGATGCTTTAAGTGTTGAGCCTCCAAATTTCTAGATTCTAAATTGTAGAAACTCATTTTATAAAATAGTAAGTCCCAAGTTGGAGTCCAGCTTTCTAGATTCTATATTTTACATTTTTTTTTACATCAATTTTTGACCACACAATCTTTGGAACCGGTGCTTACTTTATCATTTTCTATTATTCTTATACAAATCCAACTCATTCTACATTTATCTTTTTTTTTTGAAACTTTGGACCCCAAATTGCATTGTAGAGTTCCAACTACTAATGATGCTCTAATTTGTATAATAGTAAGACCCCATCCCAAGTTCCCATTTCTAGATTCTTAGGCCAAATCCACCCACAAAAACTATATGTTGGACCTGAGAATTTCTAGATTAAAAATGTAGGAACTCATTTTTGTATAATAGTAAGTCCTAATTTGAAGTCTAATTTCTATATTCTAGATTTTACATTAATTTTTGACCATACAATCTTTGAGACCAAATGTCACTTTATCATTTTCTACTATTCGCATACAAACACAATTCATTCAACATTTACCTTTTTTTTTTCTTTTTTTTTTATTTTTTTTTATTTGGCCTCAAGATACAATTTTTAGCACCGTCTTCTGAGGAGGCTTCTAGAGCCTCAAATAGTAAGGCTGATTCAAATTTCTAGGTTCAAGATTTAGAATGTAGGAGCTCATTATGTTGGCTCAATTGAAGCTCCGTGATAGTCTAACACAACTATATGTAGTGTAGCTTTGGCATAAAAATTTATACATTCATAATATATGAATTCATTTTGTAGAATAATAAGAGTCGATTTAGAACCTCAATTTCTAAATTCTAGATTTAATTTTATTTTATTTAAAAAAAAAGGATGATACATGGGTCTATATTCACTCATCTTGAGTCTCGATTTTTCTTTACTATTCTCATACAAATCCAACTCATTCTACATTTATTTATTTTATTACAAATTTGGGCCTCAAGATGCATTCTTGAGCTCCATCTACTATGATGCTCTTAGAGCATCTCCAACCCTATTGTGAGTTTGGAAAAAAAAATTGTTGCCACATAGAAATGACAAATTTTTATTTAAAAGTTATTCTCCAATGCAAATGTCAAATAAATTATGAAGGTGACATGACATAGACAAAAATATTGTGAAGTTGATTTTCTAGTTCTAGAAAGTGCACTTGATAATGACTTTACCTCCACATCATCAATTATGATTAAGAATATTTATAAAAAAAAAGAGAATAAGTTTTGTTGAAAGTTGGAAAACAATATTTTTTTATTGTCTTTTCAATACTTTTACATTGGAAGAGACTTTTCTACCTCATTGTCTTTTGTGAATATAATATTGCCACATATGATAGACTTGTCTTGTGTCTCATGCCACCTAAGAATCACAACACATAACAAGACAATAATGTTGGAATGCTCTTCGGGTGGGTTAGAGCATCTCCAACTCTATTGTCCTTTTGTTGTGATTCATACGTGGCATTATACAGAAGACGATGTTTTCTATATGGCAATATTTTTTTCATAAAAGACGATGAAGTAGCAAATCTTCTCCAATGCAAAAGTATTAAAATGCTCTTTTTTTTAACTTACAAGATAAAGTATTGAGATTCTTACATCATTTTTAACTTTCAAGACAACTTCTCATCTTCTTTCTTTTTTCTAAATAATTTTTTTTTCATAATTGATGACATGGAGATGAAAATATTGTCAAGTGTATTGTCTAGAACTATACAACTAACTTTACGATATCTTCTATAACTTTTGTCACATAAGTTTCACAATTTTACTGAAAAATTGCATTGCGGAAGGATTTTTTGAATAAAATTTTGTCATTCGTAGCAACCTTTTTTTCCAAATGGAAGGTGAATGAAACGTGTCCTAATCCTACTTTTAAGGAACCTAACGTGCTCCAATTTTATTTTACTTTGTTAGGGTTAGGGCTAGGGTTAGAGGGATTGGGTTGGGTTGGGTTGGGTGTCTTTGGTGACACGACATGTCATGTTGATCTAAATTTGGTCTCTTTTAATAGGATGGTTCGACCGATATAATTCGATTGTTCGAGTCTTATGTATCAGTCTGGCAATGTGCATATCAGGCTCAAGCACGGATCATATCCCACACGGTTATATGGGCGAAGATGTTTTCGGAACAGAAGCGACATAAAGGAAGCAGCGTAGATAGAATTTCTATTTATGGGACATGACGTAAAATGACGATCCAGTCAAACGTCTCAGAACCGGACGAAACTTATGCTGTAGAGCAAGTCTGATAGTCTCAGAACTTGACGAAACTTACGTCGTAGGCTAAGTTACGTTCAACGTTGTCATCCAATGGCACAAGTCTCCTTGCGATCTAAAGAGCTCACGGAGGATAATTGCAAAATTTTTAAAACACTTATACGGTGAAATTCGACGGATACGGACCAAATTCGTCGTACACAGTCGACGAATTCGAGTTCCGTCAATTTTCACACGTCCGCAAGGACCGTACAGGCCTTTCGGTGCAATCGTTTCGTGCTAGAATCGCCTGGATTAACGAGACGATGTCCAACCTGTGATGTTTAATTAAAATAAAAATGTTCAAGTAGGTCACTTCGAGCCTCATCACGACTGATCAAATAATGTCGAATTTCAACGAAATTTAACACATCGAGGAACAGTGCTCCTCGCGGAATTCAGAACTGCGGTTGCGGAGTTATGCTCGCGTAAAATCAGCATCTCAATCTCAAAATTCAAAAATTCTGGGGGTACAGTCGGCCTCTCGGGACCAGCTAGCTATGCCCCTGGAGCAGAGCTAGTTACAAGAAAGCAAGTCCGTCTCTGAAATTTTCAGAAACCTTCTAATAAGCTATTTGCAAGTAGGGTCAAGAGAATAATCATCTTACTAATAAGCCCAGATCTTCAGACACAAGATGACATCCATCAAAGATACATGTAACTTCCTATTTGTCAGATACTGCACCAAGAAAGCACACTTTCTATGTAGAACACTTGGACTACTTCTACAGAAAGATAAAACCCTTAACCAATTAGTACTATAATTAGATTTACTAAAACAAAATAATTAACTATATAGAAAAAAAAGTGTAATCAAAGAAGCAAATTTAGAAAACATAAGTCCACCTTCATCTTGGACAACATTATCAGGACTACATATTTTCAGAACCTTTTGAATAGGTAAATTCCACTGAGCTCCACATATGAATCCACATATTGGGTTTGGCAGTAAAAAGGACAAGATAGGAAGAGGTGGTGGAGAGAGAGAGAGAGAGAGAGAGAGAGAGAGCAATGGGCATAAAGAATACAAATGAGGAGGAGATAGTAGGAAAGGGTAAATAGTCTCTTAGAAATACAAACTAGAAAATGTTGGATATCTATATCGTATCCGTATCTGTTTTCGTATCCATATCGCTTATCGAAGTGAATCGCGAATCAGATAACTATGGCTAAATATTTTATCAAGGCTTGTGATAAAGGCACTATAAAGTAGACTCATGACTAGTCCAATACTGATGCTAGTCTAATTATGAAAAATTTTAACTCAGACTAGTCCAAATTTTACTAGGGCTGTCCACCATCTTCACCTTCCTCCTTCTGCTTCCCCTTTTGCTCCTCCACCGCTCGCCGTCGTTCCCATCGTTCGTCGTCGTTTTCCGTGCGCAGCAACGACCCCGTCCTCCACCGCTCGCCGCCGTCCCCACCGCTCACCGCCGCCCCAGCGCGCAGCAGCGGCCCAGTCCTCCACCGCTCGCGCGCCTCCGCCTCTGCCTGCTCCCCCGCCTCCCGCCGCCGCCTCCTCCCGCTCCTCTGCCTCGTCCCCCTTCCGACCTCCACGCAGTCCAGCCCTCGTGTCAACTCGCGTAGCCCTTCCTTCCGGACAGTCAAAATTTTGACAGTCCTACCAATTAGAAGGACTGTCAAAATTTTGACAGTCCTAAAAAATCAACATATATATGTTTAGGACTTTCAAAATTTTGACAGTCTTACCAATTGTTAGGACTGTTTATAAAAAAAATTAATTGGAAGTGGACAGTCCAGCAAATAATTTTTGAGAATTATAAACTTGTAATTATCAATGATAAAAATTTGGACTGTCTCGAGTCACTTTTGTAGTGCCTTTATCAAGAGCCTATCAAAGTATATCATACAAATACAACACTGAGCCGTACACTGAATAAATAGTCATTCTTTTCAAGGAACGACGACACCCATGAAGATGACGACAACCTCATTTATTCTTCCTGCTTTCCTTTCTACTTTTTCCTTTTTCTAATGTAGACACTATCTGTAGTAGGAACTTTAATATGGTATCAGAGCAATTCAAATTTACCTAATATAATATCAAAGCAATTTAGATTCAAATCTGTTGGAAACGAAAGTGCGAAAACTGTTCTCCAAACCAGAAGTACCTGCGAGAGAACCGAGCAAAACACACAAACCAAAAATGCCAAACACAAATCTCAGACACAGAGATTTTTGACGTGGAAAATTCTTACGGGAAAAACCACGGGACGATCGGAGTCCAACCCTGAAAAACCTCCACTAATGGAATAAGAAATACAACGACTCCTTACAAACTTCTCACCGATCCAAACGGATCACCACAACTCTTTTGGAACAGAAAATAGATTATAACCACGAAGAAGAAAGACAACGAAAAATACCCGAAACTGATATCCTTCTTCGAAACGGCTCAAATCCTTCTTTCTCCACTCCAATGTTGCAATGACACTCTTGCCTCATTTTCTCTCCTTGTTGTATTTTTCTTTTTAGAGAGAGAGATATATTTTAGGGCTATGAGACACCTATATATAGCCTCAAACCCACAACTATCATTCCTATTATACATAGGAATATCCAATCCAAATCCAAATCCAAACCCATTGACATATTCCTATTATATGTAAGAATATCCAATCCAAATCCATTGAGATATTCCTATTATATTTAGGAATATCCAATCCAAATAAATTGAGGTATTCATATTATATATAGAAATACTCATTCCTACTCCGGAGTATTTTTTACATAGATTGGAAATCTCACCCACTCCAACAAATCTTCCCCTTCACAACAATGTGGAGGGGGTCGTCATCCCGACGATCCGTCTGCAGTACTCAAACTTTTTCTTTGGTAGAACCTTTGTGAAAATATCTGCTCTGTTTTCATCTGTATGAACATTCTCAAGTGTCGCTTCCTTCTTGTCAACCACATCCCGTATCCAATGATATCGGGTATCAATGTGCTTGGACTAGCTATGAAATGTCATGCTCTTTACAAGGTAAATAACACTCTGACTATCGCAAAGCAAATAATACTACTCCTGTTTTAGCCCAATTTTCTGCAGCAGCTTCTTCATCCACAGCAACTCCTTGCAAGCCTCCGTCACCGCAATGTATTCTACCTTTGTCTTCGACTAGGCAACACACTTCTGTAAACGCGACTGCTACGATACTGCTCCACAAGCAAACATCATCACATAGCTCGAAGTCGACCACCTCGTCTCTACATCTTCAGTCATATCAGCGTCGGTATATCCAACTAGCTTCGTCTCGTCACAACCAAATAAAAGTCTCCAATCGGCAGTACCCTAAAGATATCATAGAATTTACTTGACCCCACTATGTACCCTTTCAGGATTGAAAGTGTACCTGCTAACTGTGCCGACTGCGTGAGCAATGTCTGGCCTTGTACATACCATAGCATACATAAAACTCCCCAAGGCTGAGGCATATGTAACTTGCTCCATATCTTCCTTCTCGTTCTCGGTAGATGGACACTGCTCCTCAGTGAACTTAAAGTGAGCCGCAAGGGGGTTACTCACTTTCTTCTACCCGGTCCATCCCGAAACGTTGAAGTACCCGATGAATGTACTTCTTTTGGGTCAAGTGTAGCAGCTTGGACCCTCTCTCTCTCTCTCTTCTGATCTACATCCCAAGAATAGTCTTTGCTGCGCCCAAATCCTTCATAGAGCAGGCCGCGTCCAGTTGGCGCTTCAACTCTGCTATCCTAGTGCCATTCTGACCCACCAACAATATGTCATCAACATAAAGCAACAAAATGATAAAATCATCCTCGGCGAAGTACCTCACAAAAATACAATGATCAGACGTCGTCCGTGCATAGCCATGCTCCCCCATAAACGACTCGAACTTCCTGTACCACTGCCTCGGAGCCTGTTTCAGACCATACAAGCTCTTCCTCAACCGGCATGCCAACTTGCCCTTCTCACAGAATCTCTCTGGTTGCTGTCACGCCCTGATCTCCCGCGGGCTAAATCGGCCATTCCCGATAGGCGAGAACCACCGCGCCAGCGCTCCCGCGGAACTTATCGCTTTAGTGACCCACCCGGGCGTGATGCCGCACGAGCGTGAGCCACGCCCGTACAAGGCCGTGGTTCATTGGCTGGCGGTAAGAGTTCTAAGCTACAGAGTCGCACAGATTGTCTGAGTGCAGCGGAGTCATAAACGCATAGCAATTTGGTAACAGGTTCACTGAGTCGACAATATAGCGGAAGCATTGAATAACACAAGTTGAAGTAAAGCAACTCTTTATTGATATAAACATGTGTTACATGCGGCGTATAGCCGAGATTACAAGTCGCTCTAGCCTCTCTCTCTGAAACAGTAAAACCGTGCCAAGTGGCTACAATTGTGGAATGATTGTACAAGCGATGTTCACAACATTATGTCTTCTATATGTGCTTCAGTTTCGGACACACCGCTGCTTCGGAGTGATCTCCACGCCTTAGCACGCACGAAGGAGGCATCCACACCGAACGAGGTTCTCCCGTACCCTGCATACAAACTGGTGGATTATTAGTACATTGAATGCACTGGTGGGGAAGCTACTCGCCCGCTCGACAAATCCAAATACGTAATATGAGTTCCGTGCACCAACTATTATGTTGTCTTTCTAGTTGCCTTAGGATCAGTTTCATGCAAAGATTGAATAGCCTAACTCGTGTTGCAGTGCGCCGTGCGACATAAGAGGAAACACGACGAGACTTACCAACTTACCAATTGTCCTTCCCCGTCCAAGGCAAACATTGTTAATTCAAGCACGGGCATGTATAAATATTCAGAAGCATTTTTATATGCAACACGAGAGTCATTGTAACATAATCGTTCAAGTGTTCAGTTGTTCTTTCGATGCGATGCAATGACTCGCACGTGGATAGCCGCTAAGCGAGGATGACTTATCTATATAAACACGAGTCGCTGGCATAGCCATTTTTGGACGTAGTCAAGGACAAGGATAGCATGCTACGAGAGTACACGATGCGCTGCAAGCTATCCTCTCCTGAACACGATGACTACACACGAGCTCCATCCGGATCAGATCGGCCCCAGTGCCCCTGTGACCGTTCATGGAACTTGTCCGCGATATACAAATTTTGGGTCTTTCAATCATCACGATATACACGAGAACACGAGAACACGAGTGCACGGGAACACGAGTACACGAGTACACGGGATACTTGAATCTTGATTCTTGTTCAGTGAATGAGTTTGCCTTGATGCATTCCCCTGGTTCGGGGCTGCCTTGGGTGACCTAACGGTCCCGGATACTTGCAGGATTAATCATGCACGGAACGACTACTTAGTAGTCTCCCGGGGTTTGGATGAAAACAAGGCAACATACAAGCAGACAAGCATGTATTTGTATAAACACAAATATTCACGTTGGCTCGGGCCCGAAGGTAAGCCGAGAGGTGAAACCGTTAGGGGACTTCCCGAGCAACACGTTCTAGGGTAGCATGCGAGAGTTTGAACATATATATAAGCAATGTTTCATTTCCATGTTCTAGCATAAGCAATACAAGTTGGGATTATTCCCTTAGCTAGGTGCATTGGATTGTTATTAGCATGCAAGGGATGATTCACCTAGCGACTAGCATGTATCATTCCAGATTTTATGTGTGCTGGCTAAGCAAAGACAAGTTCACCGTAGCCACCCACCTTAGCGATGATTCACCTCGGTTGGGCGATACGTCAAGCGAGCCTCTGAAAGCCTAAGTTGGAATCCTGTAGGGACAAGTCTGGATATCCTTTGCTTCTCGTTTGAGGCAAAGCGGATCGGGACAGTTGCACTTTTGTCGTTTGAGACGGCAGTCCGCTTGAGCGGAACGGGGTGTTACATCCTACCCAACTCAGAAAAGTCTTGTCCTCGAGACTTACTGAGGACAAGCAGTAATCTAGGGTTGAGGCAATCCTAGACAAGTCATTGTACTTGTTTATTTGGATATTCACTTGCACAAGCATCGAGATCAGCATATCGAGAGACTGGATCGTACACGTATTCGTAGCGCTCCAAACACATGCACTTCACCAACTCGGCGATAGCGAAGTCTTAGCACTCGAGTTTCACATTTCTTAAGTCTTGGATCGTGCACAAGTTCAAGGCGTCCCTCAAAGATATGTATTCAACCAAACTTAGAGTTAGTGAAATCGGACAAGCTACTGCGATAATCTCAAGGGTTCACACAGGTTGGCACAAAGGCCACTCGCAGCACAATATCATACAAGCAATCATATCATTCAAAATGTATTTTGAAAGTATTTAGACTTATTGTTGGAACATCCCATCGAGGCATTGAGAGAGAGCATGCACATAACCCACGAACGAGCTTTTAAAACTGTAATAATCGAAATGGAGTCCAAAGGCGTATAAGCCAGGCTCTGATACCAACATGTCATGCCCCGATCTCCCGCGGGCTAAATCAGCCGTTCCCGCTAGGCAAGAATCACCGCGCCAGCGCTCCCGCGGAACTTATCGCTTTAGTGACCCATCCGGGCATGATGCCGCACGAGCGTGAGCCACACCTGTGCAAGGCCGTAGTTCATTGGCTGGCGGTAAGAGTTCTAAGCTACAGAGTCGCACAGATTGTCCGAGTGCAACGGAGTCATAAACGCATAGCGATTTGGTAACAGGTTCACTGAGTCGACAATATAGCGGAAGCATTGAATAACACAAGTTGAAGTAAAGCAACTCTTTATTGATATAAACATGTGTTACAGGCGGCGTATAGCCGAGATTACAAGTCGCTCTAGCCTCTCTCTCTGAAACAGTAAAAGCGTACCAAGTGGCTACAATTGTGGAATGGTTGTACAGGCGATGTTCACAACATTATGTCTTCTATATGTGCTTCAGTTTCGGACGCACCGCTGCTTCAGAGTGATCTCCATACCTTAGCACGCACGAAGGAGGCATCGGCACCGAACGAGGTTCTTCCGCACCCTGCATACAAACTGGTGGATTATCCGTACATTGAATGCACTGGTGGGGAAGCTACTCGCCCGCTCGACAAATCCAAACACGTAATATGAGTTCCGTGCACCAACTATTATGTTGTCTTTCTAGTTGCCTTAGGATCAGTTTCATGCAAAGATTGAATAGCCTAACTCGTGTGGCAGTGCGTCGTGCGACATAAGAGGAAATACGGTGAGACTTACCAACTTACCAATTGTCCTTCCCTGTCCAAGGAAAACATTGTTAATTCAAGCACGGGCATGTATAAACATTCAGGAGCATTTTTATATGCAACACGAGAGTCGTTGTAACATAATCGTTCATGTGTTCAGTTGTTCTTTCGATGCGATGCAATGACTCGCACGCGGATAGCCGCTAAGCGAGGATGACTTATCTATACGAACACGAGTCGCTGGCATAGCCATTTTTGGACGTAGTCAAGGACAAGGATAGCATGCTACGAGAGTACACGATGCGCTGCAAGCTATCCTCTCCTGAACACGATGACTACACACGAGCTCCATCCGGATCGGATCGGCCCCAGTGCCCCGGTGACCGTCCGTGGAACTTGTCCCCGACATGCAAATTTTGGGTCTTTCAATCATCATGATATACACGAGAACACGAGAACACGAGCGCACAAGAACACAAGAACACGAGTGCACGGGAACACGAGTACACGAGTACACGGGATACTTGAATCTTGATTCTTGTTCAGTGAATGAGTTTGCCTTGATGCATTCCCCTGGTTCGGGGCTGCCTTGGGTGACCTAACGGTCCCGGATACTTGCAGGATTAATCATGCACGGAACGACTACTTAGTAGTCTCCAGGGGTTTGGATGAAAACAAGGCAACATACAAGCAGACAAGCATGCATTTATATAAACACAAATATTCACGTTGGCTCGGGCCCGAAGGTAAGCCGAGAGGTGAAACCGTTAGGGGACTTCCCGAGCAACACGTTCTAGGGTAGCATGCGAGGGTCTGAACATATATATAAGCAATATTTCATTTCCATGTTCTAGCATAAGCAATACAAGTTGGGATTATTCCCTTAGCTAGGTTCGTTGGATTGTTATTAGCATGCAGGGGGTGATTCACCTAGCGACTAGCATGTATCATTCCAGATTTTATGTGTGCTGGCTAAGCAAAGACAAGTTCACCGTAGCCACCCACCTTAGCGATGATTTGCCTCGGTTGAGCGATACGTCAAGCGAGCCTCTGAAAGCCTAAGTTGGAATCCTGTAGGGACAAGTCTGGATATCCTTTGCTTCTCGTTTGAGGCAAAGCGGGTCGGGACAGTAGCACTTTTGCCGTTTGAGACGGCAGTCCGCTTGAGCGGAACGGGGTGTTACAGTTGCTCCATGTACAACTCCTCCTCAAGATCACCGTGGAGGAATGTCGTCTTCACGTCCATTTGCTCGACCTCTAAGTCAAAACTGGTTGTCAATGTTAGCACCACCCGTATAGACGACTGCTTGACGACTGACAAAAAGATCTCATCATAATCTACGCATTTTCGCTGATCGTAGCCTTTAACTACCAGCCTCGCTTTGTATCGCTGGCGAGTAGCATCATCTGTCTGCTTCACTCTGAACACCCATCGATTCTTCAAAGCCTTCTGCCCTTTGGCAACCGCACCAGATCGTAAGTAGAGTTGGCCTCCAAGGAACTCATCTTCTCCTGCATGGCCTCCATCCACTCTTGCATGTATTCGTCTTCCATAGCCTCTGTGAAACTTTCGGATTCTCTCCCGTCAGTCAGTAGCATATATTCACCCGGTGAGTATCTCGTAGATGGTCGGCGCTCTCTATCGCTCATCCTCAACGGAACCACTGGTGCTGGCTGTATATCTACAGCCTCCTCCCCTCCAGGAACTGCCTCCTCGGCATGCTCATCCTCCTGAGAGTCACCCTGACCACCATCAGCAGGCTGATGATCAAGGTTGGGAGAAACTCTATGTACTGGCTCTCCCATAACTGGATCATCTGCAATGTCCTCTGGAAACTGCTCGAAGTGAAATAACTCTAACTCAGGCAATTCCTCAGCCTCAGAAGGCATCTCAGAATCCTGAGTGTTGGTCATGGTCTGATCCTCGACGAGTACTACGTCCCTGCTTTTGTAGAGCTTTTTTTTCCACTGGATCGTAGAGTCTATAGCCAAACTCATCCCGACCATAGCCGACAAAGATGCACCGCCTTGTCTTCGACTCAAGTTTGGATCTCTCGTCCTTCTGTACATGCACGAAGGCCTTATAACCAAACACTCGCAGGTGATTATATGACGGCTCTTTGTCGTACCATACTTTGTCAGGCACATCATCCTGCAAAGGAGCACTAGAAGATAAATTAATAACATAAACAGCTGTGTAAAGTGCCTCACCCCAATAGCTGCCTGGTAAGTTTGCTTCTGGCAGTAAATATCACACCCTCTCCATCAGCGTCCTGTTCATCCGCTCCGCTACACCGTTGAGTTACGGTGTCTTTGGTGGAGTCTTCTGGTGTCATATCCGTTTCTCTCTTCAATAAGCATCAAAGGGACAAATATACTCGCCGTCATTGTCCGACCGAACAAAAAGCAGCTTCTTGTTCGTCTCCCTTTCAACAGAGGCTTGAAACTCCTTGAAAGTTGGCATCACCTGATCCTTGGTCTTTAAGGTATAGACCCAAACTTTTCTGGAACAGTCATCAATAAATATTATAAAATAAAAAATACCACCAATGAATTTTACCTTCATAGGACCGCAGACATCCGAGTGAATCAACTCGAGCAACGCCGGCTTCCTTGAACTTTGGTGACTTTGAAAAGATACCATATTTTGCTCCGCCAAACAATGCATGCACTTCTCCAACTTTGTAGACTTTAGCCCTGGAATCACCTTCCTGTTCACCAAGTAGCTCATCCCCTTCTGGCTGATATAGCTGAGCCGCCTGTGCCACAACTCAGCAGACGCATCAGTAGCTGTGTTAACCTCATGTGTCCCATGTACGCTCCCTTCCATATAGTAGAGTCCGGACCTCTTGCTTCCTCTGGCAATCACAATCGAACATCTGGAAAGCTTTCACTGATTGTTCCCGAAGAGACTGAAGAAACCCTCATCATCCAACCTTCCAACCGACACTAGGTTGAAACGGATATCAGGGGCATAACGAACATCTTTGAGAATAAGAATTGCACATGTCTTTGTCCTCAAATGCACATCTCCAATGGAAACCGCCTTCGACACATCTCCATTGCCCATCTTCAACACTCCACAGTCGCCTGTTGTGTATGTAGCAAATAGTGCCCTGTTGTGAGATACGTGCGCTGAAGCACCTGAGTCCATCAACCAAGAGTTGTCATCGCAGGCGAGGTTCATAACTACCTCATCACCTACAATGATCACTCACCTCCATGTGTTGAGATCGCCGATGTAGTGTTCTCACATTGCTTTCCCTTGTCGCCCTTCTTCTCTCTCTTCCAAGCGAAACAATTCTGCTTGATGTGGCCCTTCTTGCCACAATGGTAACACTTCGAGTCCTTGTACCGACCCTTGGACCTTTTCCTGCTTTTGTCTCTGCCACCGCCTGGACTCCTGCTTTTACCCCTTCCGCGGCTATCTAAAACAAGCACCTCTGAGAGGGATGTGGATGAAGTGCCCTGAAAATGTCTTCGCATCTCTTCATTCAGTACCCCGCTCTGGGCAAACTCTAGATAGACCTCGCCTTCTGTCACGCCCCAGTCCCAAAATGAGAGGAACTAGGACACGTGGCATTGGCCAGCTGACACGTCACTAAGGGTTTTATGGACCCACATGAACGTGCTACGCTGTCCTAATAATTACTATAAGTCTAATACAGGCAAATCTATCTCATCCACAGAAAATGTCAGGAAATAGTGCTGAATATATATAATGCTGAGTCTGAAAATGTAATAATACACATCTTGTGGGAATAAACCCACTACAAAAATATAATAAAAGTGCAGTAAACCAGATAGACTAAGTATCGTCTATCTAGCAAAACATCTCCATCCCCAAGAGAGCAAGCTTCTAGAATCAGGTGGACTCTGATGGTGTCTCCTCTAGTTCTTCCTCAGTAGCACACCTGGTCTCCTGTCCGGGACCATACACCGTAGGATAGAATGCCTCGTCTAAATCTGGAAGGGAACCAGGTCCTCAGTGGGACATAACAAGATACAGGAAAATAACATGCCAGGTATGAAATACTGAATAAATAAATAAATAAATAAATACAGGGTGCTAACCATCTAAGTGAAATGCAAGTAAAGACCTTGTAGTACGCATGGGAATGTGTAGGTTTGACGTATGCTGACTTAATTCACCAATCGTGTTGACTGGCTAGTATATGTGTCATATGCCCCCGGACACACGGGTAGCTCTGCAATCGACCATCTCCGAAGAGTATGGTACGAAGGATAAATGACTCTTGGAGGGGGTGTCCCATACGTCTACTAGTTATCTTTCCCGCCCAATGTAACTAAATGCCAAGTCGTACT
Source organism: Iris macrosiphon (assembly GCA_036927795.1). NCBI lineage: Eukaryota > Viridiplantae > Streptophyta > Magnoliopsida > Asparagales > Iridaceae > Iris > Iris macrosiphon. The sequence continues at coordinate 201,023,625 of JAYESA010000007.1, read as the reverse complement.
TTTCCTGAGTTTCCTGATTTTATGCTAAGCCGTGATGCATGTCATACGTACTGGTAGCTAATCAATTACGCAGCTCGCATCCCAATATGATTTGCAACCATGTTGCGTGTTCCCGTGATAGGGTCTAGGAAGATATTAGGATATCCTCGCAGTTGTTGGTAAGTCTGTAAAATACTAAGTTATTTACACTACGTGTCAACGTATTTGTTGACTGTACCTGAGGCAAGCTCAGGTACTCACAGTTATATGGAATTCAGGAAAGAAAATAGCATATAACAGCACTTGAATTTAAACAGTAACTTGGCAAGGTATACTTGCCTACTTCCTGACTGTGCTGGACAACTGATCCCACTGTCAAGACTGAGGGTCCTTGTGACAGGGGGTCACTGACTGTGCTGGAGATGTTTTCTGTTTAAGATGTTTACAGGATTCGTAAATACCAATTTAATAAAAGGCATAATTAAATAGTATATATATTCTTATGTAGATATATACACATAATACATATATATATATATAGGGTTCAAATACATATATAGAGTATATATAAATACATATAGATATAGCATATATAGTATGTATATATATAGCATATAGGTATACGTATATGTATATATACATTTACATATATATAAAGGAAAGGGAAAAGCAGAAAAAGATACATATATACATACATATATATGATATAATAAATAATATATATATAATAGGTAATATATACATATATAGATATATATAGATATATATATATTCTCATATATATATATATATATAAAAAAGAGAAAAAAATGTTGAAATTTAAAAGTACATATATATTATTATGTATATAATATACTTTATAATAATTATATATACATTATACATAATTATATATATATATACATATATATGATATAGTATATATATACATATAATTATATAAATAAAAGAAAAGTATATATATATATATACATATATATTATATGTTTATATATAATAATTACTATGTAAAAATATATATAGATATATAAGAAAAGAAAGGAAAATATATATATATATACATAATATATTACAATATATATATATACTTAATATATATATATATAGGTATATAGTAATAGTAATAATTATATATATATAATATATATATAATTATATATAGAATATATATGTATATAAATATATATACATATACATATATATATATATATATATATATATATATATGTATATATAAAAATAAAAAAAAAACAGAAATTATAAATAAATAATATATATTTATATACTGTATAAAATACAGTATTTAAGTATATATTATATATATATAGTTATATAATTAAATATATATATATATATATAGATATACATATATATAAAGAAAGAAAAGAAATTATATATATATATATATTACATATATATATATATAATAGTTAAATAACAGAAAATAAAATGCATAAATAATACATATATATCATACTGTATAAAATATAGTATTTAAGTATATATACTGTATTTATATTATATATATATATAGTTATATACATATAATATATAATTACATATATATATATATATATATATATATATAGACATATATAAATAAATAAATAAATAAATAAATAAAAAATGCAGAAATTATAAATACATAAATACTGTATTTATACAGTATTATATAATAATATAATATTAATTATATATAATAATGTATATATATAGTATATTAATATATATAAATATATACATATATATATACATATACACATACGTATACATAAAATAATACCTATACGTACATCAGAGGGGGGGGTACTGTTCCGGTCAGGCCGGTGGGGCCCTAGGCTTGTCGCCGGCGGGAGCACGGCGGCGGAGGAGGCGGCGGCTGGCCGTGGCGGTGGCTGCAACGGCAGCAGCAGCTAACAGCAGCAGCAGCAGTGCCGGCTTGCAGCGGCGTCAGCGGCGGTGGTGCGGTCGGTGCAGGGCGGGGGATCGGCGGAGGAGATGGTGGCGGAGAGGTTGGTAGTGGTGGTGGGGGTCTACGGTGGCGGTGGAGGTGGCTGGAGGCGGTCGGGATGGGGGTGGTGGTGTAGTCGGGGAGAGGGGTCGGGGCGCTGTGGAGGTGATGGCGGCGGCTGTGGTGGTCGGGGGTGGCAGGGGGTTGGTCGGAACGGTGGAGGAGGTGGCGGCGAGGCGTTTGGGGGTGGTGGCGGTGGTCGACGACGGCCGGAGGCGGTGGTGGAAGTGGTTCGGGTGGTGGTGGCTGTGGGTGTTGGTGTTGGTGGAGTTGGGTCTGTGGCAGCCGTAGGCGGCGTAGGCGGTGGCCGGAGGGAGTGAGGCTTGGCCGGAGGGGAGGTGGGGTAAGGGCGAGGCTGTCGGCGGAAGTTGGTCGGAGGGGGTGACCGGAGTTGGGTGGTGTGAGGGTTGGAAGTGGGGAGGGGGTCGGGTTTTATAGATTTAGGGGGAGTGGCAAGGTTAGTAAATAGGGGGAAGTTTAGGGGTGTTTTGGGTATTTTGGGTTTTCTAGGATATTTATGCAGCCTTTTGGATATTTTTGTGGGCCCCACATGACACGTGGACGGTCCACATTCACCAGCCAATGGGGGAATGCCACCTAGTACTGCAATTTTGCATAAAAACCCCTGAATTTTCCTAATTTGCAAATATGTCCCAAAATTGGTATTTTGCGTAATTACGCAATTTGCTTATTTAAAAATACTGATTCCTGGGAATACTGTTTTGTACAGAAATGAGGGGGAAACCTGGGGGAGTGCCTTGGGGGGTGTGGGGGTGAGCCTGGGCAGGGGCAGGGCCTGGTTCTTTAGGTGATACGGGTCACCGTATTTATTATTTAATAAATACTGCGCACGATGTTCTCTAATTATTTAGAGGCAGGTAGGGTCATAATTTTACTACGGTGTCAATATACTAATTGTAGTATATTAAAAGTAGAATATTATCATATTTTTGTTTGGGCAAAACTGGTGCAGGTTGGTCCTCAATCTCTAGGGGTACAGAGATGGTTAAAGAGCAAGAAATAAAATAGGAATTAAATACAAACTTTTGTAACGATACTTGTGTGTCTCAAACGAGGCTCAAAATGACTCATCTGGGAGTTGCACAAAATTCTGAAAAATAGCCTAACATGTCTATGGCAGGTATGTGAATTTCGTATGGGAATTACAGCTAGTGTAATGCTCTAATTAATTATGTGAAGTACAGGTGCACAATCAATAGGATATGTAAACAAAATAATTTAAAAAGTTACAGAAATTCTAATTAGCTAAAAATTAATCCTAAATTACTGAAATCTGGTCGAGGGAGTTTACAATCTACCCTCCTTAGAATATTTCGTCCTCGAAATAAAAACAGACATATAATGAAAATGAAATATTGTTTTGAAATATTAGGACATACCCTGGTTTGGAAATAGATGGGGGAAACGCTGTCGAATATCCTCTTCTCGTTCCCAGGTTGATTCACCTGGTGCATGATGTCTCCATGCAACACGAACTAGAGGGATAGTCTGGCCTCGCAACACCTTCTCGCTACGATCTAGGATCTCTACAGGTTCCTCCTGGTACGATAGGCTTGGGCCGATGGTGATCTCTGAATGGTCCAGTACATGACTCGGGTCTGGAATGTACCTCCTTAGCTGAGATACGTGGAAGACGTCATGTACTCCTTCCAAGGTCTGGGGTAGAGCTAGCTTGTAGGCAACTTCTCCGATGCGTTCTAATACATCGAAGGGTCCAATGTACCTTGGACTCAGCTTTCCTCTTCCTCCAAATCTGATAGTTCCTCTGGTAGGTGAGATTTTTAAGAACACATGTTCTCCCACTTGGAACTCTAGAGGTCGTCGATGAACGTTGGCCCAGTGCTTCTGTCTGTCCTGTGCAGCTCGTAGGTGTCCTTGTATCTTCTTTACTTTCTCCACCGTACGAACAACCAGTTCTGGTCCCAAGATCTGTCTCTCGCCAACATCACTCCAGCATACTGGGGAACGACATTTTCTGCCATATAAAGCTTCAAAGGGAGCCATTTGAATGCTCGCTTGATAGCTATTGTTGTAGGAAAATTCTACCAGGTGCAAATGATCTTCCCATGATCCGCTGAAATCAAGCATGCAGGCTCTCAACATATCTTCAAGTGTCTGGATTGTGCGTTCTGATTGGCCATCTGTCTGCGGGTGGTACGAGGTGCTGAACTTAAGGCGGGTACCAAGACTTTCTTGCATACTTCGCCAAAAGTAAGATGTAAATCTCGTATCTCTGTCAGATACTATGCTGACTGGTACTCCATGCAGACGCACTATCTCCTTCATGTACATGTCTGCCAAGACTTCGGTAGATTGTCCGACTCTGAAAGGTAGGAAATGAGCAGCCTTTGTGAGTCTATCTACGATCACCCATACATCATTACGACCACTGGGACTTCTTGGGAAGCCCATAACAAAGTCCATCGTAATGTGTTCCCATTTCCACTCGGGTATTGGGAGGGGTTGAAGTAGACCTGCTGATCTCTGATGTTCAGCTTTGACTTGCTGACACACCAGGCACTTTGCCACAAAGCGTGCTATCTCTCGCTTCATTCCATGCCACCAGTAGTATTGTCGCAGATCTCTGTACATCTTTGTGCCTCCAGGATGTATAGAGTATGTTGAGCTGTGAGCTTCTGACATCAGCTCCTCACGAAGTTCTCCATTTGGAACATAAAGACGTTCTCCACATCTTAGAGTCCCATCTTCGTGTATGCGGCATCCTGTCTGGATTCCAGCCTCTGTTCTTTGTCGAAGCCTCTGAAATCTTGCATCTGCTGGTAGAGCAGCTTTGATTCTTTCGACCAATGTTGATTGTAGCTGGTAGTTTGATAATTGACCGTCAATTCCTGGCATAATGACCGTTATTCCCAACTTTTCTAGATCTTTCAGCAGACCTGGTTGGGTGATCATAAAGAATGCCGATGGTCTTCTGCTTAGTGCATCAGCCACTACATTAGCCTTTCCTGGATGGTACTGCAGATCGATCTCGAAGTCTGTCATTACTTCGAGCCATCGTCTTTGTCTTAGGTTCAGGTCCTTCTGAGTGTAGACATATTTCAGGCTCTTGTGATCGGTGAATATCTCCACTCGTTCGCCGTAGAGATAATGTCTCCATAGTTTCAGGGCGAAGATGACTGCGGCAAGCTCCAGATCATGCGTGGGATAATTCTTCTCATGAGTCCTCAGTTGTCTTGAGGCATAAGCTACAACCTTCCCATGTTGCATTAAGACACAACCCAATCCTTTTCCGGATGCATCGCTATAGATTACAAAACCACCGGATCCAGATGGTATGGTCAAGATGGGGGCAGTAGTCAGACGCTTTTTCAACTCATCGAAAGCTGTCTGGCATTCCTCAGACCATATGAACTCCTGCTCCTTCCGGGTAAGACGGGTAATTGGCTCCGCGATTCTTGCAAAGTTTTCTACGAACCTTCGGTAATATCCGGCAAGTCCTAGAAAGCTTCTCACCTCCGAGACATTGGTCGGGGTTGGCCATGTCTCTACAGATGAGATCTTCGCTGGGTCCACTGAGATGCCTTCTCCTGTGATCACGTGTCCCAGAAAAGCGACACGATCAAGGAAGAACTCGCACTTGCTTAGTTTAGCATAAAGGCTCTCACGTCTCAGCGTCTCTAGCACTAGTCTCAAGTGCTCTTCGTGCTCCTCGTGGCTTTTTGAATACACCAAGATGTCGTCGATGAAGACTACCACGAACTGGTCCAGATATTGGTGGAAGACTCTGTTCATCAGGTTCATGAATACGGCTGGTGCATTAGTCAGTCCAAACGGCATCACCAGGAACTCGTAATGACCATAGCGAGTCCTGAATGCTGTCTTTGGAATGTCTTCTCTCCGTACTTTGACCTGATGATAGCCAGATCTCAAGTCTATTTTTGAGAATACAACAGCTCCCGTTAGTTGGTCGAACAGATCGTCAATTCGCGGCAAGGGGTACTTGTTTTTGATTGTCAAAGCGTTGAGGGCTCTGTAATCAATACACATCCGATATGTTCCGTCCTTCTTTGGTACAAACAATACTGGTGCTCCCCAGGGTGATGTACTAGGACGAACAAATCCCTTGATTTGCAGTTCTTCAAGTTGCAGCTTCAGCTCGTCAAGCTCCTTCTTCGCCAGTCGGTACACATTTGAGGATACCGGTGCAGCTCCGGGTATCAGCTCAATAGTGAACTCTACTTCTCTGTCAGGCGGTAGGCCTGGCAATTCCTCTGGAAATACGTCTTCGAATTCTGCAATGAGTGCTGGGGGTTCTATCTCCATCGCCATGTAAGTTTTAGGAGTCTGGCCTACTCCTTGCTCGATGGTACCTCGTACGTATTCGAACTCCGGGTAGTCTGGGGGTCTAAAGATGATACTACCTTTTTGGCAGTCTAGGATAGCATTGTTCTGGATTAACCAGTCCATGCCTAAGACGACGTCGAAATTTGGCATAGGGAGTACCAAAAATCGCGCTCTTAGCTCTCTACTACAAACAATTATTGAACATGTTTCAATAATGTTGGTAACTGGAACAATACCTCCTCCGGTAAGAATTTTCCAGCACTTGGGTAGTGGGGAAGTAACTAGTTTGTGCATGGCTACGAATTTACTAGATATGAATGATAGGGTTGCACCAGAATCAAATAATGCAGTTGCAGGTAATGATGCAACTAAAATGGTACCTGCGATGGTTTCTCCTTCGGGTTCTTCGGCAACTGCAGCTAAGGCAAAGGCTTGCCCGTGCCTTTGTCCTCCAGACTGTTGTCTGGCTTTGTTGAACCGGGCTTCTTGTGTAGCCAGGGGTGCTCCCCTCTGATATCCTCCAGATGTTGAAGGATGTGCACCTCCAGTTGAGGTATGCGTCTTATGGCCCGGGGCTCCATCTTTGCGTTGTGGACAGTCCCTAGCCATATGCTGGCTAGCTCCACATACTAGGCAGAGTCCCTTCTTCTTTCTGCAGTCATTGATATAATGCCCCTTCTTGCCACAATAGTGACAAGTTGGGAGCTCCTTCTTCTGGTAGGGCCCCGTCGTCTGGTGTGTCTGATTCTGTGGACGACGGTTAGGTCCTCCTGCTCCTTGCTGGTTTTTGGCCGGGATGGTTGGATTCGGGCGTCTTGTTCCTCGGCCAATTGCTTCTTGCACCCTTGCTTCAGTAAGAACCTCTTCGTAAGAGATCCTTGATTGTGCCGTCGTATACCTCTGAAGTTCTAGGGTGAGGCCGCGGTGGAATCTTTTGGCCTTCGCCAACTCGTTCGGTATCAGGAGGGTACCGAATCGACTCAGTCGGCAGAATTCTGCATCGTATGCGTCGACGGACAGGTTCCCTTGTTCCAGGTGCAGGAACTGGGAATACAAAGCATCTTGGACTGTAGCAGGGAAGTATTTTTCATTGAAGTACTCCAGAAATTTCTCCCAAGTCTGGTATTTGCCGACGCTGCGTTCTATAGATTCCCACCAGTGATGGGCGTTGCCGAGAAGTTGGGCCCTCACGGCGGTCATCCATAGGTCGGGGGAGAGTTGTGAGACTTCCAGCAGCATCTCCGTGTTGGAGATCCAGTCCGAGATTTCCTTTGGGGTTTCGCTGCCTTTAAAGGTTCTCGGGTTCATCTGGCGGAAGCCTTTGACTGTGCCCAATGGTTGGACAGGTGCTGGTGCCGGGGCGGTGGTTCTCTCCAAGGCCGTCATCAAAGTCTGCCTCAAGGCCTCAGTCTGTTGCCACTGAGATTGTCTCAGGGCTTCAGTCTGTTGCCATTGAGTTTGCATCATGGCCTGGAGGAACTGAAACATTTGAGGCTGGCCCTCAAACTGGGGCATTAGGGCAGGAAGAGCTGGAGGTGGAGGCAGAGGTGTCTCCGTCAGCGGGGTTGATGTTTGCTCTTCATGCTGGGCTGGTGTTCCTGTCTGGGCAGGATTCTGGGGAAGGTATGGAGTCGTTGGGTAGACCAACATCCTTCTAGGGGATGGGTCTCTGGGGGTGGTCGGGGTTCCCTGGACATCAGGCGAGGGGTCTGCTGCTTGGTCAGCCCCATCTATTGCATGTCCACCAGGTATGTCCATATTTCTGAAGAAAATAGAATAATTAGAAAAGTATAAGAAATAATGATTGATAAGATGCAAAAAAAAAAAAAAATAATAATATAATTTGATGAAGTCAGTGTGGATGAGACTTAATAATTCTATCCTATAGCAGGCTTGCTGGGCATGTCATCATACCATTAGCAATAAACATGACCTGCATGGGCCACCACTAAAACCATGTCACGCCCCAGTCCCAAAATGAGAGGAACTAGGACACGTGGCATTGGCCAGCTGACACGTCACTAAGGGTTTTATGGACCCACATGAACGTGCTACGCTGTCCTAATAATTACTATAAGTCTAATACAGGCAAATCTATCTCATCCACAGAAAATGTCAGGAAATAGTGCTGAATATATATAATGCTGAGTCTGAAAATGTAATAATACACATCTTGTGGGAATAAACCCACTACAAAAATATAATAAAAGTGCAGTAAACCAGATAGACTAAGTATCGTCTATCTAGCAAAACATCTCCATCCCCAAGAGAGCAAGCTTCTAGAATCAGGTGGACTCTGATGGTGTCTCCTCTAGTTCTTCCTCAGTAGCACACCTGGTCTCCTGTCCGGGACCATACACCGTAGGATAGAATGCCTCGTCTAAATCTGGAAGGGAACCAGGTCCTCAGTGGGACATAACAAGATACAGGAAAATAACATGCCAGGTATGAAATACTGAATAAATAAATAAATAAATAAATACAGGGTGCTAACCATCTAAGTGAAATGCAAGTAAAGACCTTGTAGTACGCATGAGAATGTGTAGGTTTGACGTATGCTGACTTAATTCACCAATCGTGTTGACTGGCTAGTATATGTGTCATATGCCCCCGGACACACGGGTAGCTCTGCAATCGACCATCTCCGAAGAGTATGGTACGAAGGATAAATGACTCTTGGAGGGGGTGTCCCATACGTCTACTAGTTATCTTTTCCGCCCAATGTAACTAAATGCCAAGTCGTACTTTTCCTGAGTTTCCTGATTTTATGCTAAGCCGTGATGCATGTCATACGTACTGGTAGCTAATCAATTACGCAGCTCGCATCCCAATATGATTTGCAACCATGTTGCGTGTTCCCGTGATAGGGTCTAGGAAGATATTAGGATATCCTCGCAGTTGTTGGTAAGTCTGTAAAATACTAAGTTATTTACACTACGTGTCAACGTATTTGTTGACTGTACCTGAGGCAAGCTCAGGTACTCACAGTTATATGGAATTCAGGAAAGAAAATAGCATATAACAGCACTTGAATTTAAACAGTAACTTGGCAAGGTATACTTGCCTACTTCCTGACTGTGCTGGACAACTGATCCCACTGTCAAGACTGAGGGTCCTTGTGACAGGGGGTCACTGACTGTGCTGGAGATGTTTTCTGTTTAAGATGTTTACAGGATTCGTAAATACCAATTTAATAAAAGGCATAATTAAATAGTATATATATTCTTATGTAGATATATACACATAATACATATATATATATATAGGGTTCAAATACATATATAGAGTATATATAAATACATATAGATATAGCATATATAGTATGTATATATATAGCATATAGGTATACGTATATGTATATATACATTTACATATATATAAAGGAAAGGGAAAAGCAGAAAAAGATACATATATACATACATATATATGATATAATAAATAATATATATATAATAGGTAATATATACATATATAGATATATATAGATATATATATTCTCATATATATATATATATAAAAAAGAGAAAAAAATGTTGAAATTTAAAAGTACATATATATTATTATGTATATAATATACTTTATAATAATTATATATACATTATACATAATTATATATATACATACATATATATGATATAGTATATATATACATATAATTATATAAATAAAAGAAAAGTATATATATATATATATACATATATATTATATGTTTATATATAATAATTACTATGTAAAAATATATATAGATATATAAGAAAAGAAAGGAAAATATATATATATATATACATAATATATTACAATATATATATATACTTAATATATATATATATAGGTATATAGTAATAGTAATAATTATATATATATAATATATATATAATTATATATAGAATATATATGTATATAAATATATATACATATACATATATATATATATATGTATATATAAAAAAAAAAGAAAAAAACAGAAATTATAAATAAATAATATATATTTATATACTGTATAAAATACAGTATTTAAGTATATATTATATATATATAGTTATATAATTAAATATATATATATATATAGATATACATATATATAAAGAAAGAAAAGAAATTATATATATATATATATTACATATATATATATATAATAGTTAAATAACAGAAAATAAAATGCATAAATAATACATATATATCATACTGTATAAAATACAGTATTTAAGTATATATACTGTATTTATATTATATATATATATAGTTATATACATATAATATATAATTACATATATATATATATATATATATATATATATATATATATATATATATATATATATATAGATATATATAGACATATATAAATAAATAAATAAATAAATAAAAAATGCAGAAATTATAAATACATAAATACTGTATTTATACAGTATTATATAATAATATAATATTAATTATATATAATAATGTATATATATAGTATATTAATATATATAAATATATACATATATATATACATATACACATACGTATACATAAAATAATACCTATACGTACATCAGAGGGGGGGGTACTGTTCCGGTCAGGCCGGTGGGGCCCTAGGCTTGTCGCCGGCGGGAGCACGGCGGCGGAGGAGGCGGCGGCTGGCCGTGGCGGTGGCTGCAACGGCAGCAGCAGCTAACAGCAGCAGCAGCAGTGCCGGCTTGCAGCGGGGGCAGCGGCGTCAGCGGCGGTGGTGCGGTCGGTGCAGGGCGGGGGATCGGCGGAGGAGATGGTGGCGGAGAGGTTGGTAGTGGTGGTGAGGGTCTACGGTGGCGGTGGAGGTGGCTGGAGGCGGTCGGGATGGGGGTGGTGGTGTAGTCGGGGAGAGGGGTCGGGGCGCTGTGGAGGTGATGGCGGCGGCTGTGGTGGGTTGGTGGGTGGCAGGGGATGGTCGAACGGTGGAGGAGGTGGCGGCGAGGCGTTTGGGGGTGGTGGCGGTGGTCGACGACTGACGAGGCGGGCGGTGGTGGAAGTGGTTCGGTGGTGGTGTGGCTGTGGGTGTTGTGTGTTGGTGGAGTTGGTCTGTGGCAGCCGTAGGCGGCGAGCGGGACGGGCGGAGAGTGAGGTGGCGGAGGGCGAGGGGATGGGTAGGTCAGCGGTCGGCGAAGTTTGGTCGGAGGGGGTGACCGGAGTTGGGTGGTGTGAGGGTTGGAAGTGGTGGAGGGGGTCGGGTTTTATAGATTTAGGGGGAGTGGCAAGGTTAGTAAATAGGGGGAAGTTTAGGGGTGTTTTGGGTATTTTGGGTTTTCTAGGATATTTATGCAGCCTTTTGGATATTTTTGTGGGCCCCACATGACACGTGGACGGTCCACATTCACCAGCCAATGGGGGAATGCCACCTAGCACTGCAATTTTGCATAAAAACCCCTGAATTTTCCTAATTTGCAAATAGGTCCCAAAATTGGTATTTTGCGTAATTACGCAATTTGCTTATTTAAAAATATTGATTCCTGGGAATACTGTTTTGTACAGAAATGAGGGGGAAACCTGGGGGAGTGCCTTGGGGGGTGTGGGGGTGAGCCTGGGCAGGGGCAGGGCCTGGTTCTTTAGGTGATACGGGTCACCGTATTTATTATTTAATAAATACTGCGCACGATGTTCTCTAATTATTTAGAGGCAGGTAGGGTCATAATTTTACTACGGTGTCAATATACTAATTGTAGTATATTAAAAGTAGAATATTATCGTATTTTTTTTTGGGCAAAACTGGTGCAGGTTGGTCCTCAATCTCTAGGGGTACAAAGATGGTTAAAGAGCAAGAAATAAAATAGGAATTAAATACAAACTTTTGTAACGATACTTGTGTGTCTCAAACGAGGCTCAAAATGACTCATCTGGGAGTTGCACAAAATTCTAAAAAATAGCCTAACATGTCTATGGCAGGTATGTGAATTTCGTATGGGAATTACAGCTAGTGTAATGCTCTAATTAATTATGTGAAGTACAGGTGCACAATCAATAGGATATGTAAACAAAATAATTTAAAAAGTTACAGAAATTCTAATTAGCTAAAAATTAATCCTAAATTACTGAAATCTGGTCGAGGGAGTTTACACCTTCCGGAGCAGAAGCGATCATAGACACTCGTACGTCTCCCACGAGTATGGCAATGTACACAACAACCATAGTCCCTGAACCTCGTCGTCAAACTTGACTCCCATCGAGGATAGCTGGTCAACAACGCCCTGGAACTCACTCAAGTGATCCGTAATAGATGCCCCATCTTTGTACCGCAGATCCATCATCATCCGGATCAGGAATAATTTATTTATTCCGGTCTTCTTCGCATACAAAGATTCCAGCTTATCCCACAGTGTCCTCGTGTGCTCAATACTGGCAACGTGGTTGTACACGTTCTCGTCAACAAACTGCCAGATGTACCCACACACCTGTATATGCTCGAAATTTCAGTCCTCTTCGAATTTGTCACTGGACCTCTCGGAAGCAAATGTCGGCAGATGCAGTTTCTTGACAAATAACATATCCTTCATCTTGCTCCTCCAGTAATGATAGTTGGTACCGTTTAGGTTTACCATGCGCACCGGCTTTGCGTCCATCTTTTCTCCCTGGTTTGCCTGTCAACTCCTGACACCCTTCTAAAATTTCAGAACCTGGCTTTGATACCACTTTGTTGGGAACGAAAGTGCGAAAACCGTTCCCCAAACCAGAGAGTACCTGCGAGAGAACCGAGCAAAACGTACAAACCAAAAATGCCAAACACAAATCGCAGACACATAAATTTTTGACGTGGAAAATCCTTGCGAAAAGAACCACGGGACGATCGGAGTCCAACCCTGAAAAGCCTCCACTAATGGAATAAGAAATACACCGACTCCTTACAAACTTCTCACCTATCCAAACGGATCACCACAAACTCTTTTGGAACAGAAAATAGATTATAACCACGAAGAAGAAAGACAACGAGAAATACCCGAAACTGATCTACTTCTTCAAAACGGCCTACAATCCTTCTTTCTCCTCTCCAATGTTGCAATGACACTCTTGCCTCCTTTTCGCTCCTTGTTTTTTTTTTTTTTTTTTTTTTTAGAGAGAAATATATTTTAGGGCCAGGAGACACTTATATATAGCCTCAAACCCACAACTAGCATTCCTATTATAGATAGGAATATCCAATCCAAATCTATTGACATATTCCTATTATATGTTGGAATATCCAATCTAAATTCATTGGGATATTCCTATTATATTTATGAATATCCAATCCAAATAAATTAAGGTATTCCTATTATATGTAGAAATACTCAATTCTACTTCTAAGTATTTTTCACATAGATTTGGAACTCCATCCACTTCAACAAAATCTACTAAGATATGCATTTTAAGCGAATTAAAAAAATACGGTTACGTAAATCCAATTATTGGCCCATGACATGACAACATCCCCCTTCTACCTGTTGACGTGTGTATAAATAGTTAACCTTTACTCTAATTATAGGACTTGAATAGTATCATGGTTTATAGATTTTAATTTTGGACAGACAATAAGAATATGTTCAAGCTTTTGACTGGATCTAATCCAGGGTTAGAATACTAGTTTCAAAAAAAAAAACTACAATTGTAATCAAAACCTCTCATTCCTAACTAAAATTTATAGATCGTTGAATTGGTACAAGACAACTATGAAAATAAAGCTCTCAATGTGATATATCCTCAGGAAATCATATGATTGCGGTGACTCAAAACAGAACAATCATATGAACTTTTTCGATACCAATGTGTGAAGCCATGTTAAATCACCATGATACAACACTCGCTTGCATCCATGTTTAGGCCATACTTTACAGTATCAGCCGTTATCGATCTGATACTGACGGTACCAATACGGTTTGACATGTTTCGATTCGATACCAACCGATACCGACATCACCAGGAATCTATTTTTCAGTCAATTTGACAAAAATAAAATCTGAACGAAAAAGACCAATCAGTAAGGATGTAAAGACAAGATTGCAAACAAAATATAAAAGAAGAAAACTTATTTATCGCAGGTAACCCAATCGAAAGTGACTACCATTTCATTTAATTCCAAAATTACTAAAAAACACAAAAATACTTAGAATTATGTCTAATTATATACTTCTTCTTTTTTCTAAAGTTTTAATCATAATTTGTTTTCTGACACCAAAAAATCTGATACTCTGATCCGCTGTTACTGCTGGTCCCAATACTCATAGGAAGGGCCCGATACTCTGATCCGCCGTTACTGTTGGTATATTAGAATATTATTGATATATTTGTTGGTATATTATAATATTCTTGGTATATTTGTTGAAATATTAGAATATTCTACAGAAAATTTTAATAGGGTATTAATGTAAGTTGAAGGGTTGTAAGGCTATAAATAGCCAAGAGATTATCAATAAAAAATATAACAATTATTTTAAAATATTCTACATGGTATCAGAGTCCAAACCCTAGCCACCACCTCCCAAACCCTAGCCGCCACCACCGCTGCCACACCGTCCGCCACCACCGCTGCCACGCTGCCAGCCACCACCGCTGCCGCACCACTCGTCCGCCACCACCGTCGCCGCTCGTCCGCCACCACCACCGTGAAGCCGCGACTCCAGCGGAGCCTTCTACCGCTGTTCCTGACGTCTCCTGCGGGTCGTTCCAGACGTTGACATCGAAGGCCTAGATCTGATGGCGGAGAGACATGATCGGGTCTAGGAGAGGACGAAGAGGGCGAACATGAATCGTGGGACGGGTGTGGGATGATCGGAGAAGAGGATCGATGGAGGAGATCATCAAGAAGTTGGACTCTGCGAAGGTCGCAACGTTGATGAAGCTGATGAAACTGTCGGCTGGTGAGAGCGCGACACGAACAATGACCTTCCATCCATCGATCTGAAGCTTGATGGACCGGCCAACTACCTGAGTTGGTCACGACGGGTGAGGAGAACCCTCGCAGGGAAGAATCTGGAGGATTTCTTGTCAGGAGAGAAGATAGAGTCTGATGAGGGCTCGGCAGGACGCGACTAGTGGAAGTCTATTCATACGGGGGTATACATTTGGCTCCTCAATTCTTTAGTCCAGTCGATCGCCGCCACGGTGGATGGCCTTGAGATGGTAAAAGACATGTGAGTGAAGTTTAGGAGAACCTACGATGGTGTGGAAAATAACTTGAGGGTTTTTCAGATCAAGGGGAGATCGACGACACCGTACAGGGAGAGAAGACGGTACATGAGTATGCCACGGAGTTGGAGCGTCTGTGGTTGGATTATGACCACTTCTCAGATCGGACGAGCTGCGAGGACCCGAAGTGTAAGGAGAGACAAGTATGTCTGCAAGAGAGGACGATGAAGTTTCTTAAGTGGCTGGCCGCAGTGTTTGCTCAGAGGACAACACTACTTCTAGCCTAACCAAAGATTCCTACACTTGAGGAGACTATCTCGGCCATGATTCAGGAGGAGACTCATATCAAGCTACAGGCAGGGACATGTGGTCCTCCTGAAGTGAAGACAGCATTGACGGTTGCCAATTCAGGCGGCACAGGACCTAAGGAAGACCCCCGACAGTGTTACAACTGCGGAAAGGTGGGCCATCTAAGGTATGCTTGCACCAAACCACCCAAGGAGGGAGATTCAAGTGGCGGACATGGACATTTTGGAGGATATGGCCATGGTCGTAGGGGTCGACGGGGTGGCCAAGGTGGTTATCAGACGAACCTGCTGGTAGCAGAAGGCGAGGAGGGAGATAATGGTGCCTATACTGAGGAGGATCATGCACTACTGGATATGCTGGCAGTACTCAGGAGAAAGTAAAGAGCGTCAAGCGATGGAGACAGAAGGAATTGGACTGATGAGGCGTCCACCTCAGTCTTCGCCAGAGACAACGCTGTTATGTATGTCCATCCATCGAAAGGTACTGATGACTCACTCACCCTTGCATCTATGTCTTCCCTTAGATCATCGGACTGTATTGTTGATTCTGGTGCGTCTCGACACATGACAGAGAATACTAGTGAGTTCTCTTCCTACACTCAGCTAGCATCTGCAGACAATATTCAAATAGCCGATGGTACTTTCCAGCCAGTGGTCAGTAAGGGTACCATCGATTGTACAGGTTCAGTAAGATTATCCAATGTTTTACATGTTCCTTCTTTTTCAGTCAGCCTTTTGTCCATTAGTTTTATAATCCTCAAACTAAAATGCATTGTCTCTTTTGATATTCCTAAGGCGATCTTCCAGGAGAAGGAGACATGATGAAGACTTGAGACTGGAACTTGGCATGATGGACTGTGGTACCTGGATCGGGAAGGACTGGATTCAACATTGGTGTCTGTGGCAGAAAGGGCAGGAATGAGAGGACCAAAGATGAGTGCCGAGGATACACTGATACTCCATCACAGGCGGTTGGGGCACTCCTTTTTTGGTATTTTGAGTATGTTGTATCCATCTATTTATGAGAAGGCAAATAAGGAGAAACTAGTATATGATGCATGTGATTTAGGCAAACTTACTAGGAGCTCATATGTTGGTGCGGGCCATAGTAGCTCTTCTGTTTTTGATATTATACATTCTGATGTCTGGGAGCCGTGCGCCACAACTACTATGAATGGTTACAAGTATTTCGTCTCTTTTATTGGTTGTTTCTCTCGTGTCACCTGGTTGTATTTGATGAAGAATAAGAGTGAGATATTTGCCTGTTTTTGGGACTTTCATAAACATGTCCAGACTCAGTACAGAGCAGTGGTGAAGGTACTAAGGTCTGACAATGGAACAAAGTATATCAACAAAGCACTTGAGGAATATCTGTCAGTCCAAGAGACACAACATCAGACCACATGTGCATACACACCAGCACGGAATAGAGTAAAAGAAAGGAAGAACAGACACATTCTGGAGGTGACAAGGAGCATGATGATCGCCATGAATGTCCCACGGAGTCTGTGGGGGCATACAATGTTGACAGCATCTCGATTGATCAACATGATGCCCTCGAAGGTACTGTGATGAAAGTCTCCATGTGAGATATTGCAAGAAAATAATAGTGGGATACTCCCACTAAAGGTGTTTGGGTGCGTATGTTTTGTGAAGGACAACAGACCGTCTGTCGAAAAACTTGACCCTAGAGCAGTTAAGTGTGTATTTGTGGGCTATTCGGCGACTCAGAAGGGGTATGTGTGCTGGAGCCCGGTAGAGAAGAAGAAGTTTGTGAGCATGGATGTTCACTTTAGGGAGTTTGAGCCATACTACCGTCAGGAGGGAATCTCATCCATGAGAAACTCACCTGATACTGAGAGTATGAGATGAGAGAGGGAGATTGGTGAGAGTGTGGTGACCGATTTAGGTATATGGCATGGAGGAACGTTTGAGGAGGAGCATGAGAGTGAAGAGGAACAGGGGGAGGCAATGAGAAGTGTTAGGCCCACTGCTTAGGGGGGGTTACTTACCTACAGCAGAAAAGGGAAGCAAACTGCAAGACCAGTACCTATAGTGCCAGTGCCAAGTCCCTTGCCTGCGTCCGTCTCAACTCCGGAGACACCTACACAACCACCATCAGATTTTCCTTCAGGTGATATCATTCTTCCTACTCCTCCCACACCATTATCAGTACGGAGGACCACTCGCAGCAATACAGAAAATCCTCCTGATAGATATGGTTGGGACTTTGCTCAGTTTGTTTCATATAATAACATATCTTCTTCTCATGGAACATTCATTGCATCTTTGGATAGTATTACTGTACCTAATAATTGGCAGGTTGTCAAGAACTATCCAAAGTGGAAAGCGGCGATGCACGAGGAGTTAGACACTCTTGAGAAGAAACACACTTGGAAACTGGTAAAACTGCCAGAGGAAAATAGGGCAGTCGGATGCAAGTGGGTCTTTACTGTGAAGCAGAACCCAGATAAAAAAGTAGAGCACTACAAGGCTCGACTGGTGGCAAAAGGATACAGTCAGACGTACGACATTGACTATGATGAGACATTTACACCAGTGGGGAAGATGAGCACCGTCAGGATCCTGATTTCTTTGCAGCGAATGGTGGATGAAAGCTACACCAACTGGATATGAAGAATGCGTTTCTTTATGGAGATCTAGTGGAGAAAGTGTACATGGAGATACCACCAGGATTCTGCACCAATAAGACAGTGGACAAGGTCTGCAGGTTGAAGAAGTCCCTCTATGGACTGAAGCAGTCTCCTCGAGCGTGATTTGACAGATTCAGGAGGGCGATGATAGGGATAGGATATCAGCAGATCAATGCTGATCATACTGTGTTCTTCCGTCGGAGTGGAGGTCACATCACCATGCTTGCGGTGTATGTTGACGATATGATTATCACAGGAGATTATGAGCAGGAGATTGCCCAACTCAAGGGGAAGCTTGGCAAGGAGTTCGAGGTGAAGGACCTTGGTCTTCTTCAGTACTTCCTTGGGATTGAGATTGCTCGAGAAGCAGAGGTGATTGTTCTTTCTCAGAGAAAGTATGCGCTGGACCTTCTCACAGAGACATGGATGTTGGGATGCAGACCTGCAGCGATGCCGATCAACCAGAGGTTCAAGCTATGTGCTGAGACTGGAGAACCAGTTGACCGAGACAGATACCAGAGACTGGTGGACAAGTTGATCTATTTGAGCCACACACGTCCTGATATCTGCTTTGCAGTGAGTGTGGTGAGCTGCTACATGCATGACCCAAGGAAGGGTTATATGGACGCAGTGTACAAGATTCGGAGATACTTGAAGGGTGCCCCAGGAAAGGGGTTGATATTCAGGAAGAATGATCACTTGAGCATCGAGAGCTACTGTGACTCTGACTGGGCTAGTTGTACTGATGACAAGAGGTCTACCTCGGGCTATTGCATATTTGTAAGAGGCAACTTGGTCTCTTGGAGGAGTAAGAAGCAGTCGGTGGTGGCCAGATCGACAGCTGAAGCGGAGTACAGAGGTATGGGCTTGGGAGTTGTAGTGCTGCTATGGCTGAAGAGTATGCTGGTGGAGTTGAAGTTGGATCAAGGAGCCAAGATGAAGCTGTGGTGTGACAACCAATCAGCCATCAGTATCGCCAACAATCCAATGCAGCATGACATGACCAAACACATCGAGATCGATAGGTTCTTCATCAAGGAGAAGTTGGACCGTGGACTACTGGATCTAAGTCATGTTCCAACCAAGGAGTAGGTAGCAGACAGTATGACCAAGGAACTTAGCTCTGCAAATATGATTAGAGGATGTGACAATATGGGCTTAGTGAGTATCTTTCACCCATCTTGAGGAGGAGTGTTAGTATATTAGAATATTCTTGGTATATTTGTTGATATATTAGAATATTCTTGGTATATTTGTTAGGATATTAGAATATTCTACATGAGGTTTTAATGAAGTATTATTGTAAAATGAAGGATTGTAAGGCTATAAATAGCCAAGATATTATCAATAAAAAATATAACAACTACTCCAAAATATTCTACAATTCCGATACCGCGAAAGGATGTTTAGGCTTTGCCATGTTTCTAAAGACCATATATAAACACATTCAAAGTGGACCTCCAAATGCACATAACATAAAAAGAGTGTGGCCAGAAAGGGAATCCTGGCCACATTAATTCAAACTTCATACACCAGTTAGGCAAGCTAGAACAGAATTTCATAACCAATCATTCACAATACAGATATGTTCAATCCTGAACAGCAAACTATTTCACATTGGCGGCAGCTTAGATAGAAAGCTCGCCTTCTTTTAAAAACAACAGGGTTACAAGAACGACTTCAACAGCCATCACATTTGCTGTTACGTCTAATATCTTTGAACACAAAAAGCACCACTATCCCAACAAAGGAGCATCGGATCGGTGCAGTTCTCGTTCAATGTATATACCTAATAAAATGAATCAACTGTATTTGCTGCAGGTTGAGACAGACAACAAACCAAGTCTGGCATTGGCTACTAAACTAGATTTGATGGTATTTCTTTGATTGGAGAAAAACCGGCATCCAATTGCTTGCTACTCATGCAGAAAACCCTTTTCCTCCAGGTAAGTCACAACCTGCCCTGCCATGGTGCATGGAGTAGGACAATCTCCATTCTCGGGACTCAATTCTATCTGTAAAACCCAGAGATATTTTCAGAATAGGTAAATAATACACATCAACTATCAAATTTCAGCGGTATATAAAATCAGATTTCATAGGTTATGTGACAGGCACAAGCCTTGCCATAGACATAACTTCGAGTTTATACAAATATGCTCAGTTAACTTTGCCAAATGCTACGAAATCACTGTCAGCTCTAACTAGAACTATTTATATTATCAAATATCAACCACAAAAGTGTGGTCTTTGAGAATAAGCAATCTAGTTAATCAACCATAGAAGCGTAGCAGTGATGTTTTTAAACACTGATTGAATAGATCATGGTATACAATAGACATTAGAGAGAAAAATATATCTTGTCCAATCAAACTCAAAACACAGCAGGTCAAAACACAGGAGGTACATGCTCATAATCTCTTTTGGATACTGGCATACAGTATGGTGACTTAAGATACTACTGCCGCTATACAGTTAGATGTAGTTTAGAGTGATTTTGGAGGAAGATTAGCACTCTTTTTAGAGGTAACAGTTGTAGCAATTTCTTGAAGTCTCCACATTTTTTTTATGGATATGAGCAGAAAGTTGTTCTACCAACATTACATCTCTCACTTTCTCTTTCCAACTATATGAGTTGCAGTTGCACTTCGTTCAAGACTGATTATGTTTACTAAATTACATTCAAGAAAGGTCGTACTTAAGCAAATCTTTAAGACTGAAATTGCATTTGATCCAAGATTGATCATATTTTTACTTAAATCCACGACTTATATTAACTAAGCACCGAATAAAATCATTGATCGCAAAAACAAGATACACTATTATATATCGATGACTAGTTAAAAAAACCTAACACACAACTGAATGATGACTAGAACATAAAAAACTAACACATCCTGAATAAGAGCTTTCTACATTTTTCTACCTGCCCTTCTTCCAAGTAATAATGATAACAGGTTGTATCAGCCAAAAACTCTCTTTTCCCTCGTTTTCAAACCCAAAAAAAAAAAAAAATTCTAAGTCACCTATGAGAGATCTTCATTATATTTTCTTTCCAAGTATCCAACCAAAAGAGGACTGTAGCAACTCTTGCTGCAATTCCGGATTCTATTATTCTTCCCATAAACGGGGAACTGAACTGGATTGGATCTCATAGATGGATCCAGTAGAACACAAAATATGATAAATCACATAGGATCATTGACAAAATCAACTTCACACTCGGTATGACTATTACATCTCCATAAGATTAATCAACACGCTTAAGGTGTCAACAACATCTCCTTAAACAAAGTTCATAGATGAATAAAAGATAGTCTCTGTAAGGTACAACATTTCTTATTCATTTCTCTATGCTTCAGTTAATATTTTGAATTATAGATTTCACACAGAAACTTCCATTTCCTTATTCTTCTTGTGCAACAGTAAAAGTTTGTTCCCTTATCTCTTAATGTTACACGTTCTACAAATAAATATTAATGCTCTTTGTTTCTTCATTTTTCATCTTTTGCAAAGAACCAGTAATACAAACTATATAAACTATCCAATTTCATTTTCTTACTCCACAAAACATATCCAAATTCAAGGAAAAGAGAAGGGAAAGCATATTGCAGTGCATTAGGTTTATTCTTCCTATAACTGTGAACTGACTTCATGACCACCCTGCAATGGTTCCTGAGACCATTATTACTGGCAATAAATTTCTCAATGTGTCTGGAAGAGTAAATTTCACTCAGTGAGGGACCAAATATCAATTGATTATTACTTCTGTGATATATTTAGTTTTGTGCATATCAGATCTCGTTTGTGTGCCCTCAGTTGTACCACCAGGATCGGGCCGAGGGAAAGAAGCTAGAAGCTTTAGCATCCAATGAACTTGAATTTGCAAAGTCTAATACTGACCATCAAAACTCATAAGCATAATGATGAGATAAACATTAGACATCCAAAACAAGTATTATCTTGAGAAATCCCTACTAAAAAAGGGAATTTTGCTGTAATACAGGAATCTTCGTCAGCTCATGATATATGAAGCTTTGCCAGATAACATTATTACTTCGGCTATTATGAAGATTCTTTTGCAAAGGTGATTTACCATGGTGCCCACAGTTAGTGCACCTAACCAAGGTTTAAAAACTCGGTATCGGACAGTTTGTATGAGTATCCGTATCGGTAGTATCGGCAGTATCGACGGTATCGGATCGGAGTATCGAATTTTTTGGTATCGGCTGTATCGGCAATATTTAAATAATTATTAATAAATTAGTAAAAAATAGAAAAATAATTTACATATTTATGCATTATTTAAGTGTTTTTTATTTTATTTTTATTATAATTGAATAAAACAATAGTCATCATGTGTATGTCTGTAGAAGAATTTGCCTCTATTTATAGTTTTTTTTTTTCTACTATTTTGGTTCTTTATTATTGTTCTCTGTTGGATTTGATATGTCTGGAATCAATTTCTACTTTTTTTTAGCTTTTTGTAGAACATCTACTTTGTTAAAGTTCCTGTGATGATCTGATTTGATCTGATTTTTTCCCGTATCGGCCAGTACGGCCAGTATCGGTCTCGTATTGGCCAGTATCGGTCCCGTATTGGTCCCGTATCGGCCGATACAGACCGATATAAAATTTTTATGTCCCAGTTTCGGCCGATACCGATTTTTTTGGCCGGTATCGGATCGGCCAAGGCCAGATCCGATACGTATCGGTATCGGCCGATACTTTAAACCTTGCACCTAACATCATTACCTACTTGTAGAGAGAAAATAATTGATTGATTTACTTCCAAGAGAGTGGGTACATATATATAGGAGGAGGCTAGGAGGCTAGCCGCCTCCTTATTTTCTATCCGATGTGGGACTAAATAAGTCTTCCATAACTCAGCACTCCCCCTCAAGATGGGCGATAGATATCAATCATCCCCATCTTGTTACAAAAGGTATCAAACTCTCTAGGACCTAAACATTTAATTAAACAATCAGCTAATTGCTCCGCTGATTTCACATAGCTCAAAGTCAAAACTTTTCTATCCAACTGCTCCTTGATGAAGAACCGATCAATCTCCACATGTTTGGTGCGATCATGCTGAACTGGATTGTTTGCAATATCAATTGCTGATTTGTTGTCACATCAAAGTTGCAGTGAGTCTCCTCTAAACAAATGCATCTCAGCCAACAAGCTCTTCACCCACATCATCTCGCACAGGCTAACTATCATAGCCCTGTACTCGACCTCAGCTGTAGAACTAGCCACTACATCTTGCCTCTTGCTGCGCCAAGATACAAGATTGCCTCCAACAAAAACACACTAACCTGTAGTGGACCTGCGATCGTCCATACAAACCGTCCAATCGACATCACAGTAGCCTTCAACTCTTAGATGTCCAGAACTTCTGAACCATAACACATTTTCTGGACTTCCTTTAATATACCTGAGAATTCTGTGAACTGCCTCCATATGCTGCTCTCTGAGATCATGCATATATCTACTCACCACACTCACGACATAAGTAATATCAGGTCTCGTATGACATAGATATATGAGCCGACCAACCAATCTTTGATATTGCTCCTTACTCACCGGATCACCACCCTCAGCACACAACTCAACTTGTGATTCTGCTCGATAGGAGTAGAAGCAACCCTGCAACCCAGCATTCATGTCTCTGAAAGGTCCAGAGCGTACTTTCGCTGAGAAAGTATTATATCCTTTCGTGGCCTTGTAATTTCAATTCCGAGGAAGTATTTCAACTGTCCCATATCTTAACTTCAAATTCATCTCCAAGACTTTTCTTCATTCGTAGGATCTCCTCAGTATCGTCTCCAGTAATTACAATATCATCAACATAGACTGCAAGAACATTGATATGAGTATTGGAGTGCCTGTAAAACACAGTATGATCTCCATTGCACTACCTATATCCCATACCACAGACTGCAAGCCTGAATCTATCAAACCATGCTCTCGGAGACTGCTTTAGCCCATACAAAGACTTCTTCAATTTGCATACCTTCTCCGTTGCTTGTGAATTAGCAAATCCTGGTGGAATCTCCATATACACCTCCTCCTGGAGATCCCCGTACAAAAAAACGTTCTTGACATCTAGCTGATGTAGTTGCCAATTGAAGTTGGCAGCACATGACACCAACACATGCATAGTGCTCATCTTTGCGACTGGAGCAAAGACCTCGTCATAGTCGATACCATAAGTTTAGCTATAGCCTTTAGCAACCAATCTGGCCTTGTACCTGTCAATCTTGTCCTCTGGAGTCTGCTTAACAGTATAAACCCATTTACATCCAACAACACGCTTTCCAGCTGGCAGTGGTACCAGCTCCCATGTGTCGTTCTTTTTCAAGGCCTGAAGTTCCTCCTGCATGGCACTTAACCACCTAGAATCTTGCTTAGCTACCTGCCAGTTGTTAGGTACAAGCACTGAATCTAATGATGCAAGAAAGGACTTATATGCAGGTGGAGTGGATGCATATGAAATGTAATGTGCAATGTCAGTATCCCAACTGCCAAACTTAGCTGGAGGCTTTCCCGCATTGATTCTAGAAGTTCTATGAAGAAAGACAAAAGGAATAAAAGTATCAGGAGAGGAATTGTTACCAGGTGACTCAGATGGAAGGGCCGAAGAAGGTCCTGGAGAAAGGAGACTTAGGACAACAACATTTGTGGGTACTAGCATAGGGACATCAGGAGGAAGCTCATGTTGTTCCTGCTGCTCCTGTTGCTGCTGCTTATGCTGCTCCTGCTGTTGCTGCTCATGCTCCCTATATACTCTCAGCTCCCCCTGACTGTCGGCTCCCCTTGAGACACCATCACTCCTCGGTGACTCAAAAGGACACTGAATCATACCAACCACGATGCCACTCTCATTCTCCTCCTCACTACTAGCATCAGTAAAGCCATCCTCGAACAAGGAACTTAACTCCGTCTTCTTCCCATAAAATGGTTCAAACTCCCGAAAGGTCATGTCCATACTGACAAACAACATTCTTTCAGTGGGACACCAACATTTGTATCCTTTCTGACTTGGTGAGTAACCCACAAAGATACATTTAACTGCTTGTGGATTCAGCTTGTTCACCATCATTTTGTGATCTCGCACAAAACATGTACAGCCAAACACTCTGGGAGGAACAATAAAAACATTAGAGCCCAAGAGCATCTCACATGGTGTCTTCATCCCTAATACTCTTGACGGCATCATGTTGATTAGATAAGTTGCTGTCATAACAACCTCACTCCACAAGAATTTTGGCACATTCATTGTCAGCATCAAAGAACGTGCCACTTCTAGTAGATGCATGTTCTTGCGTTCAGCCACCCCATTCTGACCAGGAGTGTCTGGGAAGTGGTTTGATAAAGAATTTACTGACTAGAGATGAAATTAGCAAACTCCTTGTTGGTGTACTCGGTCCTATTATCTGTTCGGAGAATCTTCACATGTACTCCAAACTGGGTCTTCACATATGCCGAGAAGTCTTGAAAAAATTTGTACACTCAGATTTTTGCTTCATCATGTAGATCCAGGTCATACGTGAGTAGCAATCAATGAATGTAACAAACCATTTGAATCCACTAATAGAAATAGTAGAACACGGTCCCCAAACATCAAAATGAACAAGTGCAAATGGCTCAAAACTTCGAAGACCAACCATTTTATAAGTAGAACGTATGCTTTCCAAGTTCACAAGCATTACAAAATAATCCTTTTTTGTCTACTTTATTATCTCAGGTTCTAACTTATTCAAACTATCAAATGATAAATGCCCCAATCTGCAGTATTGGAGCATTGTTTCTGTCTCTGGACCTCCACTAGTAGTAGCAGCAAACATTGCAGCCTCCCGGTCCAGGTACCAAAGACCATCACGCCTGATGCCAGTCCCAAGCCTCTTCCCCGTGGCCTTCTCCTGGAAAGAACACATATCCCGATAAAAAAGAACAATACAATTCAATTGATCAATGAGAGAGCTAACAGAAAGTAAGTTGACCGGAAACGAAAGAACATGCAATACAGATGACAGGGTAACAGATAAAGTACAATGGATCGAGCCAGTATCCCTGATGGGTTGGGATGTCCCATCAGCAGTCTGAACTGTCTCGGGATGCATATGCTTGCTCGGATAATATAATGCAAACTCACTAGATACACCTGTGATATGCCTAGATGCACCTAAGTCTATGATCCAACCAGTATAAGATTTAGTGGATGCAAGTGCCTGAACCGGAATACCTTTGCCCATATGAGCAGCATAACCAGTAAAGTTACTAAGGTAGCTAGTGTTATCCAGATCCTGAGTGGCCAGTCCATTGCCCTTAGAACTCTCACTCTGAAGCTTGAACTGACGTAGTTCCTCCAGCTCTATCATCTCAGCTCCAGTCATTTCGGTAGTGGTCTCCTCCGTCATAGCTAGGTGAGCAACTCCCCGGCCTCCGCGTCCCTGCCTCCTTGACTTGCACGTCCACCTCTCTGTCCTCTGCCTCCTCGGCTACGACCAGAATTGCGACGTTAAGGACAGTTGTAGCTGAGATGCCATTTCTTTCCGCAATTGTAACACTCCCTGTCATCGCTGCTGGAAGCACTAGGAACCACCAATACAAAACGGACAGCTGGTGAGGTCTCGCCTTTCATCACCTTCTACCGGATCTCCTCTTGCTCCATCGATGCAACAGCCTCATTCAGGGACGAAAAAGATGACAGATGACACATTGTTGCCCTCCTAGCCTCAAACTGCGGGTTCAGATCCTTGAGAAAACGAGCCACACGCCTACGCTCAAGGTACTGTTTTCCAAGGAGAATATCTGCCGAATTTTGCAATGATAGCAGATCATAGTAGTCCAAGTCCGCCCATAAGCGACGTAGCTCCGCTGCATACTGGAGTATTGTCTTCTCCCCCTGTGTGGTAGCATCAATCTTCTCCTCAACTTCCATCATCATCATGACACTCTCAGCTCCAGAGTACATCCCAGCCAATGTCGTCCAGACTTCAGCTGCACTGCAGATCGACTCCACCATCCCAGCTATGAATGGAGACACAGAAGTCAACAGCCAAGAAACCACCAGAGAATTAAGGTGACTCCATGTGCTCCACTCAGCATTCGTCTTATCCTTTGGCTCAGTGGACTCTCCCTTCACATATTTTTCAAACCCCTTGGTCCGAAGGTTCAGCAGCACCCTCCTAGACCAACTTAGGTAGTTTCTCGTTCCCTCAAGTTTGATGTCATTGGGCAGCAACTCTATCTTCTTTATCACCTGCGACGGTTCTGATGCGAGCACGACTGCCCTACTGGATGAGGTCTCCTCTAATTTGGCCTGAAACACCCTGGCCACCCCCTCCAGCATCTCTTTCAACTCCTGACTAATCACAGGTGTTCCCATCTCCACAGTTGCACATAGGGACGAGGTCAAACGCAACTCAAACACGTGTCGTGCGCCTACATGCGATCACGACTTTCTCCATCTATCTGTACACTCCCAAAATCATGTGGAATAAGAAATGCACGATGGATAGAACTTTCCGGAACAAGGGCTAGAAATAGAGATTTGTGCAAAACTTTCCAGGAAGTATGCTCTCTAATCTCAGAACCCACGTTGGGATCGAAATCAGAGGATCACACAAGAGTTCCTCTCTGATTATCCACGATCCAACGACGGGTTTGACGCCCGCAGGCAAACCCGCAGGAAACGTCGACGATACTCGAGGGTGGAGGGGGCTTCCACGCACAGAGGAAGGTGGGGGGGGTGGGGGGTTCCACCCGGGTAGAGGAAGGCGGGGGGGGGGGGGAGGGGGGAGGATCGGGTGAGAAAAATGATTCAGAGCTTTGGCTCTAATACCATGTAGAGATAAAATAATTGATTGATTTACTTCCAAGAGAGAGGGTACATATATATAGGAGGATGCTAGCCTCCTCCTTATTTTCTATCCGATGTGGGCTAAATAAGTCCCCCATAACTCAACACTACTACTATCTATCATCATGCATATGCTACTAGCCTACAATGGCTGACATCTGATAAAAGGTTTAAAGGAGCAACTGCAACCACTAGCCTTAGATACATGGGATTGTTGGGTGCACAATATATTTAATAACATGACACTTAGGTCAGGTCAACAGCCTGTCATAAAACTTCGTCAAATTTTGTATGGAGCTTTCTTATGCTCCATACTCCATAGCCGACCTCATTCTGATGGGAGAAGGCTTGGATGATGACACTTAGGTGCCTGCATGACTGCATAACTGATAATTTTAAACACTATGAAATATTATATACCTCACAGTTCAATGGTGCTTCATACGGATCATCTATCCCTGTGAAACCTGCAAGGTAAGGTTTCTCTGAGAAAAGATTGAACAGATAATGGTAAATATATAGAAAACTCAATTTGTTGCAAGGAAACTGAGTGAAACTTAAAAATATAGAAAAGGGTGTTTGTCAAAAGTATTTACAAAAGTCACCTTTTATTTTTCCTTCACGGGCAAGCTTATATAGGCCCTTGGGATCCCGTGATTCACAAAGTTCCAAAGGCATATTCATGAACACCTACAAGAACATTAAAAATTAACCTGATATGCCAATTTAAAATTTGAGTAGTAACAGCAGTGAGCCCAAATGATGAACAAAGCACCAACTTCAATGAAACTTGAATCAGGTAATAGTGCACGACAAGCATCACGGTCTCTTCTATATGGAGAAATCAAACTCGCGATACATATTAAACCCGCATCTGCAAATAGCTTTGCCACCTCACCTAACAAGAATGAAAGAAAAGATGATTGAAAGAGAAATAAAATATATAGCAGTCTCTAGACTTCCTAAGATACTAGATAATCTACCAAAAATGCGTAATTATCTGTGAACCAAAAAAGTTATTCCAAAACATAAAAGCCTTCAGATATACTTACCAACCCTACGTATATTTTCTGCCCGGTCTTCTGCTTTAAAGCCAAGATCCCTGTTTAATCCGTGCCTAAGGTTGTCACCATCAAGGATGTAAGCAAGGTTTCCTCTACCATGTAATTCTCGCCCTAAGGTACAAGCAAGTGTGCTTTTACCTGGAAGAAGAGAACATGCTTAACCTTTTGAAGCAATATAGTATGACTCTTCATGCCGAACAATCTTATTATACCTCTTTCTCCAAGGTTTTCTAAGAAACTAATGTGGCACCGTACACATATGGGCACTTAATGTGTACTACATTTCAAAGCATAAGTATTTAAAAGAAATCAGAATTCAATAATTTTAAAGTATCACAAAACTTCACAAGTTACCATTAATAGATTCAGAAAGATTATTTATAAGTCCTTTAGTTCTCAGATGTACTGAACACATAGGATCGTAACTAACATTGGCAACCCCTCAAGTTGTTAGAATTGTAGGAAAAGCAAGGTGACGTGCTTGACAAGTCTTTTGGAGTTGCATTTCAGATGTTCCTTTACATGGCTAAATCAACTTGAATGTTCGCATTTTCTTGAA
This sequence comes from Iris macrosiphon, assembly GCA_036927795.1. Taxonomy (NCBI): domain Eukaryota; kingdom Viridiplantae; phylum Streptophyta; class Magnoliopsida; order Asparagales; family Iridaceae; genus Iris; species Iris macrosiphon. The sequence goes on along the minus strand of JAYESA010000007.1, from coordinate 200,993,739 downwards.
GAATTCTTTTAGAAGGTGATATTTAAATCCTTAATCTAGCTTTCGTAGAAAATTTTGTCAGAACACTGTGGACATTATGTACATTCCATATCCCATCTTAAAAGCAGTTGTCCATTGCAATATCTTTTTTCGGAACCATTGCTAAGTTTAGAGATTCTTTTGGTTAAAGTTATGCCAAAATGTTAGAAATGGCATCACACTCAACTATATTAAATAGGTACATGGAAAAAAATTGATAGAGTGACACAGGGATTCATTTAAGTAGTCAATGCTCAAGAAGAAATTAAGATTGTTGCTGATTCTTGCTCCCTTGGCAGGTATTTGGCCACTTACGCTATACATTTGGTCACAAGTCACAACAAATATTCTATCTTTAAAACGAAGTACAGATTCCACATATGAATTCTCATAATTAAGAGAAGGGATACAATATAATATAATACAAGTAATGAGGTAACGGAAGTTACTGAACATTGCTTTGATGTGGTTTCGTGTTGTACAATGTGAAACATAAGCCTTATCCAATTGAACTCATCAAATCCTGGTTGAAAATTTCCCAGCTTTTCTTACCAGTAAGACCTGAAGAAAATTCTTCTCGAGGAATGGAATTTCTTAAATCCTTTGATACATGGTACCAATAGCAAACATCTTTGAGGTTACCCTGTTGGGTCCTTGATTAATAGTGAATGAACACCATTGCTAATAAGATGTACTCCGAGGTTTAAATTGCCATACATGTCCACAATAATGCATATTATTCTTGCAATTTGGTTACCAACAATTACATATTTTACACATTATATATTTATTCTCTGAGGTTGAACTATAAGCATGAGTGTCACTAGTATTTAACAATCTCATCTACATTTAACTTGATTTCTCTGTGCACTATGTAGAAACTTAGGTTTCTTATCCAAGTTTTCTGCAAGTGTGCAAGCTATGTTGTATGGATACAGATTCAGCAACACAACATGATGCAAATACGAGAATCCAGGCGATTTTAAGAAGTAGAATACAGATAAGATGGAAAATTAGACAATAAATAAATAACATACTAACATTAGAATCTTTATATAAAATAGAAACTTAAATAAATGAGAGAGTTTAAAAAAATGAGTTTTGTATCCTTAGAAATGAAAATAGCAGTGGCTAGGAAATTGAATCACCACAAGAGAAGAAGACAATTTTGTTTATTAAAGGAATAAAATTATGATGAACCTGTATTTGTACTATATCACATATTATTTCATCTTCTCACTTGCATTATTATGTTTTTCTCCTTTAACTCATCAGTGTAGTAATATACCTGATATAAAGTAAGAGAAATAGTTACTCCACTAAGGAGGAAAGTAAGCCAAATAAATGCTCCAATAAGGAACAATAAGATGGAGTCACTAGGAGTAGAGGTAGGCCCAAACAAATATGGATTGAAGTTTTAAATAGGATATGATTTTTGTTAGTGTTAGAGAGCATACAGCCCTTAACGTAGCTGAATGGAAGAAAATGATTCAAACAGCCACCCCAAAAATTTGGGATAAAGACTTTTTTGTTGTACCCCAACACCCCAAAAATATGGGATAAAAGGCTTTGTTGTTGTACTCCAAAATTTTGTTGTTGTTGTTGTTGTTGTTGTTCTAGTAGTTTCTTAGATCTAGGATATGTTAGGAAACGTCTACTGGCACATATTTGTCGAAGTATTGGAAGGCCCGAGTATTCGATACATTGGAGACGAGTAGGCACCTCCATTTACACATATATAAAAGATATTTTACCAAAATTTGGACATTAAGTCTAGAATAATTCATACTAATTAACAACTTCCACATCATTGATGCCAATAAATACTATCATCTATTGTTATAAATCTTCAAATCATCCCTTCATGAATGTAAACTATTTTTGTTTGTTGGTATAACTATTTTCGCTTGACACACAAAAGTTTGTCTGTCTGTATGCATGTGCATGTGGGTATGTGTATGTGGGTGAGTGAGTGTGGGTGGGGGGGTTGGGGTGGTTGTTGAGTAATAACCTATGATTCTTTTGTGATTCAGCTCTGTTTATATCGCATGGATATAGATGCCATCATTCATACAAGGTGGAACAAAGAAGGATGTTGCTCATAGAATTCGAGCAAGATGGTATAAGTTGAGGAACATTTTGTTTTGGTGCTTTCTGATAGTGGGATACCATTGAAACTGAAAGATAAATTCTGTGACAAACTGACAACATCAAGACCAGCTATGTGTTATGGGTTGAAATTTTTGGCAGTTAAGAAACGTGTCCAAATAGATGATTACAGTTGAAATGAGAATGTTGGGTGGATGAGCGACTATACATTTAAGGGATATGAAATCAGTTCATCTACAGAAGTTGAAGGTGGAGTGATGAGAGATATATCTGAGAGATGGTTCTAACTTCTAACACGTGAAACAGATACCAACAGATCCCCTGGCTAGGGTGAGAGATGACCCTCAACAGGGCAAATGAGAGAGAAGGGTTCATGTAACGGACTCATAAATATGGGCAAAAGACTTAGTTACTGCTGCTGAAGTGCTCCACAAAATAGGATAGGGAACTAGAATAAGTAGTTTCAAAACAGAACTATTGAGCTATTTAAATATGGGATAGCCCAATCAGATTAGGATCTTACAGCAAGAAAAAATCATTTGCAATAAGGGTTCAGTGGCTATAAATGTTACATACTGCCCTCAACCCAATTATGCACTAACATACTGAATAATGTCTCAGTTAGTTGATAACCGAAATAAGCCAAAGAAATGATAAAGGCTCCCCCGTGCCACAAGTCTCCGGATAATGCAGGTCCGGGAAGGGTCAAAATGTACCCAACTTGACCTCCAATATATGTTTTCAGATAGCAGCAAGCATAAAAGATGGAGGAAGAGAAGATGGAGGCCAACCATACTTTTGTAGAGAGATAAATTGTATGGGCCAACCAACATACTCTATATAGAATAATTTCTTCTTATTTATACTGATCAAGACACAATATAGAAATAGTTCATCAAAATAACCTATCAATCCTAGAATAGACCCAAAACATACCAAAGTTGGTTTGACTTGAAATTTTTGACTTAACCTAAACTCTGATCATGATTGACGGGAACCAAAACCAACTACTTCCCATCTTCTTCTACAATATGAGATGTTTCCGCAACTCAAACCCACATCCTACATAATGCAAGCGCCAAGCAGCGCCCTCGAACCAGAATATAATATAACAATAAAAATAAAGCAAAACTTTGTTCCAAAGTACATTAGTCTAAAAAGGAAGAATACTGCAAATAAATTAGGGTAATTAGCGTTTAGACCCTGGATTTTATACTAGCTTAGAATTAAGCTCTGCATATCCAATTGGAAATTTTGGACCCTGGATTTTTATTTTCGGTTTCATTTTTCCCATTATACCCTCATTTCCAGCATGTGTTGGTTGTTGCCCTTGTACTCGTGTTTAATGTATAATGGAAAAAAATGGAATCCAAAAATAAAACTTCGGGGTCCAAACTTAACTTTCCAATTGGACATATCATGACTTAAACTCTAAGCTGGTATAAAATCCAGTGTATAAACACTAATTAGCCCTATAAATTATAGAGCTTTTTGATATTACCCTCCTTTAGATGAGGGATGATATTACCCTCCGTTAGATCAAAAGTTGAGAACACCCCCTCAAAGTGTCGTTAATGAGTTTTAGCGACACTTTTGAGGAGGGTGTTCTCAACTTTTGAGGAGAAATATCAATATCCCTCATCTAACAGGGGATAATATCAAAAAGCCCTAAATTATATGGTCATACTAATGATCCCAGTTTCAATTTGGAGACAGTAGGTACCAACACTCTAGTGCTCTAGTGCACATGATAGTACCATTCAACTAAACAATCTCTAATTTCATCAATCAATGAATCATAAGAAACTCTTTATAACCAAAAGATCCAAACTTTATGTGTGTGTTGTGTGTGTGTGGGTGGGTGGGGGGGGGGGGGGGGGGGGGGGGGGGGGGGTGGGGGGTGGTGTTCGTGCGGAATTGAAATCAAACACAAACCTGAGCCACTGAGTCCAGTGATCCAAACAACACATCCTTTCTGCTTGACCAGCTTCTCCCTATCGCTCTTCCCAACTGAGCATTCTTGCCAGAATATGTTCGCTGGCGTCCCCAAAGAAGACATTTAACCTGAAATACCAAATCAAGTAACAAATGAGAAGAAGAAGAAGAAGAAGAAGAAGAAGAAGAAAAATCACCAAATGGGTTCTCAAAATCGATATAATTCGCCCAAAACAAAAAATTAGAAACTGCAGAAAGTGCGTAAAGATTGCAACTTTATAGATCAACATAACAATGCAGATCAGAAACGGATGAAATTGCAACAACAACAACAAAAAAACCTGAGAAAAATGGTTGAAATTTGTGAGATTTGGGGAGTGTTGGTCTGAAAGTTTAAGAATTGTGGAAATATATAATATATTTGGAAGGAGAAGCTTTGATTTCCTAAAATAGTAAGCGGTGGGATTCGGAATCGGAATATAATACGGAAACTTCATTTTTTTTACTCTCTGTTTCGTCTGTTTGTGGGTGTGGTACACAATTTAGGGTTTGATTGGTTCCCCGAAGTGAGGTGAAGTGGGAGCTTCGCATTTGAAGCCTTTTCCAACTCACGTGTTTGGGATGGCTATCATTTTTCATCCATTTTCAGAAAAGTATATATATAAGATCCTGATGAGTTGGTAGAAGACATTGGATCGAGCCAAAAAAACATATTATTTTTTTTATTTATAAATATTAAAAGTTAAAAGATAGTGGACTCAAAGATATGGAATGCAGTGTGCACAAAATTTCGAACGTTATGTCAGATCTCGAACATTATGCCGGAAAAAAAATTTAAATTAAAAAATTTCATAAAATCCTCCATCGCAAACAGCCCCCGAGCTCTACATTTTTATTGCATTAAAAAAAAATCCTCCACATCGCAAATGCATTAAAAAAAGTATATATATATAAAAGGAAGGATCCACATTCTCTCCTATTATGCATCTCCAAACATCTCCATTTTTACAATCGTTGGATCTTGTTTAAGTCATCTAATCTTAATCGTTGATTTAAAGCAACAGTTAAGATTAGATGACTTAAACAAGATCCAACGATTGATAACACGAAAATGTTTTGGATAAAAAAAATCGAAAATATAAATCCCTCCTATATATATAAAACCTATTTTATTCTAACAAACCTTAACTACTTCTTTGCTAGTCATACACTCAAACCAAACTTGTATACATATCTATTTATATTTATCTCTCCAATTGCTATTCTAAATAAAGTTAACCTCCTATTTTAAAGTAACATCCCCATCCCCTCTCCCACACATTTAGTGTTAAATAATGGAGTGGGGTGGATGTAACTACAAATTATACTTACTAATTATATAAAATGGGGGCTAACTCGGAGAATAAATACAAATAACTCTTATATTTATATATGCTATATATCCATAATTTTCATATTTTGCTTTCCAAATTACTAGGTCTGCGGCCAACCTGAACTCTTTCTAACAAGCTCGTGGACCCGGACTGACTTTTCAACATTTGGATCAAAATCCAGCCCGGTTGCATCGGAGTCTTTAACCCAGTTGGCCCAGCCCGCCCGATCCGGGTCAAAACCAATTCGGGCCTTAGTCCAGGGGCCTCTGAGCCCATGGGAAATCCTGAAGAGAGCCCCACAATAATTCCAATCCACAAACTAAAAAAAATCATTCCCACCACCGATTTGGAATCTCCGGACCCCTCCAAAAATGCAGTCGCTGTACCTCCTCTGCCGGAGCTCCGCCTCCTCTTCCGGCGCCGGAATATTCCCCCCGTCGAGAAGTCTTGCCTCCTTCGTCGGTATGTGGGCCCACCTCGACCACCGCGTCCGCAGCAGACCCGCCGACCGGACCGCGCCGGTGGCCTCCGGAGGCGGATCGGCATGCGGCGGCGAGTGGAGGCAGGACCACTACGCGGTCCTCGGGATCTCGCGGTCGGCGACCGCTGTCGAGGTCAAGAGAGCGTATCGGCTCCTCGCGAGAAAGGTCTCATATTTATTATCATTAAAAAAATTTAGAGTACAAGAAATCATCAAGAAGTCAATTCTTTCTATTCTTATCATTATGCTTGATTTGTTTTGTTCTCGGCTGGTCTTTGATTGAACTCTCAGGCGCTCTGCTTGGATTGAGGGAAAAAAGACATTTTATAGGCACTCTCACATAGGACAGTCCATTCCATTAGTTGATGACAGTCCAGATTTTTGTAACTTTTACTTAGGACAACTCAAAATTTACTCAAGACAGACCAACCCTCCAAACCTTCCCAAAACTCTTCATTTTAAATTTCTACTCTCTCTTCCCAAACCCCAATCACAACCGCCGGAGGAGGAGGCGGCGGGAGGCGGGGGAGGAGGCGCGCGGGGGCGGGAGGCGGGGGAGGAGGCGCGCGGAGGCGGCGGCGAGGAGTAGGCGCGCACGCTCGCCTCTGTTGCTGCCTTGCGGACGTCGCCGGCCCGCCCACGTGCGCGTTCGCGAGCCTCCGCCGCGCGCAGCCCCCCACGAGCGCGTGCCTCCACCGCGGGCAGCACCCCGCACGCGTGCGCCTCCGCCGTGCGCCACTCTCGCGCGCGTGTGCGGTTACGGCTCACCCCGACCCCACGCGCGCGTGCGATTACGCCTCGCCCCGACCCCGCGCGCGCGTGCAACTCCGTCCCATGTCGCCCCCGCGCGCGCGTGCATCTCCTTCCTGCGCCGCCCCGGCTCGCCCCGCTCGACGTCAACCCCGTTGCTGCTGCTTCTTCTTCCTCATCACCTTTTTCCTAAGACTGTTATAGTCCTAATTATTTAGGACTGTAAACAAAGATTTATTGGAAGGACTGTCAATTTCTTTTACAGTTCTAATTATTTAGGATTGTTACAATATTGACAGTCATTTCAATTGGAAGGACTGTCACAATATTGACAATCCTTTCAATTGGAAGGACTGTTAATATTGTGACAGTCCTGAAAAAAAAAATATTGGGCTGAAACATAAATGTCGTTGGCTTTTATATAAGGATTTGGGTTGCCCTTAAGCAAAAAAAATGGATGACAAACTTGTAAATAAACTGAAAAAAAATTGGGCTGTCCTAAGTAAGTGTTGGAGTGCCTATAGAATTTGCAAAAAAAAAAAAACAGAGTTAAGTGGCGTTAAGGGAAGGGAACTTAAGTGAGGGGGGAGGGGAGGGAGAGTTAAGTGGGGTGTGTTTAAGTGCATCATTGTAGATAGTGCTCAAAATTTTATTTTAAGGTCCAATTTTTTTTAAAAAAAAGGTCAATGTAGAATGAGTTGGGTTTGTATGAGAATAGTAGAAAATAATAAAATGAGCTTTGGTCCCAATAATTGTATGGTCAAAAATTAATGTGCAAAAAAATAATGTAAATCTATAATTGGGCTCCAAATTGGGACTTAGTATTTTACAAAATGATTCCCTATATTATGAATCTAGAAATTCTCATGCCCAACTTATAGCTCCTGTGGGTGGGTTGGACCTAAGAATCTAGAAATTGGAACTTAGGATGGGTCTTACTATTCTACAAATTGAGCTCCTATATTCTGAATCTAGAATCTAGAAATTGGGATGAGCCTTACTAATGATGCTTTAATAACTCTTATTTGGATTGGAGATTTTGAGTTGGAGGAAGATTAATAAAAATATAATAGTTATCAATATACCCTTATTACGTGTGACATAGGATTAGATTTGATTGGATTTTTAATTAAAACTTGTTAAGATAAGGGGTATTTATGATTTTTTAAATAACAAGTCCTCACTTCTCCTTGTTAACCCTCCGATTTGGGAGATGAAAAAAATGGACAAAACAAGGTTAAACTTTCTCTCACTTAACCCTCTTTGACTCCCCTTTCTAAACCTCCACCCTCAAACCAAGCATGATTTTTTTGGCCTTAACCATTTTCATCATTAATCCAAGGAGACCCTCAAGAAAGAAAACCTAATCGCTTGAAACCGAGATAGATATTAGGACCGCAGAAACCGAATAATTCGAAACAACCGAAATTGCGGAACAGAACATGATAGCCATAGGAAGGGTCCGAAACGGAGTTCTTGCCGGATGATTACCGGTCATGTTAGCCTCCTGCTAAGGAAGGGTCTAGGGGCTGAAGATATACACAACTTTACCACCAAAATATATATGGAGAGCTAGGATATCAACTTGTGATACGTGCCGTATATCAGTTTACTTGCATATCGTTTGTATCGGCCTTGTGTCTCTTATAACAAGGTAACTCTAGGAGTTCAAATCCATTTAGGAACATAATTTAATACAATTTTCTCATAAACTTTTTATTTGTTTCATATTTACATGTATATCTACTTCCATAATCTAGATCTTAACATACATGACTCAAGTAAAAAATAGATATTACCTCTTGACTTATGTGTATCATATTGTATCAATTGATACGTAACAAAATGGTAGGATACCCTATTGTAAGATATGCATCTTGTATCATATGATACTAACAACATAGATCGAAAGATAATAACTGCATAGATGGAGGGCCCAGTGATATACGATTCAACATGCAAGAAATATTGGAATGATATTGAATGCTTTCCATTAGACTCAAGGTCAATATATATAGCAAGAGTTATATGGTAGGCTAGCTATTCTAATAGACGTGGGGATAAAGAGAGAGAAACTAAAGAGCATGAAGAATGAAACTAAAGGCTTTAGTGAGGAGTGCCCTTATCCAGAGAAAAGAAAGGTCCTACATGGCAAATGCACCACAGAGAAAAAGCTGCAAATGTATCTACATGATAGGAGATGTAGTTGATCCAATCATTTAGTAAGGTCATCATCATCTTGCTAGGCTAGATTTGTTCACCATGGCTATGTCTGCAACAGATGATGAGATAGCAAGATGGATCAAATTGTGTTGGTGTAGGCATCTCCTGCTAGACCAGACACCAGAGGAACCCCCGAGTAGAAATGATAATATTTGCTTATAAAAAAGAAAAGAGAGGAGCGGTGAATTGGGAGCTTAGTTTTGAGTATAGATTTGTAGTGTCATTTGAACATAATTCTTAACTTTCTGCACAAATGAATGGCAAAGAGGGATCTCTTAAGCAGCATTGGGTTGGTAAGATCAGGTCAACTCTCTGTTCCTTATTGAAATTCGCTTGTTGATTACCAACTGTACTGAGGTAAAACTTCTGTAGGCTCACAGCTATAATAACTAAACTAGGCAACATTATAGGGTACCCCATACCCCTGAATAAACAATAATGTGAGATATTGAGAAGACACTTCAATATGTTGTAAAAATTGTGACTGACTATTTGCCTCAATATTAAGTTCGTTAGTCTTAGACATGATTAACCTGTGTAGATGCATAACTTTTCTGTATCTCTAAACATTTTTAACTTGCTACTTCAATAATGTGTCATGGGGATGAATGCAATTTCCTATAACAAATTGTATCTTACCGGTTCTTCTGGACTCTTTATAGTCTAGGGGGATTTGGAGGGTGCTTCTTGGTTGCACAAGCTTAAACTGCATATTCATAAGGTGTGATCTGGCTGTCTAGGTATTATGGCATGACCCTCTCATGCTTTTAGCTACCTTAGCTAGAAATTTTGCACCAACATAGAAAGCTCATGTCAGGTTGATGGTTGGCCATAAAAACTGTCAAACCTTTTTGGAGCTTTCTTATGCTCCATAACCGACCCCATTATGATGCGAGAAGGTTTGGTAATGATTGTGATGGTGATACTTTTATAACGTCTATTGTCTTCTTTACAGTTCCAGTTTACTTTTGTTTCTTTTTGAAAAAGGTAAATTTTCAATCATAGTATGAAGTTGTTGCTTACCCGATTTTCTTATGCTTATGGCTTTTGCAGTATCATCCTGATGTTAGCCTGGATTCACAAGCTGCTGGTGAGGTCTTCAAAAGTATTCACATAGCATATGAGGTGATGCACCAATCTTCCCAACTGACATTTGTTGCTCAATATTCAGAGTTCAAGTAATATGTCAATCTTTAGTTAAGGAAAACTCAATGGCTCTATATACCTTTTATTGTTTATCAAATCTTCAACCCTTATGCATTTATATATATGAACACTAGGAGAATCACGTAGCCTTGGGTACTCAATCACATAATGTCACTCCTCTAATCACGCCTCTACAGATTAGGCACCAGAAGGATGTGGAATTAGGAAATTTAGGAGCTATGAATTAGTTAATACCTGGGAGAAAGAATTAGGACTAATTCCTGCCAAATGCTAATTTGCCAACGAAGAATTATGGTTCTAATTCCTGCTACTTCCTTGTGCCTAATATGTAGACGTGATATTATGTGATTGAGTACCTAAGGCTATGTAATATGTCAATTGTTAGCTATGGAAAATTCAATGGCTCTATATACGTCTTATTGGTAATGAAATCTTCAACCCTTATGCATTTATATAGATGAGCATTAGAATAATCACGTAGCCGTAGGTACTCGATCACATAACATCACGCCTCTACAGATTAGACACCAGAAGAATGTGGAATTGGGAAATTTAGGAGCTAGAATTAGTTAATTCCTGGGAGAAAGAATTAGGACTAATTCCTGCCAAATGATAATTCGCCAATGAAGAATTATGATTCTAATTCCTGCTACTTCCTTGTGCCTCAGGAATTACGAGTTATGAATCCTTAATTTCACTTTCCCTTGAATCTAGGAACTGGCCAAAAGCAGAAAAGACAAGGAATAACGAAGGTTTGATTAGAACTGAGGAGTTTTAATCTGGTTGTGCCAACGTTGATATTCAGAGAAATTAGAAGAAATTATATTCTAGTTCCCAGTTCCCAAATGACACCCTAGTTCCAGTATCCAAATGATACCTTATAGTCAACCTGCTGCACCGTAGTTACGGAATATGGCTCCAGAACAAATCCTTGTTGAGACTTTTGAGCAGATCATTGTCGACTCTTGAGCAAACCCAAAAAAATACATGCTTGCATGGAACTACTGCCAACAGTAAGTTTTCTGTGGAAGAAGTAGAGAGATGGAGACAATATAGTGACCAAGTGTAGAAACCACGCAGTTCAGTGTACATGCAAATGGGCTTCCATATGCAGGTAATAACCTGTAAATGGTATTTCCAACTGAAGCTCTTGGAATGTATTTGAGTGCTAGGATCTTGTTTTATTAGGAAGTGACTTACTGACTGACGTGTATGATTACCTGTTCTGACGTGCTATCCTGCTTTGTTATCAAATATGACGAGAGCTCGGTCGTCAACGAAGGTATCAAATATGACGAGAGCTCGGTCGTCAACGAAGGGTCATAGTCATATTGCCACCGGCATCTGCAAATTGAGATTTCCTTTATGCTGTACATGGTAGAAAGCCCTCAAGTACAGCTGTCAGAGGCCAGAATGTCCTCTAATATGCGTCCTTTATGCTGGACATCTCTGTCATTTGAGCGACCAAGTGCTATAATCTAGTCATACTATTCCATCTAGGTTTTCCATCCTGAAAACATACAGTTCTATAGTATATGTTATACTGTATTAATCTTCTTTAAATCTCTTTATATCTAGGTGTTGTGAAGCATTGAGTTAATGGCTATTTTTAAGGTTCAGACCAAGAAGCAAACACATCCAAACCTTTCATGGATACATTGGGAAAACACTGAAATAAATGCTTTCAGTCAGCCAGTATGCTTCACCTTCATTTGGGAGGGGGAGATGTTATGTATGAAGATTTTCTTTCTTTGCTGTTGTTTTTTGAAACTTTTACAAGTTTGTAAAAAGAGAGCTCTCTGACCTTGATCATCATTTTCAAAACCAGGTGCTTTGTAAAAGGGCTAGTATTGAGTCTATTGACTGATTAAAGATACCTTGGTTTGGTGGTGGGGTTGTGGTGAATGAAGAGTTTTGCCTGCAGAGGACTAATGTAAACTAATTGTCACGTAGCATCGTACTACTAACAAGAGCAATACAATGTTATGCCTTTCCTTTGCTGTTTGTGTTTTGAAGTTTTACAAGTTTTATGCTCTCTGACCTGAAAGATCATATTCAATACCAGGTACTTTCTGATGAGATTGCAAGGGCACGGTACGACATGATGCTCAAGTTCCCAGAAGCTAGAAGCAATTCACAGAGGAGGAGGTGGCCCCATAACTCTGAATCTGCTGAGAGAGTATATAGAAGGCAGCAAATGCAAGAGGACCAGGATGAAGAGACCTCATGGAACCATCAGAGGGGCTCATTCAGAGCTACCTGCGATGATTATGCACGAGGCTCCTTCAGTGAAGTCTTGCGCTTTGCCTTTTTCGCCCTGTTCTTCATGCAGATGATTGGGCACCGAGCGTCGCTTGCTCTATGTGGTGCTGCTGCTTTGCTCGACCAGCAGTTAGATTTTGGATATAAGATGGGCTATGCGATCGCTTGGATTTTTGGAGGGCGCGCGGGTGTTTTTCTTGCATTATGCATCTACCTTGCTAGTTGGCTATGTGGGAAGAAGAGCAGTGGTCTTGTGGCTCTCTTGGTGGTGGCTATGTGGGTGGGGACAAATGTCGCAAGTTTTGTTCCCATCCCTCAAGGTGCTCTGGTCGCTCTATTATACATGTCCATGAAGCTTCAGACTGATTCAAACTAACAACAGACTCGGGACTAAATAGATCTCTGTAATTCTTCTTGTGTATATATATATATATTCATGAATTATACAGTTCCAGGTTGATTCAAGGAAAAGCAAAGAATCAAATATATATATACTCTGTAAATATTCATCTGTTGTATATTTATCGAATTATAACATCTCTGCTGTATATACTAGTGAAATCTGAACTGTCCTTGTTTCCAAGGTTGATTCACAAGCATTAAATGCTATATAATTCTGCATGAATGTTCTTTCGGTTTATACATCTTTAGTGATGATCGGTATTTTAGTGATGATCAGTGCTGTGCGGAAACGACACTGATTTTTTGAATATCTGTGCTTCCTAGGTGATGACTATATCTGTGCTCTAAATATTGTGACCGAAATAGTAAAGAGTGAGTGAATGCAGTCTATGACCAAGAACATGGCCCTTACCAAGCCAGGCTCGGACCGGCTGGAGAGCCCCGGGCCGGCCAGTCCGAGCCTACGGGCAAGGGCATTAAACCCAGTCGAGTGGGTTGGACCGGCCTATTAACTCGGACCGGTCCTACCCAGTCCGGATTTGACTGGGCCAGATCTGAACTGGGTTCCAAACTACCCGGTCCAATACACACCTTGGCGGGCCTCCCATTTCTTAAAATAATAGTCATGTGTGTGTGTGTGGCGGTGTAAATGACGGTTATGAAAACGTTTGAGAGATATTTTGGTAAAAAAATCAACAACCATATTTAAGGATAATATGGTCATTTAGGGACATATTCTTACGAAAATATCCATATTTTCAAATCGTTGTTGAACGCTAATAAGGGATAGTTTGGTTATTTTGCTGAAAATAATCAAAATATTCCTATAACAACAATATTCTAAGGGTATTGGTGGTCATTTGGCACTCGATTTTTTTTAATAAATAGGAATTAATTCATCCAAATTTACCACAATAACATTTTTCATCTTCTAATACTTTCAATCAATATTGTGTTCTATTCGGTGAATTAGCTACTTTCTAGAGACTGAAGTGTAAAAAAATAGCAAGCAAGAGTTCGAAATATTTGAGGCTTGAACTTGATCAACTGTCACCAAGCTACAACAATTCTACATCTGGCTTTAGAAGAAATCAAATTGAGGTTTAAGTACTTTTTATATTTTATTATATAAATAGTTAATTTAGATATTTTAAATTGATTAATTTTTTTAATTACAAAATTTAGAAAATAATATAGATTCTAATGATGCTACTGGTTCTAACAAACACTTTTATAGTCTTTCAGAACATTGTTACTATATTTATAATAATTTTGGTAATAATTATTATGCTACTCTTGTAGAAAACGAACGACCACCGACACAAATGACACCTCCCGAAAATAGAAGTATTAATATTAATGTTCCAATAACAAGAGCAAGATCGACTTATTGGAATTATTTTACTCAATTATATGTCACAAATGATCATGGAGATCAAGTCTTGGATCCCAACACACAAAAACCAATAGATAAAGCTGCACAATGCAATAAATGAAAAAAAAAATTTAATTAAAAAATGAAGGCAAGGAAGTTTAAAGAGACTATGAAAGTTTCTATGGTAAAGACACAATTGATGCTAGACAAATACAGTTAAGCACCGGTCCTCAAGGATCTTCATTGTGATCAATTACTTATTCGGTTTTTCGTAATAAAACTAACTTAACAAAATATATTATAACTAACTCAACTGGCTCTTGTGGTCAGTGAGAAGAGGTATGACCACCCTGGTTAGGCGGACGGTATCGGGATCAAACCGTGGGGGAGGTGTGGGACAGCGGGACCAAATGACATGCAACACAGCTTGTACAAAGTCCCATGCGCATCGTCGGGCATCGAAAAAAGAGGATAATGAATAACCTTTAACATTTGGTGAGAATAAACTATATTATGAGTATGCAAATAGTACACTAAATCATTGTTTTATAAAAGTTTTTAGATCTACCATTAGAGAAGAAGCTGCTAAAATATTTGAAAACACCAAAAAAACAGCTTTGAAACAAAGTTTTACAAATATTTGTATTTTTTTAACTTTGGATATATGGATTAGTAAACAAAAATATCCTTTTTGTTTGCATCACGACACAATATTTAGACGAAAAATGGGTTTTACAAAAATAATTTTTTTTGTCTAAGATGGTTATAATTTTTGCTTATGCAGAGCCATGTTACAATTTTTAGACAAAAAATGGGTTTGACAAAAACATTTTTTTTTGTCTAAGATCGTTAAAAATTTTGCATACTGAAAATGTAATATGCAGAGCCATGTTACTAGTTTAACGTGAATGTAATATTCAAAATAAAAAAATAAATTTTATAATGCTGGTAATAGTACTTCTTGTATCAATATTTTGAAATCCCAATTTTTGTCTATATTAGGACAACTTTTGCATGTAAGATGTGTTAGGCACATTGTTAATTTAGTTTGAACAATGCCTTCAAGTTTTTAAGAAAATTTAAAAAATATTAGTATATGTCTAATTAGTTTTAACACTTCACCAAAAATGATATTAATCTCTAATAATATTTTATTCTCATACTAAAATGTGGTTTCTTTTGTTTATTATTAACTATTTAAAAAAAAGACTAACGTACAACATAAGAAGTAATTATATCAATAATCAACTATTAAAAAAAGTATTCGATTTAGTAACATATTTTATTCTATACTAAAACTAAAATTGCTTCTTTAATAATTACTTTTTTAACAAAAAAATTGACCAAAAATGACAAAACCTATCAAAGCTACAACATGTTTTGAACATGGGACCTAAGAGAATATATAGTCCAAACAAACTGCAGTTCTCCACTCTTACCTGATTGTTGTTTGAAACATTTTATATGTTTTATTATACCGTTAACTCATCTAGACTTAAATACCTAGACATAAATAGAAAAAAGTAAGGGCCCTCTGTATTAGAGAGTCATGTTCTGTCGCACCAGTTGCACTAGTTAAAGGTCGGACCTGGTAAAAAATACACAATTTTTTTTATCATATACTTTATTCTTTAGCACGCGATCTTCTAATTATCCAGGTGTCTACGGTAGCATCAAAATCCTATTTTTAGTATATGTTTAAGAATGATAAGCAAGAATAGAAACATGATGCTGTAATATATTTTGGAAGTCTATGTTCGCGTTCAAGATTGTGTTCGTGCGAAAAACGAATTCAATTAAGAGAAAAGTGCAAACGTTAATGAACTGGACTTTCAATTTCTTACAATAAAGGTCGTTAGAGGAGCCGAAGAATGAAGCGGCGAAATCTTGTAGAATTAGATCATTTTTTTCTCAAAATAAAAAATTTGAAGATATTTAGGACTGCAACAAAGATTAGAAAAAAGTTGACATGAAAACTGAAGACAAAAGACTTAAGATTAAATTGCATATGAAATTTTGTACCAACTCTTTCAGTTTTTTCAAAAATAAATAAAATTTCTCAATAAATAAAAATAATAAACTTTCTTTATTTTTATGAATTAAAATTTCCTTTTCTAATTTATATAATCAAGCCCAAAGCCCAGCAAATTTTAATTTTGGCCCACACCTGAAGCAGATTGGCCTAATCCTGCCCGGCTCAGATCGTGTTATGGACAATATCGGATTTTGTATTTCGGCTAAAAGCCCGGTCCGCTTCTCCTAACACCAGGCTGGACCGGTCTAGCCCGTCCTGGTCAAGTCCGGTCAACCATGGGCCAAGGCTGGACCAGTCCGGCCCACGTTACACCTTGATGTGTAAACTACATATTCAACAAATTCCGAACATGAAGCAATTTTACTTGCACAGTAACCCCAAATTAAGCTATTGCTAATACTTGCAGATATGGAGTTGCAGTACAAAGTTCCGAGTCAATTTTTGTTCACACACCAAAACTAGAATAGATGTTCACCTTTATCAACCTAAAACTACTTTTGTAGTTGTTTGGTGAACATTCCCTCTACTTTTGACAAGTGACAACCTTCGAGTGAAAGATGTGATCATTCATCCTAGTTTTGGTGGGTGAACAAAAATAGACTCGTGGGTGAAGAGCCACAGGTGCAGTACTAATCACTCCCAAGTTGTACTTCACTATAAATACACTCGGATTGTCACAAGTCAGAATCACATTGATCTAAACTACCGCAAAAGAACCAAAGCCTAACATCATAGTTTATAGCAAATCCAATTCGTGGATACTTGTTCCATCACAATTGAGTTGCTCCTTCCATACTGTCAATATAGTCCTGTATGGTTCACACAAAAACACTTGGGTGTAAACTAATATAATGATATTAAATCCCAGAAGGAAAGAGCAAACGAAAGAAGCATGGAAAAAGCTTTTAAGGGATTATTTGGTTCACGGATTTGGAGCGTGGAAGTGGCCAAAGTCCGGATTTTTGGACCACATCACGTGTTTGGTTGGAGGATTTTGCAGACAAGATTTACCGTGATTTGACATGAACATTAAATTTTGTCTGTCGTGAAATCGGAGCATTGACATCGGATTTCGTTTGTTCCAAAGTGGAGCGCGGAAGTAGAAAATTCTCATTCCCACTCTGCATGTTTGGTTGGAGGATCACTTCCTCCCTACTTTAACAAAAAAGTTACACTTTTTTTACTCACTTCGACAACCAACTAAACATCAAACATTAGGATTTTCCAATTCTAACCCCTACTTCTTCAAAGCACCAAAACGAGAGATTTTTTTACTTCGCTCTACTTATCTGCACTTCACCGCAATACGTACGCAAAATGTCGATTTCTAAGTTTTTCACTTCGTCAAACCAAACAGCCCCTAAATAGAATATACTACTGTTGAGAGTATTAGTGGGTGTTTAGTCCCACATCTAGTAGAATAGTAGAGAGAGGGGCTAGCCTCTCCTATATATATGTAGTCCCACCCATCAATAAAATTAAGCCAATTATTAAACCAAGTTTCTATTTGGTATCAGAACCGATCCGATATTCACATCGCCAATGCGCTTATCAACTTTGCCAGTGGTGGCTCAGGCAACCTTGGCAGAGATCGAAAGTAGATTACACAAACCGGGACATAGATTTACACTAACCTAGTTTGCTCTCTGTTAGATCCTGATGTGGATACCGGGCCAGGAACAGAGATTCACACAAACAATCAAGTTTGCTCTCTGTTAACTCATGATGTCGTTGTCGAGATTCAGAGGTTCACACAAACAATCATAATTTATCCTCTGAAGATCTCAACTCCGACGTTTTTTTTGTTGGAGGTTAGAGGTTTTTTTTTTGTTTTTTTTGGGGGGGGGGGGGGGAAGGGGGAGGTTGGCATCTGCCATTTGGCGGCTGGCTATGGAGGGGTTGGGCTAGGGTTAGTGTTTTGAACCATGTTGGAGAAATTCGATCAGGTCAGATATGGGGGAGTCAGTCGGGGGAGAGTTGGTCTGGTTACGATGGAAGGGGGTTGGGTTGGGTCGGTCGATATGGGGGGGAGGTCGGGTCTCGTTGGGGCTAAGATCGACAGAGGAGGGGAGTGGGCTGCTGGAGGAACGACAGAGGGGATAGCCAGGGGCCTAGGGTCGATCGTTATAGAGGGAGTCGGTAGGAGAAGGGACTGTGGTGGCGGCGGCGGCGGCGGAGGAGGAGTGGCGGGCAGGGTCGGGCAGAAAGTGGGGGGTGGCGGGCAGAGAAGCAGGGTGGTGGCGGCCAAAAACTAGGGTTTGGAAGAGGTGGGGTGGCTCTGATACCATGTAGAAGGGAATAATAGGATGATTTCATTGACTGAGAGATTACATTTATATATATGAGAGGACTGGCCTCTCATTATTCTCTACCCGATGTGGGACTAAATGACTAGTACTTAATATCTTATTTAGGACTTTTTGAACTAATTTGAAGCCAACTTCATTGGTTATGTGGCCTGGATATGTCAGGCTACCGTATGATTTATGTGAATCTGACTTTGTATATCAATGAAGTACCATTCTATCAATTGGTTTAGGAAATGTCATCTTTATATTTCCTACAAAATGTAGTAGGCCCATACTCTAATAACAGTTTTAACTTCTTTTATTTGTGCTTTATAATTTTTTTTCAATGCCTGGAGTAATGCTCGGGATTTTTTGCACGCTGCATTGCATGCTTTTTGGGCTCACTGCCCTCAACTTCTATTATTTTTTATAAATGGAAGGAATAATACTCCCTCGTGGCTCGACCCACCGATCTTCTGCCACCCAGCCAGGGATCTTATGCCTCTCTCTCGAGTTCGGCTTGTGCTTTTACATTTATTACATTATTCTGCATAGCTGCTTAGTTCACCTTAATGACCAGGTATATTGTGTATGCAGAGTATTAGGCCTGACAAGCTTTCTTGACCATTTCATATTAAATTTTTTATAAGAAATGTTATCTCATAGATACTTATTTTATTTTCTTAAAAAATAATAACACTATTATCCAAGGTATAATAATAGAAGACAATTCTCTGGAAGAAAAGAGGTTCAACTAAATTGAGTAGTGGTGGAACAATAAAAGAACTTAGCTCATGATCGTGTTATTAATTTGTTTGCTGCTTCTCTAATATAACAAAGTTTAAGATGATGTAACAACCTGTTTTTTTTTAATTTTAAAAATAAATTTCTGGATTTTTCTGTAATTTTTAATTAATTATTATAAATGTCCTTCAGGGATTAATATTTTTATGTATTAAATTAAATCTTAAAATATTTCAAAAATTATATTTTTGGGTGTATAATTAATAATTTGATGTTGTGTAATTTTTCTGGAATTTATTGGGCTCAAAAACTATTTTTAAATAGCAAAAAATATCATTTTTGATTGAACCAGAATAAACCGAATTTAAACCAACCCGAACTGAACCGAGCCGAACCCAACTAAACCCTATTGAACCCAACCCAAACCTAATGGGTCGGGTCCTACCCAACCCGACCCGACCCGACCCGACCCGCCTACCCGATAACACAAACCCCCTATTTCCCCCACGATCTCCATCCCCGCTCCGCCGGCCGCGACACCCGCACGACCCCGCCCTCCGCAGCCAACCACCCCACGAGCCCCCCTTTTTTTTGGCGACCCCCCCGAAACCCCTGCTCCGGCCTCCCCTTCCCTCTACAAAACCCCACCGCCACCTCCACCGCCATCACCATCACAGCCACCCCCCCCCGCTGCTCCGGCCACCGACCGCCTCTCCGCCGGGACAAACCCGACGACCCGCTGCCTCCCCGACCAGCACCGACGACCACCACCCGAGCAGCCCCAGCAGCCGCAGCAAACGCCGCCCCGCCGCCGTACCCCGTCGCACCACCTCCTATCACGACAGCAGAAATCAGCTGAGGTACCCGTTTTTTCGCTCGCGTAGCTCCCTGTACGTAGATCCAAATTCCATTCTGTCGAATCTTGTGCATAGACCGTGTAACCCTCTCGAACCCCGTGCAATTCGTTCGGGGTATGGCATCCTGTGTCGGTCGCAAACCGCGACGCAAAAACAAGAAAAATAACCCAAATTTCTGTAATTTAGAAACCGTCCCGAACTCACAAGTTCACGGCCATTTTCTTCCAACCTGTTTATTATTTCTAAATTTTGTTTGAACAGTTAATTAGACAACCTAACCAAGATTAAAATCCTGTAATTAGTTTATTTTAATTTGTTGCATGTTGTATTTTATTCGCGGGAGAAATCGACCAAAAAGCTTAGTTTTTAAAATCCGAATTTTTTTTGAAACTGGGTGCGTCTTGCTAAACGAGGTAACTTGGTCATGTGCAAATTTTATCAAAATGTGTGCATCGTTAACGTGGACGTGTGAGATTTTGCGAAAGTTGATTTGGATGTGCGTGCACACCGAAATCAACGCGTATCCGTCGAAATTATCCCGTATCGGGCCTGTTTTGAAACTTGTTGTAACTTCATGTGTGCTTGTCGTTTCGTAACGAAACTTACGCTATTAGATTCGTAGCGTTACATTGGTCCCGTGACCCAAGTTTGGTTCGATTCTAGGAACGTTGACGAAATCCCGTATCGTGGGCCCCACGGCTCCACTTGACGGATGATTTTGTGATCGGCTCATCGAAATTCAGTTCTGGATATTCTGCTAGGTTCGTATCATCGTTCTGGACTTGTAGATACTAAATTTGACGAATTTGGAGAGCTTTGTTTCTGGCACATTTTTTAGTGAGAAGTAGGCCACATGTGGACCCCGCTTTGACCAGAAACTGTTAATTTTGCCCCTGTGTCCAAATTGGACTTATGGGTAGCCAAACTTAGCTATTTCATATCTTCTAAGAGTGATGGAAATGTTTGTTTCAGCATCCGGAGGCGTTTCTGAAGATTTTGCTGTTACCGAAGTAACTGTTGGAGTTCAAATCCCAGGCAAGTATACCTTACCAAACTTGCAGTAGTTTATCTGATATTGTTGCTTGAGTTATTTATGTATATATACTCTTGATATATACCTGTTCAACCTAGGACCGTGAGACGTTGCTTAACGTCCGAATAATATTCGGGTGTCGACGCCGTACGCAGAGTCGTGTAACGTCACCTAGAGAGTTGATATTGCGATCCTATATATTTCCGTGCTTGTTTTATCAAGTACGTCATACCATAGGACACTTGACACTAATCATGTAACAGAATCTTTCCTGAGTTATTCATGGTAATTCTGTATAGGCTTACAGAATTCGTGACATAGGTCTTGCATATACATAGATATTATTATGACTTGTTGTGCTAGCTAGAGGTCATGATCTTGCGTGTTATGGGCATGAGACGTGAGGTTACATTGGGTGGAGAGAGTTTTACCATACTAAAGGCTGATTATGTTATATATATATAGATATTCTGGAGGTGCCTTAGACTCTGACAAGAGCTTTGGCACATGTACTGGCCCTTCGAGAAAAAAATGCTGCTATGGGTTTCTCCGACACAGAGCCTATAGTTGTTTCAGCCTGAGTATGATTAATACTCTCATTTTCATATCACGTAGCTGGTTACATAGTTTGCCCTGTGGATATTTATTTTTTACATACTGCATTTTGTTTGGCTTGAGTTATTCTTGTACCTTGCTATGTCCCCTGAGGACCTTGATCCGGATTATGTTCCCAGGTATAGCAGAGGAGATCTTTCCCGAGGTATACGGGACAGAAGCGGACACTGGAGCAGTACCTGTGGCGCCCTATTCCCCCTATTCGGGGAGCGCGGCTAAGAAATACAAGACGGTATCGTTCGATCGGGATAGATTAAAACAAGAACTCGTCCTCGTTATGGATTTGCTTCTTCGGAATCGATTCCCATATTCAGTGGACCGTGCCCCCGGGATCGACTTAGCGACAGAGTTAGGAGGGACGTCTCCGCTGCATCTTTTGTTGCCTCAGATTTCGATGTCGCTTGTTGCTTTCGTGCTTGAGTTGGTTTTCGGATTTGTTTGAGATTTCTTGAACGGTTTCGATGGATTTCATTGTTTTTGTTCATTGAACTGCACCTCAATTCCGAGTTTGGAAAGAAAGGAAGAGGTATTGATCAAGCTGTTCATGGATGCAGGTGAACGAGCAGTAGGCGGCTTACGAGCGGAGTCTTGAAGCGCCTCTTTCCTTCTCCTTTTCAACCAACTAAGTGAGTGGCTACCATCCCGATTAGCTAGCCCTGCTTCCAAGTCTTCACACCTAAAAATCTTGTATTTTTGTTGTCCCGATCAAGCGATACCAAGTAATAACTAAAAGATGTCAAGATAAAAAGGGAATAGACTTGGATTGTATTGCTTGTCAAATAAACTCGTGAACGGTTATCTATTGCATGCTAGTTCATTCAAATGTTCATTATATGCTTCAATTGTAGTTAGAATGCATCTTCTTCTATAATTGTGCAAAGTATGGAATACACTTGTTATGCAATAAACTGTCCGGAAGGCTATGCAAAAATAAATCATACAATGTTACTTGTCTCGTACTCGTGTTGCCTCATACTCGTGTTGCCTAAACTGCATAAAAATGTTTGGCAAAATAATGATACCGTTCGATCACGGACAACTTGTACACAAGGTATAGTTCCTGCGGACGGTTGCTGGGGCACTGGCACCGATCCAATTCCGGACGGAACTTCACGTTTAGTCTCACGTTCTTGGACGGGAATGGTATGCAGCACCTCACGTACATGTCATTGCACACCATCCTCGTCATTGACTAGTGTCCATTATGGCATACGCCAGTGATCCCCTTGTATATTTAAACCTGTTGTAAACTAACTTGTGTCTTCGTGGCAGGAAAGGCATGGTAAGTATTGTGCAGGTGGTTCAGACGGGCAGGTAAATGTCACCGAACGGTGGCATGTTATTTCATTGACTTTTATATCTATTGCTTGCTTTAAAAATGAACTAAGGCAAGATAGAAAGACCACAAATAATATGCATGCTTCATTAAAACAACGTGTTGATTGGTATAGTTGGGTTAGCTTGCCTTCACCAGTATGTTTCGATATACTGACCCTCGTTGAAACATGTTTTCCGCACTAAGGAGAACCGAGCGAGGAGCCGAAGTCGTCTTTCCTGATCTAGTCCAGCTGTAGGCGCATCCTGATCGCGCCGTATTTTGAACTACTTGAAGAAGGAGCTTGCAACTCAATACACAATGCAGCTCCGTGGGAAGGCCGTCATCCCGTCCGGAGGTCTTTATCATTTTGAAGTTTAGTAAAGGGATGTAATGTACAGGACTGCTATCTCATTTTGTGTCAACACTTTTGTAAGCCCGTACAACAGATTAGTTGACTCGTTCAAGAGTTTGTAATATATGTTCATTATCAATAAAAGAGAACTTTTCCATGTTTCAAATCTGTGTTTCAATTTATCTGCATACTCTGAATATGTGCTTGTTATGCAAAACAATAAAGCCTAGTGCGGGCGCAACCCCAGGCCTGTACGGCGGTCACGCTCTGGGGACGCCCCTACGATTTTACGAAATCGGGGCGTGACATGTTGGTATCAGAGAACAGATTCAAGTTCCTTAACCCTCGCACTGGAAAAGTTCCTTTAACAAATCCCTATACGAACTCTTGAACTCGTTAGGCCAAAATAAGATACGTTCATGCAATGAGTCCATAATACATTATGATCCTAATGTAATTTACCTTCTTTTGAAGGAACGGAGCCAGCGCAATCCTCAGCGCTAGCACCGGATGAAACGCAAGGCCAAGAAAGTAGTTCGGGCACTTCGGAAAGTTCAAGGAGCTAGCGAGCCATGCCTCGCGTCGATCCCATCCAGCAACTGATGCGGATGTTGGAGGCAAACCAATAAAGGGATGAATCTCTCTATGAACGGGCCGAGAAGCGAGCGGAGGAGAGTCAGCTCAAGTTTCAAGATAATATAGAAGCTCGATTCTCAGTCCAACAGAAGCAGGTAGATGCCCTACAATAGATTATGCAGACTTTGGCCTCCAACCAGTCCGTGGCAACAGCAGCGACTCCGGTGGAACAGCCCGTGCTTGAAGTCGAGACGCCGCCCATTCCAAGGACGAGGAAAGTGACTGCCTTCGACTTTGGCGACTTCAAGAAAGTCTGCAACACTCCATTCAAGGGGACTGAGGACCCAATCATTGCTCTAGATTGGTTGGCCGAACTTGAAGACCACTTCGCTCTGCTAGAGGTCCCCGAAGAGAAGCGTGTCGCCTGCGCACAACTGCAGCTCTGCCTCAACGTGCACGATTGGTGGGACGTGCTTTGACGATCTCTTCAATTTGACCATGGAGAGGAGGCGATCTCGTGGACGACTTTTCGTGTCGCGTTTGAAGAGGAGTTTATACCCCCTTCAGTACAACGTCAGAAGGAGAACGAGTTCGTGCAACTGAGGCAAGGTAGCATGACAGTTAAACAGTATTCCGTCGAATTCAACCGACTCTCCAAATTTGCTAGCGCCTATTTACCTGATGCAGCGAGTCGAGCTAGAAGGTTTGAAGGTGGTCTTCGCCCTGCCATCCATGCGCACATAGTCGTTCATCAGTATCAGACAATACGGGAAGTCATGAATCATGCCCTATCTCTTGAACCGCAATATCCTCACATTTCTACCAGCATAGTGCATACCTCCAATCACAAACGCCAAAGCAACGATAGAGGAAACAACGCTGCAAAGCGACAAAACGATGGTGGTCAGCAAAAAGTCGATTGGAGCAAAATATGTCACTTCTGCAGGAAGCCGGGGCACATTGCTAACGAATGTCGTATGAAACAAGGGTTATGTCTCCTTTGTGGCGATGCAAATCACAAAATTCATGACTTCCCTAAATACTCTGCTAGACATCCTCAACGTAACGTTCCCTGACGGTAGGTTCTATTCCTAAGTTTCGAGGACGAAACTTGTCACGACCCGCACCCGGAATTTGGGCATGAGTCGTGGGTACGTCCAGCCTACGCCGCAGCATCGGCGGTAGAACGCTGTCTAGGTCTCAACATAATATATATCCTGTCAATAGTCTCAACTCCGTACGGAGGACAAAGATAATATAATCCACAGTTCTATAATATACTCAATCACAAGCTATAAGAAATAATGGCACGATGAGAATAGAAAGGAGTTCTATTAAAAACCAACCACAATAAGTCCAACTCAAATCCTGGTCTAGATGACCTCACAAAGTCACAAAATAATAAATACAACTCAGTCTCAGTCTAAAATAATAAATGCAGAAAAAGTAATCTAAGTACAGGCAGGTAAGATCTCCTCTAGGATAGGCAACTCCTCTGGGATTTCTGGAGTGAAATCTCGCTCTAATCCTGGGCCGTAATGAGTGGGGCAAGAGTTCTCCAGGTCCTCTGAAAAATTTTGTTATCCAGTCAGGATTGGAGCGAAGCACAAACACTAACAGCAGTTTCATTAAATTGACAAAGACTATAAACAGTGTAAGAAATACAAGATGAGAGTAAATACTGAAAATGAGAAGTACAGGAGAAATGAAATAGGCAATAGAGCATCTAGCAATGAACAATAAACAGTAAATGCTAGAACAAGTGAATCTGAATAAAGTAGACATCTAGCTAAGTGTTTGAAATATTAGTTTATTATGTGATCGGCTTGGGACTAGATCAGGCTGGTTATATATGATTAGCTATGATTCTTGGAGGTCAGGCTAACCATATGGTTAGCTATGATGCATGATAATGGTCAGGCTAATCATATATAACAGTTATGAAGCATGATGATGGTCAGGCCGCACCCGACGTGAGAAGTGGGGTGAGCTATGATGCATGATAAGTTTGGATATGATCATATAATCTACTAATAGTTCCCCATCCCCAGCTAGCACGGTGGATTCCAATCACGACTCCTCATGATAGGGATCTAGGGTGCTAACCCGTGTATCCATAGTGTCGGAATCAAGTATGTAATACACTACAATTTATAGAAGTAATCAACAAAACGAAAACTGTCAGAGAATGTACTCGCCTGTGGTCCTGAGCAAAGTGTGAGGATCGATGTCCGAAGTGGGATCACAAAGACCTATTGGTGGAATATAAATGTCAGATACTAAATTAAAAGAATAACATGTTTAACTAATTAAGAAATGAGGCCTCTAGGTCATACTAAAATCTACTGGTCAATACTAGGTTAATTCCCAAGGGTACAAGTATACTAGGGTTTACTAGCTATTCAAATATGTTGTATATACCAAATAATATATATAATTACCTAACTCAAGTGTATACTTGTATTACATAGTGCCTTAACTGCTCACTAAAGTAATACCTACTGATACTAACCCATCACTTACTGTTTACCCGTACACACACACCCATGTATTCACACTGATACACTACCCTAGAACTACCAACTTACTGGTACTTTCTCTCTTACTACACTGACACTGGTACACTAGACACTAGGTTCTAGGATACACACACACACTATAATCTGCACATTGCACATCACAAGATTTACATAAACTGACACAGGTATTGGTACACCATTGGCACAGACACACTGGCACATAGACACCTAGGTATCTCACTGCACACCCAGGTTCTAATTTGCACAGCTGCACTCACACAGTATATTGCTCACTGAATCCTGATACACCAACCTACACCCTACTGATACATTCTGCACAGTTAACACAAAGCCCTAACTCACAGGCATACCTCTCTAACTAATACACACAGACCTTGAGATAAAACACACAGCTACACTAACACATGTACACTGATATATATATGCTCACTTACTCACTGAATTAGGTACACAGCACACAATTCTTGATACATTGAAACACTCAACTGGTTTTCAGGATAATATTACTCAGTGCACACTGATCTGGAAATAATACTTGGGACACACATACACTACATTTCACACAGTGAACTCACTGGTTCCTCACTACACACTATACCCACAGTTCCCATAAACAAGTTCACTCAACCTTCACACAGGCATTCACACATAGTTAACTGGTACACAACACACACTACTTGCTAAAACTAATACACAGTCAATCCTATGCATACACACTGGTACACACTCTCTGTTCACCCAGATACACATACACTGACACAGGTATTCACATACACAGAAACTTCTCACTGCTACTCAGGGATACCTATGATTCCTGCTACCCTCACTCACACAACCACACCCATTGGCATCAGAAATTTTACTGCTACCCAACTCAACTCAACTGTTGACACCCCTATACAGAACACACAGGCTATACATCTCTCTCTCTCACTCACTGAATTACACACACACACAGTCACACAGGTTTGACTCTCAATAACAGGGACACACACACACTGGTAATACCTGACTGATACCCACCTAGGACTCTCTGATACATTAGGTTCTAAGATAAACACACAACCCACTAACACAGCTAACACTCACTCACACACATGTTACACAGCACAGCACATCTTGCCCAACTGAATTCTGGGACACTCACAACTAAGACACTGGCACATGGACTCAGGTAATCACACAACACTGATACATAAGTTTACAAACACAGGTATAACAACCCCAGCCCGACTGCACACTGGTTCAAAATTACCCAACACACAGAACTCTCCCTTAATGCACACAACACAGTTCTGTCTACTGATATACACAGGCATCTAACACATAGGTAATTTCACTGCACATAATACACATTGATCACTCATAGGTTGACATAATTACTGATACACTAATCACCAGTTCCCAAACACACAGCCATAACCCAATACCACATAGGCACACATGCCTCACACATTAAGCCCGGATACACAACCCGACTGTGCACAGGGAAAATCCCCCACAGTGCACACAGCACATACAAGATCCCGACTGTGCACAGGAATTCTTCCCATCGAAGTATTCCTTCTCCAAATCATACACACATCTACATACATAGATATATATATAAACACACATCAAATTGGGTGATGTAGAGAAGATTAGATGGGTAATTCCTCCTGTGAAGCATTTCATCGAACACAGAAAATACAGAAAACGAATTTACCTAGAACACAAGAATCCTCAAACAAAACCTTAAGAATCGAAATCTAACTTACACGTTGGAGGATGAAATAGGTCTACATACAAATACCTAGGGTTAGGGTTCACGAAAAATTGGGGAAAACCAATGTGGGTCACCAAAACACTAGTTCCTCCTAGGTCTTCATGTAGAACCCTAGAAATCAAGATCTAAACCTCAGGGTGAGTTCCTAATGGGCATTAACATCAGAAAACAGGATTAAAGAATTAAAAATTCGGATTTACCTATAGGGAGATGGTTTCCCTATGAAGTTCTTCTTCCCCAAGGTTCCTTGACCCAAGCTCCTTGCTTCCCTTGCTTTGGAGGAGGAAGATGGAATCCTAGGGTTTTGAATTCCGAATTTTGGGGTGAGGGAGATGGCTTTCTTGATGGAGGCTAGGGTTTCTTCTTTCTACATGAAGAAAAGGGGTTCCCTTTTATATTAAAACCAAGTTAGGGTTTCTAATGTATAGTTTTAGGTTAAACCTCCAGGTTAGGTCATGTAGAATCTAATTAACTAAGGTTTAGTCCTTCTAGGGTTTGAGGTTCCACCCTAAAATTAGAATTCTAGGGTTGCACTAGAATTGGGTTTTCAAATTAGGTTTAGCCATTAGGGTTTGTCCTAATGCGTTCTAGGGTTTGACCTAAAACCAAATATTACTTACAACATATAAATAGTTTATAAAACTCAACAAATTAATTTAGTACATAATTATTCAAAATAGTGAAATTACACAAATGCCCTTATTTGGAATTGTGGTAGTGACAAGTCTACCCTCCTAAAAGAAATTTTGTCCTCGAAATTTGACTGAACTGGAACAAGAATGAGATCAGAAAAGGAAATATACCTCGAGTCTAGAAGAGATACGGGTATTGCTCGCGCATTTCGTCCTCTCTCTCCCAGGTCGACTCCCCTGGAGAGTGATGTCTCCATGCAACACGAACCAAAGGAATAGTTTGGTTCCGCAACACCTTCTCTCTGCGGTCCAAGATCTCTATGGGCTGTTCAGGGTAGCTGAGCGTCAGACCAACCTCAATCTCTGAGTGATCAAGTACGTGACTAGGGTCTGCCACGTACCGTCTCAGCTGCAACACGTGGAACACATCATGTACTCCCTCTAATGCAGGCGGCAAGGCTAGTCTATACGCCACTGCACCTACCCTCGCAAGAACACCGAAGGGTCCGATGTAGCGTGGGCTAAGCTTCCCGCCTCCACCAAAACGAATCGTGCCACGCGTCGGAGAAATCCGTAGGAATACTAGATCGCCAACCTGAAACTCAAGGGGTCTACGGTGGCTGTCGGCCCAATGCCGCTGTCTGTCCTGCGCCACTCGCAGTCTGTCTCTGATGAGTTTCACCTTTTCTGCTGCATCCACGACCATTTCTGGTCCTAGCAAGGCTCTCTCTCCAACGTCGTCCCAAGATAACGGTGTACGATACCTCCTTCCATAAAGAGCCTCAAATGGTGACATCTCGATGCTGGCCTGGTAGCTGTTGTTGTAAGCGAACTCTACCAGGTGCAGATGATCCTCCCAAGAACCTCCGAGATCTAGAACGCAAGTGCGTAGCATATCCTCGAGAGTCTGAATAGTCCTTTCAGACTGCCCGTCTGTCTGAGGGTGATATGCGGTACTGAACTTGAGCTGAGTGCCCAAGCTAGCCTGCAGACTCCTCCAGAAGTGGGAAGTGAAACGACTATCCCGATCCGAGACTATGCTCACAGGAACTCCATGAAGCCTAACAATCTGTCGCACGTACATCTCTGCTAGCCTCTCTGTCGACGTGCCCACCTTGAAAGGTAAGAAATGGGCTGATTTGGTCAACCTGTCCACGATGACCCAAATCGTGTCCTTCCCTCCTGGTGAACGTGGAAGCCCTGAAACGAAATCCATGGTCACGTGCTCCCATTTCCATTCTGGAATCGGTAAAGGTTGAAGCAATCCTCCTGGCCTCTGCCGGTCTGCCTTTACCTGCTGGCACACTAGACACCGAGATACGAAGCGTGCTACCTCGCGCTTCATTCCATACCACCATACGTGCTCCCTCAAGTCTCGATACATCTTGTTGGCACCGGGATGCATCGAGTACTAAGAGCGGTGTGCCTCTTGCAAAACCTCCTCGCGCAGCTCCCCGCTCGGCACACACATCCTCGTGCCGTGCCGTAAGGAACCATCATCTGCGATAGTAAAATCGTCTGACAATCCTATCTGAACTTGTGCCCTGATACTCCTCAGAGCCTCATCATCGTACTGCGCAGCTCTGATCCTGTCCATTAGTTCGGACTGTATCTGCAATCCCCACATCTGAATCTCAGTACCGGGAACTAACACCTCAATCTCCAAGCTCTCCAAATCAGCCAACAAATGTCTATCAGTCGTCAAGTACATAGCCATCGGATACCTGCTCAAGGCATCGGCGACTACGTTGGCCTTCCCTGGGTGGTACTGCAATGAGATGTCGAAGTCCTTCATCAACTCCAACCACCTCCTCTGTCTCATGTTCAGCTCCTTCTGTGTGAACACGTACTTCAAGCTCTTGTGGTCTGTGAAGATCTCTACACGCTCTCCGTACAGGTAATATTTCCACAGCTTTAGAGCGAAGATAACTGCTGCTAACTCCAAATTGTGGGTGGGGTAGTTCTTTTCATGAGGGCGCAACTGCCTGGAAGCATAGGCAATTACCTTCCCGTGCTGCTGAAGAACACATCCCAGACCCTTCCCTGAAGCATCACTGTAGATGGTGAAACCACATGTCCCTGCTGGCAACGTCAAAATTGGAGCTGTCGTCAACCTCTTCTTCAGCTCATCAAATGCAGCCTGGCACTCCTCCGTCCAGACAAAATCCACATCCTTCCTAGTCAGTCTGGTCATCGACGCTGCAATCTTGGAGAAGTCTTGTACAAACCTCCTGTAGTATCCTGCTAGCCCGAGAAAACTCCTGATCTCAGCTACCGAACTGGGGGTAGCCCACGACTCCACTGCCTCGATCTTCTGTGGGTTAACCGAGATTCCGTCACCCGATACCACATGCCCAAGAAATTCAACCTTGTCAAGGAAGAATTCACACTTAGAGAGTTTTCCGTACAGTTTCTCCCTCCTGAGAGTCTCTAAGACCAACCTCAGGTGCTCTTTGTGCTCCTCCGGGGTCTTGGAATACACAAGAATATCGTCGATGAACACCACCACGAACTTGTCAAGGTACTGGTGGAACACCTTGTTCATCAGGTTCATGAATACTGCCGGTGCATTTGTTAAACCAAATGGCATTACCATGAACTCAAACTGGCCGTATCTGGTCCGAAAAGCTGTCTTCGGCGTGTCTTCTCTCTTCACCTTCACCTGGTGATAGCCTGACCTCAAATCAATCTTTGAAAACACCCTCGCCCCGCTCAACTGATCGAAAAGATCATCTATCCTCGGCAGCGGGTACTTGTTCTTGATAGTGAGGTTGTTCAAAGCTCTATAATCAATGCACATGCGCACCGTGCCGTCCTTCTTCGGTACGAACAATACCGGAGCTCCCCATGGTGATGAACTGGATTTGATGAAGACTTTGTCCTGCAGCTCCTCAACTTGCTTCTTCAGTTCTGCCAGCTCGCTGTTGTTGACTCTATAGACATGTTGTGAAATAGGCTCTGCTCCTGGAACCAAGTCTATAGAGAATTCAACATCTCTGTCTGGCGGCAAGCCTGGCAACTCCTCTGGAAATACATCCAGGAACTCCGCTATCAGAGGATGTGGCAACTCCTCTTCTTCCGTCCTGGCTCCGCAAAATGTGCTCTGCCTCTGTTCCGCTGCTCCTCTGACGACCTCAAACTCCGGCTCTCCTGGTGGTCTAAATAATACTCTGCCTCTAAAACAATCTATGGTAGCATGATGCCTACTCAACCAGTCCATTCCGAGTACAATATCGTACCCCGGAAGTGGCATGACGAGTAAGCTCACGCTCAACTCTCGGCCTCCTACTGACACTCTCCGGTCCTTACAGTGATCACGGACTAGGATAATACCTCCACCAGTCATGATCTTGCAAGTCCTAGCTAATGGTTCTGTGTCTAAATGATGTCGAAGTGCATAAGATACAGACACAAAACTATGGGAAGCGCCAGAGTCGAATAAGGTAAATGCGGGAATACAATCGAGAAGAACCGAACCTGTGATCAAGTCTCCTGCTGGCTCGATCTCCTCGACTGCCATGGCGTATGCTCGCCCCTGGGGTGCACCTCTCTGCTGCTGATGCTGGGCGAACCTCTGATGTTGCGGTGGAAGTGGTCCCCTCTGTTGTTGTCCTCCTGGTACGGCAGGTACCCTGTCTGGTCCTCTCTGGGCGGCTGCTCCACCCTGACCTGGGCGAATGGTAGGGCAATCCCTCAGCTGGTGTGTCGTCGATCCGCAGTACAAACATGAGCCCAACCTCTTCCTGCAGATCTCTCTGGTGTGTCCTGTCTTCCCGCAGTACGCACACTGGAGGGCGGGCTGAGTCTGCCTCTGCTGTTGATGCTGGACCTGTCCCCGGGCTGGTGCCTGGTGCTGCTGGTGCTGCTGCTGATAGGGCCTTTGCTGCTGTTGATAGTGTGGACGCTTGCCTGGTCCCGTACTACTGTTTGCTCCTCCGAAAACATCGCGTCCCCTCTTGGGCCTGAGGTCCAAGTCGTCCTCGGCTATCTGGGCATCCATCAATATGCCCTCGAAAGTGGCGGTGCGACGTCCCGACGTGCGAGACTTGATCTCCCTTGCCAGCCCCTTTCTGAACTTCTGGGCCCTGTCCCCCGGATCTCTAATCATCGACGGCGCAAAGCGGCTCAGACGGCAAAACTCCGTGGCATACTCATCGACGGACGAGCTTCCCTGGACTAAGTCATGGAACTGACTCTCCAAGGCTCCCAGGACAACGTCAGGAAAGAATTTCTCCTTGAAGAGCTCCCTGAAAGCCTCCCAAGTGAGTCCCCTGCGCAAGAGTCTCGGCTCCGTGCGAAACCATGTCAGGGCAATATCGAACATCTGGCTGCCGGCGGCCTCGATCTGGAGGGCCTCTGGAAGCTGCGCCAAGCGCAAGTTCCTCTCGATGTCCTCTAGCCAATCATCGGCGTAGAGTATCCCTTCTGTCCCCTTGAACTCCCGAGGCATCATCCTCTTGAAATCCACAATGGTGCCCGGCCTCTGTTGTTGCTGACCAGGATGCTGCTGCTGCTGAGTGACCCTCTCCACAGCCTGGAGAGCCACTTAGTGAGCATTCTCCATGTTCACCCTCATCATCTCTGTCTGGGCCTGGTGTGCCTCAGCCTGCACCCTCTGGGCCTCTGCCGACGTCCTCTGGGCATCGACCATGCCCTGAATCAAAGCGAACATCTGTGCCCCATCGACGGGCACACCTCCTGGATACTGAACTGGTGGTGGTGGTGGCTCCGTCGTAGCTGTGGGGACCCTCTGAACAGGTGGTGGAGGACCCCCGAATGCTGCAGACACTCCCACATGTACTGGAGATGTAGGAGGTGCTGCGGATGTCTGTCCGGCAGGGCGAGAGGTGGCAGACCTCTCTGAATCTGCTGCTCCGAGTCTCTGGGACCTCCTCGGCGGCATCCTGAAGACAGATCGAAAGATTTAATTAAGGCAATAGATACGATATCATCAAGGAAGGACAGTAATTTCTAAAGGAAAATCATTAAGAGTAGTATCATAAGAATCAGAATTCCCTAATTGTGATTGAGCATATCCTCGACCTAATTCCTATTCCTAAACCAGGCTCGTAGTAGTACAACTAAGTTGTCGCACTACCACGACATCGCACAACTTGCGAAGCTAGACCTGCATGGGCCACCACTAAAAACGTGTCACGACCCGCACCCGGAATTTGGGCATGAGTCGTGGGTACGTCCAGCCTACGCCGCAGCATCGGCGGTAGAACGCTGTCTAGGTCTCAACATAATATATATCCTGTCAATAGTCTCAACTCCGTACGGAGGACAAAGATAATATAATCCACAGTTCTATAATATACTCAATCACAAGCTATAAGAAATAATGGCACGATGAGAATAGAAAGGAGTTCTATTAAAAACCAACCACAATAAGTCCAACTCAAATCCTGGTCTAGATGACCTCACAAAGTCACAAAATAATAAATACAACTCAGTCTCAGTCTAAAACAATAAATGCAGAAAAAGTAATCTAAGTACAGGCAGGCAAGATCTCCTCTAGGATAGGCAACTCCTCTGGAATTTCTGGAGTGAAATCTCCCTCTAATCCTGGGCCGTAATGAGTGGGGCAAGAGTTCTCCAGGTCCTCTGAAAAATTTTGTTATCCAGTCAGGATTGGAGCGAAGCACAAACACTAACAGCAGTTTCATTAAATTGACAAAGACTATAAACAGTGTAAGAAATACAAGATGAGAGTAAATACTGAAAATGAGAAGTACAGGAGAAATGAAATAGGCAATAGAGCATCTAGCAATGAACAATAAATAGTGAATGCTAGAACAAGTGAATCTGAATAAAGTAGACATCTAGCTAAGTGTTTGAAATATTAGTTTATTATGTGATCGGCTTGGGACTAGATCAGGCTGGTTATATATGATTAGCTATGATTCTTGGAGGTCAGGCTAACCATATGGTTAGCTATGATGCATGATAATGGTCAGGCTAATCATATATAACAGCTATGAAGCATGATGATGGTCAGGCCGCACCCGACGTGAGAAGTGGGGTGAGCTATGATGCATGATAAGTTTGGATATGATCACATAATCTACTAATAGTTCCCCATCCCCAGCTAGCACGGTGGATTCCAATCACGACTCCTCATGATAGGGATCTAGGGTGCTAACCCGTGTATCCATAGTGTCGGAATCAAGTATGTAATACACTATAATTTATAGAAGTAATCAACAAAACGAAAACTGTCAGAGAATGTACTCGCCTGTGGTCCTGAGCAAAGTGTGAGGATCGATGTCCGAAGTGGGATCACAAAGACCTATTGGTGGAATATAAATGTCAGATACTAAATTAAAAGAATAACATGTTTAACTAATTAAGAAATGAGGCCTCTAGGTCATACTAAAATCTACTGGTCAATACTAGGTTAATTCCCAAGGGTACAAGTATACTAGGGTTTACTAGCTATTCAAATATGTTGTATATACCAAATAATATATATAATTACCTAACTCAAGTGTATACTTGTATTACATAGTGCCTTAACTGCTCACTAAAGTAATACCTACTGATACTAACCCATCACTTACTGTTTACCCGTACACACACACCCATGTATTCACACTGATACACTACCCTAGAACTACCAACTTACTGGTACTTTCTCTCTTACTACACTGACACTGGTACACTAGACACTAGGTTCTAGGATACACACACACACTATAATCTGCACATTGCACATCACAAGATTTACACAAACTGACACAGGTATTGGTACACCATTGGCACAAACACACTGGCACATAGACACCTAGGTATCTCACTGCACACCCAGGTTCTAATTTGCACAGCTGCACTCACACAGTATATTGCTCACTGAATCCTGATACACCAACCTACACCCTACTGATACATTCTGCACAGTTAACACAAAGCCCTAACTCACAGGCATACCTCTCTAACTAATACACACAGACCTTGAGATAAAATACACAGCTACACTAACACATGTACACTGATATATATATGCTCACTTACTCACTGAATTAGGTACACAGCACACAATTCTTGATACATTGAAACAGTCAACTGGTTTTCAGGATAATATCACTCAGTGCACACTGATCTGGAAATAATACTTGGGACACACATACACTACATTTCACACAGTGAACTCACTGGTTCCTCACTACACACTATACCCACAGTTCCCATAAACAAGTTCACTCAACCTTCACACAGGCATTCACACATAGTTAACTGGTACACAACACACACTACTTGCTAAAACTGATACACAATCAGTCCTATGCATACATACTGGTACACACTCTCTGTTCACCCAGATACACATACACTGACACAGGTATTCACATACACAGAAACTTCTCACTGCTACTCAGGGATACCTATGATTCCTGCTACCCTCACTCACACAACCACACCCATTGGCATCAGAAATTTTACTGCTACCCAACTCAACTCAACTGTTGACACCCCTATACAGAACACACAGGCTATACATCTCTCTCTCTCACTCACTGAATTACACACACACACAGTCACACAGGTTTGACTCTCAATAACAGGGACACACACACACTGGTAATACCTGACTGATACCCACCTAGGACTCTCTGATACATTAGGTTCTAAGATAAACACACAACCCACTAACACAGCTAACACTCACTCACACACATGTTACACAGCACAGCACATCTTGCCCAACTGAATTCTGGGACACTCACAACTAAGACACTGGCACATGGACTCAGGTAATCACACAACACTGATACATAAGTTTACAAACACAGGTATAACAACCCCAGCCCGACTGCACACTGGTTCAAAATTACCCAACACACAGAACTCTCCCTTAATGCACACAACACAGTTCTGTCTACTGATATACACAGGCATCTAACACATAGGTAATTTCACTGCACATAATACACATTGATCACTCATAGGTTGACATAATTACTGATACACTAATCACCAGTTCCCAAACACACAGCCATAACCCAATACCACATAGGCACACATGCCTCACACATTAAGCCCGGATACACAACCCGACTGTGCACAGGGAAAATCCCCCACAGTGCACACAGCACATACAAGATCCCGACTGTGCACAGGAATTCTTCCCATCGATGTATTCCTTCTCCAAATCACACACACATCTACATACATAGATATATATATAAACACACATCAAATTGGGTGATGTAGAGAAGATTAGATGGGTAATTCCTCCTGTGAAGCATTTCATCGAACACAGAAAATACAGAAAACGAATTTACCTAGAACACAAGAATCCTCAAACAAAACCTTAAGAATCGAAATCTAACTTACACGTTGGAGGATGAAATAGGTCTACATACAAATACCTAGGGTTAGGGTTCACGAAAAATTGGGGAAAACCAATGTGGGTCACCAAAACACTAGTTCCTCCTAGGTCTTCATGTAGAACCCTAGAAATCAAGATCTAAACCTCAGGGTGAGTTCCTAATGGGCATTAACATCAAAAAAACAGGATTAAAGAATTAAAAATTCGGATTTACCTATAGGGAGATGGTTTCCCTATGAAGTTCTTCTTCCCCAAGGTTCCTTGACCCAAGCTCCTTGCTTCCCTTGCTTTGGAGGAGGAAGATGGAATCCTAGGGTTTTGAATTCCGAATTTTGGGGTGAGGAAGATGGCTTTCTTGATGGAGGCTAGGGTTTCTTCTTTCTACATGAAGAAAAAGGGTTCCCTTTTATATTAAAACCAAGTTAGGGTTTCTAATGTATAGTTTTAGGTTAAACCCCCAGGTTAGGTCATGTAGAATCTAATTAACTAAGGTTTAGTCCTTCTAGGGTTTGAGGTTCCACCCTAAAATTAGAATTCTAGGGTTGCACTAGAATTGGGTTTTCAAATTAGGTTTAGCCATTAGGGTTTGTCCTAATGCGTTCTAGGGTTTGACCTAAAACCAAATATCACTTACAACATATAAATAGTTTATAAAACTCAACAAATTAATTTAGTACATAATTATTCAAAATAGTGAAATTACACAAATGCCCTGGATTGTATTGCTTGTCCCGATCAAGCGATACCAAGTAATAACTAAGTAATAACTAAAAGATGTCAAGATAAAAAGGGAATAGACTTGGATTGTATTGCTTGTCAACTAAACTCGGGAACGGTTATCTATTGCATGCTAGTTCATTCAAATGTTCATCATATGCTTCAATTGTAGTTAGAATGCATCTTCTTCTATAATTATGCAAAGTATGTAATACACTTGTTATGCAATAAACTATCCGTAAGGCTATGCAAAAATAAATCATGCAATGTTACTTGTCTTGTACTCGTGTTGCCTCGTACTCGTGTTGCCTGAACTGCATGAAAATGTTTGGCAAAATAATGATACCGTTCGATCGCGGACAACTTGTGCACAAGGTATAGTTCCTGCGGACGGCTGTTGGGGCACTGGCACCGATCCGATTCCGGACGGAACTTCACGTTTAGTCTCACGTTCTTGGACGGGAATGGTATGCAGCACCTCACGTATATGCCGTTGCACACCATCCTCTTCATTGACTAGTGTCCATTATGGCATACGCCAGTGATCCCCTTGTATATTTAAACCTGTTGCAAACTAACTTGTGTCTTCGTGGCAGGGAAGGCATGGTAAGTATTGTGCAGGTGGTTCAGACGGGCAGGTAAATGTCACCGAACGGTGGCAGGTTATTTCATTGATTTCTATATCTATTGCTTGCTTTAAAAATGAACTAAGGCAAGATAGAAAGACCACAAATAATATGCATGCTTCATTAAAACAACGTGTTGATTGGTATAGTTGGGTTAGCTTGCCTTCACCAGTATGTTTCGACATACTGACCCTCGTTGAAACATGTTTCCCGCACTAAGGAGAACCGAGCGAGGAGCCAAAGTCGTCTTTTCCGATCCAGTCCAGCTGTAGGCGCATCCTGATCGCGCCGCATTTTGAAGTACTTGAAGAAGGAGCTTGCAACTCAATACACAATGTAGCTCCGTGGGAAGGCCGTCATCCCGTCCGAAGGTATTTATCATTTTGAAGTTTAGTAAAGGAATGTAATATACAGGACTGCTATCTCATTTTGTGTCAACACTTTTGTAAGCCCGTGTGGCAGATTAGTTGACTCGTTCAAGAGTTTGTAATAGATGTTCATTATCAATAAAAGAGAACTTTTTCATGTTTCAAATCTGTGTTTCAATTTATCTGCGTACTCTGAATATGTGCTCGTTATGCAAAATAATAAAGCCTTGTGCGGGCACAACCCCAGGCCCGCACGGCGGTCACGCCGGGGGACGCCCCTACGATTCGGCGAAATCGGGGCGTGACAGTACCAGCACCAGAGGACGAAGTTGTGCCAGAGGATTTCTTCTGAGTATTTGCTTTATATACTCAGTTATTTCTATTTTTAGTTACTCTATTTTCTGTCTCTTGGATTATTGTGTTGAACTTATTTTCGGGTGTTCCCCGAGATACTTTTTATTGAGACTTGATATTGGATTATATTTCTGAGTTTGATTATTTTGACGTTTGATTTATGATTACCTTCTGTGGATGAGATTAGAATTAGACTGTGACTTGTATCGTAGACCTTTATTGTTGTGTTACAGCTTAAGTACACTCTAATGGGTCCATTAAATTGGGTTTCCCTATTGGTGTGTGCTGCTGGCCATTGCCACGTGGCTAGTCCCTCGGTATTTTGGGACTGGGGTGTGACATGGTTTTTGTGGTGGCCCATGCAGGTCCTCCACTAAGTCCTCGACTAAGTTCTACGACTATTGTCTACGACTATGTTGCTTCGGTTTCAACTAAGGAACTGAGCAAGCCTGCAATTAAAATATGATAAGTTATAGGATATCATCCACTTGATTGATTCGTTCTTGACATCTATATCGACTTCAAAATAATTTCTGGACTTGCATCCTGCCTTGATTCTTTTGTGCGCCTCTCATAGTTTACTTTGGATGCAGAGTAATGGATTCACAAGCATGCGATAAGACTTCCGCAGGAATACCACAAGTTGCAGTTGTCACCTACAATAATGGAGTGACACCAGTAGGTGGAGATCAATCAGCTCAACAAAGCAATCAAGCAGGTCAACATACCTCAAGATTTTGGCGAGACAATATTCCACCACCGCCGCAGTTTACTCCACATATGCCTATTTTTCTACCAGGACAGCCTATGGATGGTCAGCAAATGTTCCAAATATTCTACGCAATGATGCAAGCTCAACAACAGATTTATCAAGAGGCTCAGCGTCAAGAGACAGAGAACCTGAGAAACAGTATAGTGATCGTACTGGAGCAGGCGAACCTACCAGCTCGACGGTCATCGACGGGATCTATCACCGATTTTCACCATCTGAAGTCTCGTACCTTTTATGGCAAGGAGGAGCCCACTGAAGTTCATGAGTGGCTCACAAACATTCAACACCAATTGGAAGCAGCTGAGCTTCCAAGGGAGCGTTGGATGACTGTCGTCTGGATGCA
This sequence comes from Iris macrosiphon, assembly GCA_036927795.1. NCBI lineage: Eukaryota > Viridiplantae > Streptophyta > Magnoliopsida > Asparagales > Iridaceae > Iris > Iris macrosiphon. The sequence continues at coordinate 200,953,377 of JAYESA010000007.1, read as the reverse complement.
GTTGACGGGCAATGCACATGTCACGCCCCAGTCCTAAAATAAGTAGGACTAGGACACGTAAGCATGCCAGCCGCATGTATATGGCAACTCCAATATATGGAAACCATAATACATGCGTACGCTGTATTATGAACAATAATTCACAAGTGGTAAAAACTATCACAAGTCACAGGGTATAGTCTAAATCTCATCCACACAAAATCATATGAATAAATAACCAATATCTATGAAACTAGATCTCAATATAAAGTATCTAAAGATGACAGTCGGATGGAAACAAATCCACTGCCGAACTAGAATATAAAAGCAAACACAATATAAGTACATAACTAATAATCATGAGACTCGAAGAGAAGACCTCCTCAAAACATAAGTAACCAGTCCGGATCTGCGCTCCTGCGAATACTCATGAACATCTACACTTGGAAAGGGACCAGGTCCTCAGAGGGACATAACAAGATACATAGAAGCATGCCAATAAAGTACTATAAATAAATATCCAATGAGGTCTCCTAACCGTCTAAGTGAATGCAGTTTAAGAACAACTTTCCAACACGTGGGCTATATGGCCATAAATGGGATTGGCATGATTCTCTCGGAGAATCAGGGGCCTAAAAAGCATGTCGTCTTTTGAACGCCAGAGGCCGCCTGTAATAAATGGGGTCATCACCGCCCGTATCTCCGGTGGAGCGTCCGGGTTACAAAAAGGAAAGTGCAAAGGAGCCCACACGCCTTACTTGTTGTTCTCCCCACCCCATGCTCTAAGCATGTCATATCCATGACACGATAATACCTCTAATAATTGCCAAGTCTACTAGCATGCAAGTTTCTAACAGCAGTTATCCCTAACGTACGACCCATACGTACAGGAGGCCAACCCAGTACGCAAGTCCGTGATTTTTATGAGACTCACACTCGTGTAACAGTTGTGTCACGGCCAATGAAACCTAATGATGCTTCATGATAATGGGGCGATATCATAAACAAGGTCAATGCATATATATAATAAAAATAAATCACGACGACACCGTCGTTGCACCCAAGTTTCCTTGGACGCGCAGTTTATATAGCAGTTAAAATATATGAACTAATGACAGAAAATAAAGATGCATGCAACATATGGATTATGAATAACAGTATAATGGCAAGGTATACTTGCCTGCTCTGAAAAATGATGAAGTCGCAACTCAAGGCATCGTCTGATCTACCCGTCACATAAATTAAACAAGTTAGGTTACAAAAGTGGGTGAATAGGTTCCTCCATTTTAATCTAATTTAATTCTGAATAAAATAACCTAAAATAGTATTTTAATCTTATTTTAATCTGATTTTATTGTTAAACTCTAATTTTGGTCCAAAGAAAGTCAACTTTACGAATTTGTGATCCGTGGCACGCAAATCAAGGCGATCCGTTGACCAAAAAGTCAACCAACTCAAATCCTAGATTTATGTGTGGAATCCTATAGATTTCAATGCTATATGAATGCTGGAATCGACAGTTTCATAAAATCACAAGTTGGTAAAGAGTTATGGCCACAAGGGCGCACAGATGACAGTTTTCGGTGGTTTCCTATTTACGTCAACGTTGCACGAATTTTACAGTAGACTAAATTTTATAATAAATTCTAGAAAAATAATTTTATGTAAGTTCATCTTGTCATATTTTTGAAACTTCAAATGGCTCGTAATTCCGAGTTCGGGATCTCCCGAAATCTCGAAAATACAAAAACGCGTCTGATTTTGGATAGCTGACACTTTCGGAATATTCTGAAAAAATAGGTTATTAAATTATTAAAATAATTTATATATTCAGAAAACTAACCTTGATATGATTCTAACAAAAAAACTGGAACGCGTTTGGAGTCTGGAGCTAGGAGATATCGTCTTTTTAAGTCGTCATAACTACTAGAAAATGAGGCTGAATTTATGACGAATTTTGACTGTTTTTGGACGAAAAAGAGAGGTGTTTGGGGAAGAAAAATATGAAATATGTAGGTATTTATAATAGTGGAGACTACTTAATTGAATACGACTAGGATTGGCTAATTTGGATAGGATTAGAATCAGTTTATATAAGGATAGGATATGCATGGAGTTGTTTTTCTAGTAGGCGTAGGATTTAAATTAATTCAAAATATAGTTTAAATTTATCTCAATAATTTATAATATTAAATAGAATTAAAGATAATACAAATAATTTATATATAATCTTATTAATATCTATTAACACCAAATTAGCATCTATCTGATATTAAGACTTTATATATCCAAATAAATCCTAAATAATTTCAAAAATCTAAATAAATTCCTTAAAATTCTAAATAAATTACAGAAAAATATATTTAAATATTTTAATCCTAAATTAAATATTTGGTAGTAACAACATGTAAGTATGGTCTTATAGTAAATCATGAAAGTCCTAAAAATTTGTGTTTCCTAGGTTTTAATTATCAAAAATTCTAGAAAAATCTCCAAAAATCTAAAATAGCCTACAAATAATTCTTAATAAATATTTATATAATTGAATATATCAAGAAATTTATTTTCTAATTAACTAAGAGAATATTATAAAAAAATCAACATCTATAATAAATATAATAATATAAAATATACATAAAATACCTATTTTGGGTGAGGGGGTTTACAATCTGCCCAACTTAAAAGAATTTCGTCCTCGAAATTAAAAATAAGGCATGATTTGCTAAATCCTTCACAATTGTATATAAGGCAAGTCAATTGCAATCTTCTAAAAATTTAAATAATAAAATCTATTCAAATCTATCACGATCACTTCAAAACTAGAATATTCATTGTTCAAATCAAAATTTAACCAATCATAATCTCTTCTCGATTTTTAAATAATCAACATCCAAATCTAATTCAAATTCTCACATCAAAATTTATATCACAATTTTCAACTATCATAATTTTCTGTAGACTTTGAACAATACACAATTCTAATCAAATCTTATTCCTATTCTCAACTTATGAATTTTATACTCTTCAAATTTAAACTCAATTTCTGTCCTCAACGTTTTGAATAGGTGATCCAACAATCAAAGTTAACTTTTAATTTAAAGTCTCAAATTGTGAAATTTTAAATCTAATTCACCAATTTTTCAAGTCTAGAATTCTATATTTATCCTCAAGGTTTAAATCGATGATTCAATCTTTAATATTCAAACTTTAAATCATGTGCTCAAAGTATAAATATTTGGTCCTCAATATCAAGATTTTAAAATTCATTAAATCCTCATCATCTTAGTCATTCTTAAAAACTCTAAAATTAAAATGACTTAAATCTCTCAATTTAATCTTACTTGATCACTTGATCACAATATAAAAAAATTACCTCAAGTTGATAATGTGACTTCTACCCAACTTAGAATTTACCCATCTATCACATAAGGCTATACATTTAAGAAAAATTTCTTAAATTATTTAATCATGTTATTCAATCCTCGAATTTTAACACCAAATATATCATATATGATATGCCCTTAATCAATTATAAAAGATAGTCACCTAGTAATGCGGTTGGCCTATGGTGTATATCTAGTACTCTCTGTGTATCAAACTTATACTAAGCACGAGGTTTCATCTTTCCGAAGTAAGGGAAGACGAAGAGCAATAATAAAGAATTCAAGTTGGGGGTAATAGAATACAAGTATGGGGATCAAGGCGGTTAGAGAATTCAAAAGGAATTGTCAAGGCAGTTGTGGATTGAAATCCTATTTTGGTAAATTCCTATTCGCATGCTCACATCAGTACAGTTATGTACTTGATATGATATGCTCTGACATATCTAGAGGGAAAGTATATTCGTCTACTAGTCAACTATCTATCTCAATCCACGTAAGGTAGTCATGCGAAGAGCAAACCATGCGCACTAAAGTTAGCTAGACCTTAATATACCGATTCTGATTAGGCATAATTGTATCATTGTGTGCACCCAATAATACATATGTCATGAGCAAGCTCGATAAAAGAATAAGCTTGCAAAAACTAGGCTATAATAGCAGCATAAGTCGAGGTAGTCCAAAAAATATAAGTACGCTGGATTATGATGAAAGAAGGTACAAAATAATTCAAGTTCACAAAAAAAAAGATAAGACTCTACAATCTCTACAGTTGTCGTACTAACTCCTTGTCTAAGTCGTTAGTCGACCAAATAGGGGTATGAGCCTCTAAGTTCTACAGTCTGAATAAACACTATCGTCTTATGCTAGCATACAGTTAATGTCGTTCAGTTACACTTCAATAATGAGTCAAGAGGACTATGTGATACTAGGTTATGAGGCATACTACCCAACTTATAAAAATTAAACTAATATTGTGACAGTCTCAAAGGGAATCTACAAAATAACCTTGTTCTTGTAAATAAAGTATAAACTCTTATTGGGCTATACGAGGAACGAATCTTAGTACTGTTAGGGTCTCCTATTGAATCATATAGGTAATGGTCATCTTAAGTCTTAGTCGTAGTGCTCATAGAACATGTGTCAATGATACAAATAAAAAAGTTACTGGCCTTCAGGGGAAAGAGGATATAACTCGTATCGAGATGGGGGTACAAATTATGTGATTCCAAACTAAAGGACAATCATCGGGTCACAATCTACAAGAACAACTCGTAACTATCAAGTTTTAACTACCAAGCACATGAATTCAAAATTCAAGTTTACAGCTATAACCTTAGCAAACTACATATCCTAACATAGAATAGAATCACTCGATCTATAATCAGAAGTGTCAGGTGGCACGAGTTGAAAGATGAAGAAAAGAAAACGTAATTAGTCATCGCACAATAGCGAGCGCTAAGGGTTCAGAGGAACAAGTCATAAAACTAAATAGAAACACTCTAGGTAATATCATGGTTTCTTGAGGGAAGGTGGTTGCTAATCTCTGTGTTCGAGGTATGATCAAGAGAAATGTTCTAGTCATTCCTCTTGGCTTCCTAAGATACTGTTCTCCTAATATCAAGACAAGAAGCTAAAGTTGTAGTTCTCTAGTACTATCTCACCATAAAAATCTAGGTTAGTCCTAATATTTAATCTTAGATTTCTATTGGTTCCTCAATACTAGGGTCAAACACTACGATCAAATTTCTAATTAACTATAGTAGTGTTTATACTACTCTCAAGTCTTCATAAATACATCAAGAGGTAATGGTAAACCAATTTATAGATAAGGGATGCTAGGGTTCACTGGATAGTGAGGAATGCTAGGTGTAAACTCCCTCGACCAGATTTCAGTAGTTAATATTAATTTAGGATTATTTTTAGCTAATTAGAATTATTGTAACTTTTTAAAATTTATTTATTACATATCCTATTGATTTGTGCACCTGTCCATCACACAATTATTTAGAGCATTACACTGACTATTATCCCCAAACAAAGTTCACATACCTGTCCTAGACATGTTAGTCTATTTTTCTGAACTTTGTGCAACTCCCAGATACTTTGTTTTGAGCCTCGTTTTAGTCGCACAAATATCGTTACAAACGTCCGTATTTATTTTCTATTTAATTTTCTGATCTGTACCCATCTCTGTACCAATAGAGATTTGAGGCCTAACCTGCACCAGTTTTGCCCAAACAAAAATACGTTATTATCCTACTCTGAATATACTACAATTAGTATATTTACACCGTATTGAAATTATGGCCCTACCTATTTTTAAATAATTATTAAACACCGTGCGCATTAATTATTAATTAATTAATACGGTGACCCGCATCACCCAAAAACTAGGCCCAGTCCCTGCCCAGGCTCACCCCCACCCCCTCAGGACCCTCCCACAGCTTTCTCCCTCATTTCTGTATAATTCAGTATTTTTAGGAATCAGGTGTTTTTACCAGACAAATTGCGTAATTACGCAATTTCCCAATTTTAGGACCTATATGCAATTTATGAAATTGTAGGGGTTTTTCTGCAAATTTCCTGTGTGAGGTGTCAACCCCTCATTGGCCGGTGAACGTACACCGTCCATTTGGACGTGGGACCCACCCAAAATATCAGGAAAATATCTCAAAGATATTTTAATTATTAAATACCTAAAATACCCCTAAACCCTAACCTATTTACAACCCATGCCATTGGCCCTAACCCTATAAAACCCGACCCCCTCCCCTCTTCCAAACCCCACACCACCCTCTCTCAGCCACCACCTCCGACGAAACTTCGCCGACCGGTTCGCCCCTCCCCCAGCTCCCTTCCGGCCAAGACCCACCCCCTCCGGCCGCCGCAATCGCCGCCGGCAGCCGCTGCAACCCCAACTCCCTACCCACACCAATACGCCACCACCACTCCTGACCGCCCCTCACCGCCACCCCGGCCAGCGTGAACCACCTCCACCACCCCTAACCGCCTCGCCCCGACCTCCTCTACCGAACTGACCCGCCACCACCGCCCCACGGCCACCGCCCCGGCCGCCATCTCCCCCGCAGCGCCACCACCGACCTTCCCCGACCACAGAACTAGCCACCCCCGACCGCCTCCAACTCCTCCCCTGACCGCCTCTGACCTCCGCCACCACCACCGCACTCTTCGCCGACGCCCCCTCCGTCGAACCCCCACCCTGCACCCCCCGCCACCGCCCGCGGCGCTGCAGCTGCTGCAAGCCGCCGCTGCTGCTGTCACTGCTAGCAGCCACTACTGCTGTGACTGCCGTCCCGGTCAGCCGCCGACTGCTCCGCCGCCGTCCTCCCGCCGGCGACGAGCCGTGGGCCCCCCTGTCTGACAGGTACAGTACCCCCCCCCTTTAATACGTATATACGTATATATGTATGTATGTATGTATATATGTATATATATATATATATATATATATATATATATATATATATATATATATATATATATATATATGTATTTATATAAATATATATTATATATATGTATTATATATAACAGTATATATAATATTATACTGTATATTAATACAGTATATACTATATTATATTATATAATAAATATGTATATATATATATATATATATGTATTTCTGTATTTATATATATTTATTTATATATGTATATATGTAAATATATATATATCTATGTATATATATGTAATTATATAAATATATATTTATATATATATATATTACTATATATATAATATATACTTAAATACAGTATATATATACAGTATAATATATATTATTGTATATATATATGTATATTTTTCTTTTTCTGTTTTATATATATATATATATATATATATATATATATATATATATATATATATATATATATATATATATATATATATATATATATATATATATATATATATATATATATATATATATATATAGTATTCTATAATTATATATTATATAATTATTATATATTATATCATTATATAATATATATTTATATAAATATATATGTATCATTATTATTATTATTATATATGTATATATTGTATATATATATATATATATATATATATATAATATCTATAAATATGTATATATATATGCATTTTTGTTTTTCTTTTTATGTATATATATATATATATATATCTATATATATATATATATATATATATATATATATATATATATATATATATATATATATATATATATATATATATATTTATGTATATTATATTATACATATATAATTATATATATCATATAATTATATTGTAATTATATGTATATATATATATAATATATACAGTATACTATTATATGTTATTATATATATGCATTTCTTTTTTTTGTTTTATATATATATGTATATATATATATATATATATATATATATATATATATATATATATATATATATATATATATATATATATATATATATATTTATATATGTATTATATATATATTATTTATACAAATATACTATATTGATATGCATATACTCAGATTATATATATTAAATATATATATATGTAATTATATTCTTAGTATATATATATACATATATTATGTACATACTATTATTAATTAAGCTATATATGTATATATGTACACTTATATATATATGCCTTATTTTCTTATTATTCATATATTATGTATATATACTCTATATATATATTTACCCTATATATATATATTTAAATATATATATATATATATATATATATATATATATATATATATATATATATATATATATATATATATATATATATATATATATATATATATATATATATATATATATATATATACATATGTTTTAGTTATGTACTTATTATCATATGCTATATAAATATCTATATATATATTTATGTTATGTATATAAATACTATATCTATATGTATATATATATGACTATATATATATTATGTCTTCTATATATATTTACATAAGTATATATATACTATTATATTATGTACCCATTTATTTAAATGATATTTACGAACCCTGTACGTCTTGAACAGTGTACATCTTCAGCGCAGTCAGTGACCCCCTGTCACAGGACCCCTCAGACTTGACTACGAGAACATGTTTTCGACACACTCAGGAAGTAGGCAAGTATACCTTGCCAAGTTTACTGTTTAATTATAAATGTTGTTATATGCTATTTCTCCTGAACTTCATATGACTGTGTGTATCTGAGATTGCCTCGGGTACCGTCAACAAGTACGTTGACAAGTAGTATATCTAACTTAGACTCTTACAGACTTACCAACAACTGTAATGGTATCCTAATATTCTTCTAGACCCTGATACGGGAACACGCAACAAGGTTGCAATACATATTGGGATGCGAGCTGCGTACTCGATTAGCTACCGATGCGTGTGACGTGCATCACGGCTTAGCACAAAATCAGGAAAGCTATGACTTGGCATTAGATACATTGGGCGGGGAAGATAACTAGTAGACGTATGGGACACCCCCCTCCTTGAAAGTTATACCTTCATACCATGCTCCTCGGAGATGGACGATTGCAGAGCTACCCATATGTCTGGGGGCATATGACACATATACTAGCCAGTCAACATGATTGGTGAATTAAGTCAGCATATGTCAAGCCTACACTTTCCCATGCGTACTATAAGGTCTTCACATTGCATTCACATAGATGGTTAGCACACCCTGTATTTATTTATTTATTTATTCAGTATTTACATACATGGCATGTTTTTATGTATCTTGTTATGTCCCGCTGAGGACCTGGTTCCCTTCCAGATTTAGACGAGGCCTTCTACCCTACTATCTATGGACCTGGACAGGAGACCAGGTATGCCAAGGAGGAGGAATTGGAGGAGTCGCCATCAGAATCTGTCTGATCCGTAGTAGCTTGATCACCTGGAGCTAGAGTTGCTTACCTAGATAGACGACACTCTAGTCTATCTTATTTTCAGTACTTTGACTTATCTTTTGTAGTAGAATTGTTTCCACAAGACATTATCTGGTTTTGTACTATGATATTCAGACATAGCATTATATATATTCAGCACTTATTCCCATATTCATGATATTTTTGTGGATGAGATTAGATTTACCTGTATTAAACTTGTAGTATTTTAGGACAGCGTAGCACGTTCCTTTGGGTCCATTAAATTAGATTAAACCCTTAGTGAAGTGTCAGCTGGCCAATGCCACGTGGCCTAGTTCCTTATATTTTGGGACTGGGGCATGACATGGTTTTAGTGGTGGCCCATACAGGTCAAGTTTATTGCTAGTGGTATGATGACATGCCCAGCAAGCCTGCTATAGGATAGAAATACTAGGTCTCATCCACTCTGACTTCATCCATAAATTTTTGCATCCTGCTTGATTATCAATTATTATTTCCTTGTACTTTTCTAATTATTCTATCTTCTTCAGAAATATGGACATACCCGGTGGACATGCGATTGATGGGGCTGACCAAGCAACAGACCCCTCGCCAAATGTCCAAGGAACCCCGACTACCCCGAGAGACCAATCCCCAAGAAGGATGCTGGTCTACCCGACGACCCCGTACCTTCACCAGAACCCTACCCAGACAGCAACACCAGCCCAGCAAGGTGGGCAAACGTTCCAGGCACCAACCCCGCAGGCGGAGACACCTTTGCCTCCACCTCCAGCCCTTCCTGCCCTAATGCCACATCTTGAGGGCCAACCTCAAATGTTCCAGTTCCTCCAAGCCATGTTGCAGACTCAGTGGCAACAGACTGAAGCCCTGAGACAGGCTCAGTGGCAACAGACTCAAATCCGTGGCACGCAAATCGAGGCGATCCGTTGACCAAAAAGTCAACCAACTCAAATCCTAGATTTGTATGTGGAATCATATAGATTTAAATGCTATATGAATGCTAGAATCGACAGTTTCATAAAATCACAAGTCGGTAAAGAGTTATGGCCACAATGACGCACATATGACAGTTTTCGGTAGTTTCCTATTTACGTCTACGTTGCACGAATTTTACAGTAGATTAAAATTGCATATTAAATTCTAGAAAAATAATTTTATGTAAGTTCATCATGTCATATTTTTGAAACTTTAAACGGCTCGTAATTCCGAGTTCGGGATCTCCCGAAATCTCAAAAATACAAAAACGCGTCTGATTTCGGATAGCTGACACTTTCGGAATATTCTGGAAAAATAGGTTGTTAAATTATTAAAATAATTATATATTCAGAAAACTAACCTTGATATGGTTCTAACAAAAAAAACTGGAGCGCGTTTGGAGTCCGGGGCTAGGAGATATCGTCTTTTTAAGTCGTCATAACTACTAGAAAATGAGTTTGAATTTATGACAAATTTTGACTGTTTTTGGACGAAAAAGAGAGGTGTTTAGGGAAGAAAAATATGAAATATGTAGGTATTTATAATGGTGGAGATTACTTAATTGAATACGACTATGATTGGCTAATTTGGATAGGATTAGAATCAGTTTAAATAAGGATAGGATATGCATGAAGTTGTTTTCCTATTAGGCTCAGGATTTAAATTAATTTAAAATATAGTTTAAATTTATCTCAATAATTTTATAATATTAAATAGAATTAAAGATAATACAAATAATTTATATATAATCTTATTAATATCTATTAACACTAAATTAGCATCTATCTGATATTAAGACTTTATATATCCAAATAAATCCTAAATAATTTCAAAAATCTAAATAAATTCCTTAAAATTCTAAATAAATTATAAAAAAAAATATTTAAATATTTTAACCCTAAATTAAATATTTGGTAGTAACAACATGCAAGTATGGTCTCATAGTAAATCATGAAAGTCCTAAAAATTTATCTTTCCTAAGTTTTAATTATCAAAAATTCTAGAAAAATCTCCAAAAATCTAAAATAGCCTACAAATAATTCTTAATAAATATTTATATAAGTAAATATATCAAAAAAAATATTTTCTAATTAACTTAGAGAATATTATAAAAAAATCAATATCTATAATATAATAATATAAAATACACATAAAATACCTATTTTGGGTGAGGGGGTTTACAACACATCACTGGTGGCTATCTGAGGAGAGACGGCTCGGACCAGACCGAGTCACTTTGGAGGAGTTCTCTAGACTCTTTCAGGAGATGTACATTCCATCTATTGCTCGATCGAAACTTTGGGACAAGTTCAATCGACTCACTCAAGACAATATGACAGTGGAATAGTACAATACGGAGTTCATTCGACTGAGTCGCTTCGCCCCTATCCTGATCCCAACAGAAGAGGAGAAGGCTGAGAAGTTCTTCGATGGGCTAAACTTTGAGCTACAGGGACAGATTGGCTCTGTTGTACCTACTTCATACACGGACGTCCTTGCTGCAGTACGGCGTATGGAGCGCGTCACCAGGAGAGAGTCCAATCAGAAGCGGTCGCATACATTAGCACCAGACCGAGCATAGCAGAGAGCTACAAAGCAACCACAGATGAATCCACCATAGAAAGCAGTTACACCACTAGCACTAGTCCTTCCTAATTATTACTACCGTGGCAAGGCAAGCCATCTCGCCAAGAAATGCCGACGCAAATTGGGATTATGTTTAGCTTGCGGATCCAGTGAGCATTCAGTGAGGGAATGCCCTGAGCGTCGAGAAGGAGATAAGCTTTACCAGCACCGGAAGGATATCAGTCGAGGCCACCCTTGGCACCACGAGTAGCACCCTTCTAGCAGGCCCAGCAACAGCAGAGGGCACCACCGCAAGGATGTGGACAGGCTTTTGCGATGACAATAGAGTATGCACAGACTCGAGGAATAGTGAATGCGAGTAAGATTTAAGTTTTATCATAGCTATCTATTCCTAGTAATGCTTTAGCACATGCCTGTTAGATCATTCCCTAGCCTAAGCCTAGTATTATGTTAACATGAACTTGTTAGTCTAGATTAGTAACTGGTACCCAAGTTTTCATAAGTTGTAGTTGATCTCTGCTCTAACCATACTCTTTTACTCTTGAGTTACTTATCTCTCATTGCCTAGGAAAAAAGTTTTTATTCCTTCCCTATGTGTTCTGCTTAACCCTAACCCTTTCTCTCGATTTATCCTTGTTCATGATTCCTTATTTTTTGTGTCGTGCTTCAACAAATATATCTTGCAACCGCGTCATCTCTGCTGCCGGTTATGTTTGTTTTTTAATTGCGAGGACGCAATTCTTTTAAGGTGGGTAGATTGTAACAACCTATTTTTTTAAATTTTAAAAATAAATTTCTGGAATTTTTTGTGATTTTTAATTAATTATTATAAATATCCTTCAGGGATTAATATTTTTATGTATTAAATTAAGTCTTAAAATATTTCAAAAATTATATTTTTGGGTGTATAATTAATAATTGGATGTTGTGTAATTTTTCTGAAATTTATTGGACTTAAAAACTATTTTTAAATAGCAAAAAATATTATTTTTGATTGAACCAGAATAAATCGGATTTAAACCAACCCGAACCGAACCCAACTAAACCCTATTGAACCCAACCCAAACCTAATGGGTCGGGTCCTACCCAACCCGACCCGACCCGCCTACCCGCCTACCCGATAACCCAAACCCCCCTATTTCCCCCACGATCTCCACCCCCGCTCCGCCGGCCATGACACCCGTACGACCCCACCCTCGGCAGCCAACCACCCCATGACCTCCCCTTTTCCGTTGACCCCCCCGAAACCCCCGCTCCGGCATCCCCTTTCCTCTATAAAATCCCACCTCCACCGCCACCGCCATCACCATCACAGCCAACACCCCCCCCGCTGCTCCGGCCACCGACCGCCTCTCCGCCGCGACAAACCCGACGACCCGCTGCCTCCCCGACCATCACCGACAACCACCACCCGACCAGCCTCAGCAAACGCCGCCACCGCTGCCATACCCCACCGCGTCGCCTCCTATCACGACAGCAGAAATCAGCTGAGGTACCCGTTTTCCCGCTCGCGTAGCTCCCTGTACGTAGATCCAAATTCTGTTCTGTCAAATCATGTGCATAGACCACATGACCCTCTCGAACTCCGTGTAATTCGTTCGGGGTATGGCATCCTGTGTCGGTCGCAAACCATGACGCAAAAACAAGAAAATAACCCAAATTTTTATAATTCAGAAACTGTCCCGAACTCACAAGTTCACGACCATTTTCTCCCAACCTGTTTATTATTTCTAAATTCTGTTTAAAAAGTTAATTAGACAACCTAACCAAGATTAAAACCCTGTAATTAGTTTATTTTAATTCGTTGCACGCTGTGTTTTATTCGCGGGTGAAATCGACCAAAAAGCTTGGTTTTTAAAACCTGATTTTTTCTCGAAACTGGGTGCGTCCCGCTAAACGAGGCAACTTTGTCGTATGCGAATTTTACCGAATGGTGCGCATCATTAATGTGGAAGTATGAGATTTCGTGGAAGTTGGTTTGGATGTGCGTGCACACCGAAATCAACGCGTATCCGTCAAAATTATCCCGTATCGGGCCTGTTCTAAAACTCGTTGTAACTTCATGTATGCTTGTCGTTTCATAACGAAACTTGCGCCATTGGATTCGTAGCGTTACGCTGGTCCCGTGACCCAAGTTTGGTTCGATTATGGAAACGTTGACGAAAGCCTGTATCGTGGGTCCCACGGCTCTACTTGACGGGCGATTTTGTGATCGGCTAATCGACATCCAGTTTTGGACATTCTGTTAGGTTCGTATCATCGTTCTGGACTTGTAGACACTAAGTTTGACAAATTTGGAGAGCTTTGTTTTTGGCATATTTTTTGGTACGAAACGGACCACATGTGGACCCCGCTTTGACCAGAAACTGTCAATTTTGTCATGTGTCCAAATTGGACTTATGGGTAGTCAATCATAGCTATTTTATATCTTCTGAGAGTGATAAAAATGTTTGTTTCAGCATTCGGAGGCATTCCTGAAGATTTTATGTTACCGGAGCAACTGTTATAGTTCAAATTCCAGGCAAGTGTACCTTGCCAAACTTGCAGTAGTTTATCTGATATTGTTGCTTGAGTTATTTATGTATATGTACTCTTGAGATATACCTGTTCAACCTAAGACCGTGAGATCTTGCTTAACGTCCGAATAACATTCGGGTGTCGACGCCGTATGCAGAGTCGTGTAACATCACCTAGAGAGTTGATATCACGATCCTATATATTTTCGTGCTTGTTTTATCAAGTACGTCATACCATAGGACACTTGACACTAATCATGTAACAGAATATTTTCTGAGTTATTCATGGTAATTCTGTATAGGCTTACAGAATTCGTGACATAGGTCTTGCATATACATAGATATTATTATGACTCGCTGTGCTAGCTAGAGGTCATGATCTTGCGTGTTATGGACATGAGACGTGAGGTTACATTGGGTGGGGAGAGTTTTACCATACTAAAGGCTGATTATGTTATATATATGTAGATATTCTGGAGGTGCCTTAGACTCTGACAAGAGCTTTGGCACATGTACTGGCCCTTCGAGAAAAAAATGTTGCTATGGGTTTCCCCGACACAGAGCCTATAGTAGTTTCAGCCTGAGTATGATTAATACTCTCATTTGCATATCACGTAGCTGGTTACATAGTTTGCCCTATGGATATTTATTTTTTTCATACTGCATTTTGTTTGGCTTGAGTTATTCTTGTACCTTGCTATGTCCCCTGAGGACCTGGATCCGGATTATGTTCCCAGGTATAGTAGAGGAGATCTTCATCGAGGTATACGGGACAGGAGCGGACACTGGAGCAGTACCAGCACCAGAGGACGAAGTTGTGCCAGAAGATTTCTCCTGAGTATTTATTTTATATACTTAATTATTTCGTTTTCTAGTTACTCTATTTCCTGTCTCTTGGATTATTGTGTTGAACTTATTTTCGGGTGTTCTCCGAGATACTTTTTATTGAGACTTGTTATTGGATTATATTTCTGAGTTTGATTATTCTGACATTTGATTTGTAATTACCTTCTGTGGATGATATTAGAATTAGACTGTGACTTGTATCGTAGACCTTTATTGTTGTGTTACAGCTTAAGTACACTCTAATGGGTCTATTAAATTGGGTTTGTCCATTGGTGTGTGCTGCTGACCATTGCCACGTGGCTAGTCCCTCAGGATTTTGGGACTGGGGCGTGACAGATGAGTATAATGAAGATCTTAGAAACGTGATTATAAATTATAGAATATTTTGGAGTAATTATTATATTTTTTATTGACAATCTCTTGGCTATTTATAGCCTTACAACCCTTAATCTTACATTAATACCCCGTAAAATCCCCTGTAGAATATTCTAATATTCCAACAAATATACCAAGAATATTCTAATATACCAACACTCCTCCTCATGATGGACGAAAGATATTTACTAGGCCCATCTTGTCACATCCTCTAATCATATATGCAGAGCTAAGTCCCTTGGTCATACTGCCTGCTACATGCTCCTTGGTTGGAACATGACCTAGCTCCAATAGTCCACAGTCCAACTTCTCCTTGATGAAGAACTTATCGATCTCGATGTGTTTGGTCCTGTCATGCTGTACTGGATTGTTGGCGATACTGATGGCTGACTGGTTGTCACACCACAGCTTCATCTTGGCTCCTTGATCCAGCTTCAACTCCACCAGCATACTCTTCAGCCATAACAGCTCTGTAACTCCCAAGGCCATAGCTCTGTACTCCACTTCAACTGTCGATCTGGCTATCACCAACTGCTTCTTACTCCTCCAAGAGACCAAGTTACCTCCTACAAATATGCAATTGCCCGAGGTAGACCTCTTATCATCAGTATAGCTAGCCCAGTCAAAGTCACAGTAGCCCTCGAAGCTCAAGTGATCATTCTTCCTGAATATCAACTCCTTTCTGGATGCACCCTTCAAGTATCTCATAATCTGGTACACTGCATCCATATGACCCTTCCTTGGGTCATGCATGTAGTGGCTCACCACACTCACTATAAAGCATATATCAGGACGTGTGTGGCTCAAATAGATCAACTTGTCCACTAGTCTCTGGTATCTGTCTCTGTCAACTGGTTCTCCAGCCTCAGCACACAGCTTGAACCCCTGGTTGATCGGCGTCACTGCAGGTTTGCATCCCAACATCCATGTCTCTGTGAGAAGGTCCAGCGCATACTTCCTCTGAGAAAGAACAATCTTCTCTGCTTCTCGAGCAATCTCAATCCCAAGGAAGTACCGAAGAAGGCCAAGGTCCTTCACCTCGAACTCCTTGTCAAGCTTCCCCTTGAGTCGAGCAATCTCCTGCTCATCATCTCCTGTGATAATTATATTATTCGCATACACCGCAAGCATGGTGATGTAGCCTCCACACCGACGGAAGAACACAGTATGATCAGCATTGATCTACTGATATCACATCCCTATTATCGCCCTCCTGGATCGGTCAAACCATGCTCAAGGAGTATAGAAGATGTCACTGACCTGAGATTTTCCAAATTTTTTGTCGCTAGTATGTCACTAGTCCATCGCTAAAGGTAATATTTTTCCCAGAAATTAATTTTTACTGAGCATATAACTGTTATACATTCACCAATTTTCACACAAATAAATTTCACACATGTAAATTCCATACAAACTATGAAAACCCACACAAATATGTCAAAATATTATATATACAATGAACTAATAAAGTAGAGTAATCCAAACATACCACAAACTCAAAAAATACAACGGTAGAGGCAGAGGCGGTGTTATATAATTCAAGTCCAAAAATACGACGGTGTTATACAATTCCACAAAGTTAAATAAATACAATTAAGTTAAATAAATACAATTAAGTTAAATAAATACAATCAAGTCAAAGAATACAACCAACTCAAAAAATACCATAAACTAAAAAATCTATCAAGTCGACGATGGAGGCGGCGGCGGCTGTCGGCTAGCCATGTACTGCGCCACAACCATAGCGATGATATTATATAGATCATCGGGAGCAACGGCAGATAGAGCAGTGGCAGGAGCCGTCGAAGGAGCTGGAAGACCCATCAATACGGTCGGAGGAGCTGGAGCCGTCGGAGTTGCTGGAGGAGCCGTCGTAGTAGCCGTCGGAGGAGCAAGTGCTGGATTATCATGCGTGTCTATCAACTGTTGGATCAGCCCATGTAGCTCATGCACATTCGTCATGAGCTGCTCTAGAGATATCGTACCAGAAGGAACGTCGGAGCCGGGCACTGATTGTGATGCCCCGTTCCCCCTTTTCGGGAAGTGCGACAAAGAAATACTTTCGGTATCGTTCGATCGGGATAGATTGAATCAAGATCTTTTCCTCGTTATTGATTTTCTTCTTCGGAATCGATTCTCATATTCATTGGACCGTGTCCCAAGGATGGACTTAGCAGCAGAGTCAAGAGGGACCTCTCCACTGTAAGTTTTCTTACCTAGTGTTCGCTGTCGCCTTGTTGCTTTCATGCATTTGAGTTGGTTTTCAGATTTGTATTTTCTTGAACGGTTTCGATAGATTTTATTGCTTTCGTTCATTGAACTGTATTTTATTCTGAGATTGGAAAGAGTAGAAGAGGTATTGATCATCTGTTCGTGGCAATGCTGGTGATCGTGCAGTAGACGTCGTGCGAGCGGAGTCTTGAAGCACCTTTTTCCCTTTCTCTCTCCAACCAACTTATGAGTGGTTATAATTCAATTCAATTGACCCTTCTTCCAAGTCTTCACATCTAAATTTTTGCCTTCTTGATTGTTTCGATCAAACGATACCATAATAACTAAAAGATGTCAAGATGAAATAGAATAGACTTGGATTGCATTATGATTGTCAATCAACTTGTGAACGATTACCTTGTTGTATGCTAATTCGTTTAGAATGTTCCTTCATCATATTTCAATTCTAGTTAGAATGTATACTTCTTCTATAATTATGTTATGTATAGAACACACCCTGCTATGCAATAAACTGATCAGGGAGACTATGCAAACAGATCATGCCATGTTACTTATCTCCTGCTCATGTTGATTGAACTACATCAATGAATAACTTACTATAAACATCGCTTGATCATGGACAACTTATGCACAAGGTCTATGGTTCCTGCGGACGGTCGCTGGGGTACTGGCACTGATCCGATCCGGATGGAACTTCACGATAGTCTCACGTACTGGACGGGATAGCATGTAGCGCCTCACGTTCTTTCATTGCATACCATCCTCGTTCAAGACTATAAATCGTCCACTGCCAGTGATCCCCACATATATTTAAACTGTACAAGCTAACTATGTCTTCATGGCAGGGAAGGTCATGGTAAGTATTGTGCAGGTGGTTCAGACGGGTAGGTAAAAGTCACTGATCGATGGCATATTTATTTTTAGTAAACTTCCATATCTAATGCTTACTTGTAAAATGGACAAAGGCAAGATAGAAAGATCACATAATAACTTGCATGCTTCATATAAACAACGTGTTAATTGGTATAGTTGGGTTAGCTCGCCTTCACCAGTGCATTTCGATGTACTGACCCTCGTTGCAACAGGTTTCCCACACCAAGGAGATCCTACAAGAAGCTATAGCAATTTCCCAATCCAGTCCACTTACTGGCATGTCCTGATCGTGCCTTCGAAGAAGCTTTTTGAAGATCCAGGAGCTCGTGCACATAACTTATGCAGCTCCGTGAAAAGGCGATATCTTCGCCCGAAGGTCTATAGTTTTGAAGTTTTAATAAAAGGATGTAATGTATCATGACGGTTATCTCATTTTGAGTCCACTTTTGTAAGTTCGTGCGGCAATTATCTGACTCGTTCAAGAGTTTGTAAAAGATGTTCATTATTAATAAAGAGAACTTTTTCATGTTATAAAATTGTGTTTCAATTATCTACGTACTATGAATATGTGCTCATTATATAAAATACCTTGGCCTTGTGCGTTGCGCAACCTAGGCACGCACGGCATCACGTCCGGGGGACGACTATCGATTATACGAAATTGGGGTGTGACATATTGGTATCAGAGCCACAGCTTCAAGTTCTTTGATCCTCGTGTCGAAAAAGTTCATTTAACGATCTATTCCCTATGCGAACTCTTGAACTCGTTTGGGCAAAGTAAGATACGTTCCATACAGTGAGTCCATAATATATTATGAGCCTGATGTAAGTTACCTTCTTTTGAAGGGATAACTCAAGCGCAAGCATCAGCACTAGCACAAGGAGAGGTATAAGCCCAGAAAAGTAGTTTGGGTACCTCGAAAAGTTTCAGAAGCCAGTGAGCCATGCCCCCTGTCGACCCGATTGACGAATGATGCGGATGCTTGAAGCAGCCAGCAGAGAGATGAGGCTTGCTATGAACGAGCCAAGAAGCGAGCGAAACAGCGACAGAGCAAGTTCAAAGGAAATCTAGAAGCCCAATTTGCAGTCCAACAGAAGCAGGTAGATGCGCTGCAACAGATCTTTCAGACCTTGGCCTTCAACCATTTCGCGACGACAACAGCGGAACCTGTGGAGAGACCCACGCCTGAAGTCGAAATGCCTCAAACTCCAAAGAATAAGGATGTGACTACCTTCGACTTTGCCGACTTCAAGAAGGTCTACAACACGCCTTTCAAAGGGACTGATGATTCGGTCGTGGGTCTAGATTGGCTGGAAGAGCTTGAAGATCACTTCAAATTGCTAGAGGTACCTGAGGAAAAATGTATTACGTGTGCCCAATTGTAGTTCTGTTTGAATGCACACGATTGGTGGTACGTACATCAAAGATCTCTCTTAGTAGGCGATGACCTGGAGACGATCGCGTGGGCTACCTTTCGTGGCTCATTTGAAGAGAAGTTCATACCCCCTTCCGTATGTTGGCAAAATAAGAACAAGTTCGTACAGCTCCGCCAAGGCAATATAATAGTGAAGCAGTACTCCGCCGAATTTAATCCGCTCGCCAAATTTGCAAGCTCATATCTACCTGATGCGGCAAGTCGTGCAAGACAATTCGAAGGCGGCTTGTGACCTACCATCCATGTGCACGTGGTCGTTCCCCAATACCTGACTATGCGGGAAGTTCTCAATCATGCCCTTTCTCTTGAACTGTAGTATCCTTCAATTGTTGTCGGCACTGTGCATACTTTCAATCACAAGCGCCCTAGCAACGCGGGAGGAAACAACACTTCAAAGCGTCCTCACAACGGCGGTCAGCAAAAAGAAAATCCAGGACAACCATGTTCCTTTTGTAAGAAGGCAGGGCATACGGCCAAAATTTATCGCAAGAAGCACGGGTTATGTCTCATTTATGGTATCCAAACCATGGAATTCATGACTGTCCGCGCTACTCTGTTCACCATCCTCAACATCCAAATTATGCCATAGCACATCAAGCCAACTGAGCCATGCCACAGCAAAAGCGTCGTCAAGCTTAAGGTCGGGTGTACACTTTGACATGGGAAGAGGCCCTAGCATCGGGCACCATTGTGTCAGATATATTACTTTTCAATAACATACCTGCTCGCGTGCTATTTGATTCTGGTGCTACGTATAGCTTTATATTCATGAATTTTGTCGTAAAAAATAAGATAGCAATGACACTATTATATCTTGACCTTAGTGTTCACCCCATCGGGCACGAAGATACCTGTTCGTTCAATATGTCAGGACGGTCATGTCTGTATTGGGGGAAGAAAACTCTCGCTCGATGTGTTAGTCCCAGATGTTCGGGATTACGACATCATTTTGGGGATGGATTGGCTCGGCGCTTGCTCGATAAATATCGAATGTGCAAAGAAATGAGTCATCTTTCGTCTACCTGGAGAGGCCGAATTCTGCTACAAAAGTGGTCTAGCAACAAAAGCGTCAAGGACCTGCATGGTAATTTCTACGATGTTAGATCGATGGATGCTACACTCTGGGTGCAAGGGATACTTAGCGTCGGTTCAGGACACATAACTAGATTGCGCAAACGTTGAGTCTTCTTCCATTATGGCGAAGTTTCCTGATGTATTTCCGAGTGAACTACCTGGCATGCCACCCGACCGAGAAATCGAGTTCACCATCGATACCTTCTCAAATACCCAACCAATTTCTAAAGCCTCATACCGAATGGACCCTGCAGAACTAAAGGAGTTAAAGTGCCAACTACAAGAACTGCTTGACCGTGGATATATTCGTCTGAGCGTGTCTCCTTGGGGCGCACATATACTCTTTGTAAAGAAGAAAGACGGAATATTGTGACTCTGCATAGACTATCGGGAGCTAAATAAGGTCACTATCTGGCATCAAGTCAGTGATCCCCATGCATATTTAAACTGTGCAAGCTAACAATGTCTTCATGGCAGGGAAGGTCATGGTAAGTATTATGCAGGTAGTTCAGACGTGCAGGTAAAAGTCACCGAACGGTGGCATATTTATTTTCAGTAAACTTTCATATCTAATGCTTGCTTGTAAAATGGACAAAGTCAAGATAGAAATATCACATAATAACTTGTATGCTTCATATAAACAACGTATTGATTGATATAGTTGGGTTAGCTCTCCTTCACCAGTGTATTTCGATGTACTGACCCTTGTTGTAACAGGTTCCCTGCACCAAGGAGTTCCTGCAAGAAGCTAGAGAGACTTTCCAATCCATTCCACCTTCCGACACGTCCTGATCGTGCCTTCTAAGAAGCGTTTTGAAAATCCAGGAGCTCGTGCACATAACTTGTGCAGCTCCGTGGAAAGGCGATAGCTTCGCCCGTAGGTCTATAGTTTTGAAGTTTTAGTAAAAAGATGTAATATATCAAGACGGTTATCTCATTTTGAGCCCACTTTTGTAAGCCCGTGCGGCAATTATCCGACTCATTCAAGAGTTTGTAAAATATGTTCATTTTCAATAAAGAGAACTTTTCCATGTTGCAAAATTGTGTTTCAATTATCTGTGTACTCTGAATATGTGCTCGTTATATAAAATACCTTGGCCTTGTGCGTTGCGCAACCTAGGCAAGCACGGTGTCATGCCCGGGGGACGACTATCGATTCTATGGAATTGGAGCGTGACACTGATGGAGTTGGAGTTGCCGTCGAAGGAGCTCTGGAAAGAACCGACGGCTGGGATGCCAACGATCCGGTAACGTACACGATGCCACCTTTTCCTCTCCCGACAGATTGTACCTACCGATTGTTTCTCTCAGTCGGCGTACTGCTCTCAGTGCCCCCTTCTAACGTCTCATATGTCTGCTATATTTTTTTATATAAATAGGTTTAGAGTTAAGGATTTTAGAGTTATATGTGCTATATTTGATTTTGGTTAGAGTATTATATTAGATACTAGATATCGTATTATATAATTTAACCAAGGTTCAAAGTATCGAAATCGGAATCGGTATCGGACCATTCCTTAACTCTAAACCTATTTGATTCTTAATATTTTTGAAATTGAATGAAATAGTAATTACCCTTGTCGATTAATTTGCATGCGATAGATAAGTTTTCTTCTTTTATATGCTTTTACAATCTTAATATAATCTAATATAACTTCGTAAACCATTAGAATGCATAAAAAATCAACCTAGAAACTAGAAAATGTCGTAGTTTGACCGTTTTGACCAAGAAACCTTGAATCTAATTAAATTATAGAAATAATCTAATTAAATTGACATATTTTTATAAAGACAACTTACATATACTTTGGTGGCCCGCTCATCTACGAGCTTCCCATCATTCTTTCTTTTGTGGGTCCGCTAGAAAATTGCTGGAAAGTCGACGGTCCTGGGGTCTTTTTCGGCTCTTACGGCCTCGTCGCACTGTAAAAATTAAGTAATTAATAAATATGAAAAAAATAGAATTACAAAAATTCGATCTAGCAAAAATTTTTAATACTAACCATCCGTCGAAAATGCTCGACGGTCGGAATAGATCCACCAGTATGGAGACCACCCTTAGTACGGGCAATCCTCGCCTTCTCGCACTTGGCCTTGTAGGTCAGGGTATCCATCTTCTTCTTCATCTTCTCCCAGTACTCTGCCTTCAGCCACTCCTTGCGATGATCCGGTCCAAGTAACGCCAGCGCCTTCTGGTTATTGATCATATCTCTCAACCTCTTGCTGACGACGGTCTTGTAGCACTTCTGGATATCACTATCGCTATTATCCGGCCACCAGTACAACCTCTGCAAATTAGAAAAATATTTTGTATCATTGTAATAATTTTTTTATATATTATTATAAATAAAATTTATATACATACCCCTAGCTTCTCCAACCAAGCGAATCGTCGATCGATCTTGCGGGATGTCACTAAAGTTTATATAAGGGTCATCAAAGTAGCCCTGCATGATCTCCCCCAGATCATTCCCAGCTTTGATCGAAAAAAATCTGAAATAAGTAGACAATATACAATTAGAATACAAAATACAAAATAAATGTGTAAATTAACAAATAAATGCTTACGTCGCTCCATCGACCCATAGCTCGGGACGAGATATATTGGCTGGCCGCTCTGGTATAGTAGGGGGGTCTGTAAATCCAGGGTGGCGAACATATACTCTATTTTCTACAAGAAGGCCTGGAAATGGATTTGCTCCTATGGGAGCAACTAGTGGAGTAGCCGGTGTAGTAGTGCCGGTAGTGGCTGGAGTAGAAGAAGGGGGTAGCAGCTGATGGCAATCCAGAAGATGGAGTAGCTCCTCCTACTGAAGGACGAGTATATGGCGGGGATAAACCATCCGTCGCATCTACGAACTCGTCCTCAGGTCATATGCGAGAATCTGGGGTAGTGGACGGAGGATGCTGAGAAGATGATCCTTTCTGAACCTGTAGTCGTCCTCGTCCTCGTCCCGCCATACTATAGGTAAATATGTAGAAAATAAAAAAATGGTGTCATCAAACAGATAATCATAAAGTAATGCATGGTGTGGTAAAATAAGTAAATACTAGTGTGATGATGAAGTATTTAAATAAATATCTAAGCTAATGCATATATATGTATGTACTAATCTTCTTCATCTTCCGAATTGTCATCATCTTCCGAATCATTTTTCGAATCATCTTCATCTTCTACTTCTTCACTTTTATTTTCACTTCCACTATCACTATCATTATCACTATCACCTTCATCTTCCAATTCTTGTTCCTTACTCGATACCTCCATATCGGAGTTCTCTTCTATATGAGGTAAATCTTCTATGTCAATCTTTTTATCAACTCTATCATCCTCTATGGTAACGTCAACCTCCATACCATCAACATCGGCCAAACTCATATATGCAAGTTGAGGCATGACCACCTCATCCTCTTGGTATGCTAGATCCCAAACATTATATGTGTTTCGAGCTTTAGTTTTGCATGCAGCCTACCAATCTTTATTATTGCGTCGTCGACTAGGATAGCTCGTATAATACACTTGAACCATTTGACTAGCCAACACAAATGGTTTAAAATCTACATATCTTTTTCCATATTTTTTATCAACAAACCCAAACTGTTTGTCAATTTTTCATCCTTGCTTGGGTGTTGTGTCGAACCAATCACATTTAAATAGCACAATTTTTGTCTCATAAGAGTAATCCAGCTCAACGATATCTCTTAGTACACTGTAATAGTCGAATTCTGGATCAGCATCATAGACTGAACCCCTCACACATACTCCAATTTTTTTTGTATAATTAGCCTCCTAATCAACAAATGATTAATTAATAGACTTATCGGTGGTTTTAAATTTGAAGCCATTGATGGTGTATCCATCCCAACACTTTGCCCTCTTGCTTGGTCCGATAGCTAATGCTCGAAGTCGTTCATT
Source organism: Iris macrosiphon (assembly GCA_036927795.1). Classification (NCBI taxonomy): domain Eukaryota; kingdom Viridiplantae; phylum Streptophyta; class Magnoliopsida; order Asparagales; family Iridaceae; genus Iris; species Iris macrosiphon. Next base: position 200,928,266 of record JAYESA010000007.1, on the reverse strand, counting down.
TTGTAAGTCTGTACAAGGACAAAAACTCTGAAACATCACGTATCATATAGACATTAAATAAAGATTTGTCTGAATGCTAAATTTAGAATGCTTAATGTTTAGGATCCGTACATAATTATGGAACCACGATGGAAATTTTCTATCAACCTCTCTAGCAAGATCATCTTCATTAATATTAGGTCTCTCTAATTTTATCTCAGCTCTAAAAGTACTGTGATAATAAGGAGAATAGTTAGAGCAATTCTTTTCCAAGTATATACAAAATTAAAATATCTAGGAAAGACAATATCTTGCATCTCTTTTATACAACTATTTAACAATATATACCGATGAGTGAGTTCAAACTCATCGTCTTCCAACCAACGTACTTTGGTAGCACTTGTAGGCTTCCCTCCCATATTGAAGATAGTGTGGATTACACTATTCGGACATTAACCCCACCGTCATCATTCCTTGGGGGCTCTATTACAATTTGTTCTGACATGAGTATCAAAGTAGATGGAGCAGAAGTTTGAAACCTCCTCAATGATATATGCTTCGTATATCGAAGCTTCTACAAAAACCTTATTGCCAATATTCTTCTTCAGGTGATGTAGATACCTATAGATAATATATTGAATCTTAGAATTATTTGAATAAAGAAATTATTAGTATAAAGAATGTATACCACTCAAATGGATACATCCATCGATAATGGACGAGAGCACCGACGGGTGCTTCGTATGTAAGATGAATCGGCAAATGCTCATACTATCAAAAAAATCGGGGGGAAGCACCATTTCTAACTTACACAATGTTAACACAATTTTCTCCTCAAGTTCTATTATATGTTGCACCATCAACTTGCTTGAACACAAATCTCTGAAGAATATAGATAATTCGGCCAACGGAGTCCAAACTTGATGAGGTAACATCTCTCTCAGAGCAATAGGTAGTAACTCTCCATAAACACATGGCAATCATGACTCTTCATCCCTGTCAGCTTGCATTCGTTGAGATCAACACATCTTGCCATATTTGACACGTAGCCGTCAGAAAATCTCAACTTTGAAATCCAGTTGTATATGTAAACTCCCTCACCCAAAAATTAGTTATTTTAATATAATATAATATTTAGAATTATTTTTTATTATTAATTATGATTAAGTAAACAAAAGTATCAATTAAAAATATTTCCCATAGCTTTAATTTTTAGGAGCACAACATTAGCCATTATTGTCACGCCCCGATCTCCCGCAGGCTAATCGGCCGTCCCCGCTAGGCGAGAATCACTGTGCCAGCGCTCCCGCGGGATGATCGCTTGACCCATCTGGGCGTCATGCCGTACGAGCGTAAGCCACGCCCGTGCATGGCCGTGGTTCATTGGCTGGCGGTAAGAGGTCTAAGCCACATAGTTGCACAGACTGTCCGAGTCAGCGGAATTATAAACGCATGGGCGATTGGTAACAAGTTCGCAGAGTTGTCAATAGCGGAAGTATTGAATAACACAAGTAGAAGTAAAGCAAACTCTTATTGATATTGAATAAGTGTTACAGGCGACACTTAGCCGAGATTACAAGTCGCTCGAGCCTCTCTCTCTGTGTCAAATGGCTACATTTATGGAATAATGTATAGGCGATGTTCCAATATTATGTCCTATATATGTGCTTCAGTTCCGGACGCAACACTCCAAGGCTTCAGATTGAACTACACGCCTTAGCATGCACGAAGGAGGCATCCGCACCGAACGAGGTTCTCCCGCACCCTACAAACAATCTGGTGGATTATCAGTACATGAATGCACTGGTTGGGAGGTTACCCGCCCGCTCGACAAATCCAAACACGTTCAATAGGTTCCGTGAACCATCTATTTAGTTATCTTTCTAGTATTGTCTTAGGATCAGTTTTATGGCAATGATGAATAGCCTAACTCGTGTGGCAGTGCACCGTACGATATAAGGGAAAACACGGCGAGACTTACCAACTTACCATTTGTCCTTCCTTGTCTAAGGCAAACCAAGTTAATTCAAGCATGAGCATGTAAATTTAAATACAGGGACAATAGCATATGCAAACACAAGTGTTGTGAGCGGGATTATGTTTCGGGTGCACGAGTATACAATTTCTTGGGTGTGTTGCATTGAATGTTCAAGTATCCTATATGCACAAGTGGTGTTATTCTCATGATCGTTCAGGTGTTTCAGAGTATTCTCAATGCGATGCAATGACTCGAACGCGGATTGCCGCTAAGCGAGGATGACTTATCTATATGAACATGAGGTCACTGTCACGGTGCCATAATGGACGGTCTAGTCTTGGGATGGAATGATGTGCAACGCATAGACAGGACGTCACAGGCCATTCTGTCCAAAGCAGGAGACTATCAGGAGTTCCGTCCGGATTGGATCGGTGCCAGTGCCCCAGCAACCGTCCGCGGAACTAAAACCTTGTTTCCAAGTTGTCCCGTGACCATGCAAGTTTCAAATCCTCTGGGTCTCCGGTCTGGTACAGGAACAAGTTCAGGCAAGATACATACCAGGTACAAGTTCAGGCAGGATTATATCAGGTACAAGTTCAGGCATGATTGTTTACAATATGTGTATCGACTCCACGAGCCATCTAATTCAGTACAGGACGGGTATTACTCCACGAGATATGATTCTTGGATTATTGATATGGTACAAGTCCCCTAGTTCGGGAACTGCCTTGGCGACCTAACGATCCCTGATACTTTCAGGTTCATACTTGCACGGAACGACTATTATATAGTCTTTCGAGGAGAACTTAGATGAATGCATGACATGCACGGTATTAGACGATTGAGGCATAGTTTATGCGACAAGCATTGAAACGAGGCAACAAATATAAGTTAACATATAAGCAGGCAAGCATGCATTCATAAGGAAACTTAAGCATTCATGTTGGCTCGGGCTCGAAGGTAAGCCGAGGAGTGGAACCGTAAAGGGACTTTCCGAGCGACATTATCTAGGGTCGTGCAGTGTTAATAAGTAAATAGTGCACTATAGAAGAGCATATATATATCGTTCTACTCGAGGCAAAGCAGGGTCTAGTTGCACAAGGCAAAGGTAGCATGCGAGGGTCAGATTATAAGCAAAGTTTTATTTTCATGTTCTAGCACAAGCAATACAAGTTAGGATTATTCCCTTAGCTAGGTGCGTTGTATTCTTATTAGCATGCATGGGGTGATTCACCTAGCGACTAGCATTAAACATCCATATTTTTAAGTGTGCTGGCTAAGCAAAGACAAGTTCATTGTAGCCACCCACCTTAGCGATAATTTGCCTCGGTCGAGCGATACTCCGAACGAGCCTCTAAAAGCCTAAGCCGGAACTCCTGAAGGGCCAAGTATGGAAATCCTTTTGTCTCAAACGAGTATTCTCGCTGAAGCAAAGCGAGTCGGGACGTTGCACTTTTGCCGTTTGAATCGGCAGTCCGCTTGAGCGGAACGGGTCGTTACATTATACACCACTCAGAAAAAGTCTCATCCTCGAGATTTCCTGAGTGCAGGCCATTCTGTCGCACTATCGAATCTATCCCAAGCGTAGCAATTGCTACCACTAGATCCATTTGAACACAATCTCCTACTCGTTCCTTACGTCGTGTTACGTGTATGCTGAGTCGGTCTCATTTGTGCCTTAGCGCGGGACATATTGCTTAACGCATGGTACGTTTTAATTCATCTTGGACAACGATCTAAGGCTGAGGCAACTTCATACAAGTCATTATACTTGTTCATGTGGATATTCACTTGCACTAGCATCGAGATCAGCATATCGTGAGTCTGAATCGTGCACATACTTGAAGCGTCCTTCAAATATATGCATGTCAACCAACTTGGCGATATCGAAGTCTTAGCACCCGAGTTTCAATATCATTGAGTCTTGAATCGTGCACACGTTTAAGGCATCCCGCAAACATATGCATTCAACCAAACTTAGAGATAGTGAAATCGGACAAGCTACTTTACAAAAATTTTACGAGTTCTCGTTTTATGATTCATAAGGAAACTTCTCAATAGGGTCAATCAAATTCCAAGTTATTTGCTATTCCAACTCAATTCAAGATTTGCACTACCTTTAAGCACAATATATTCGATTTTTTGACTTAGCGCCCATCCATTCGGGTCAATCATAGCACACGTTATCGTTCCAGTCTAACTCTAAGTCTTGATGCCCCAGTTCTGTAGCTTTATTCAAGCAATATGCTAAAGTCGGTTACACGGGTATTTCACTCGGCACATGGTCGTCTGCCAAATTGCTAGGTCAGCTCACAAGGTCATAGGTACAAGTTCAGCACACGATATGTGGTGCCCCGTTCCCCCTATTCGGGGAGCGCGACTAAGAAATATAAGACGGTATCGTTCGATCGGGATAGCTTGAATCGAGAACTCATCCTCGTTATGGATTTGCTTCTTCGGAATCGATTCCCAATATTGAGTAGACCGTGTCTCGAGGATGGGCTTAGCGGCAGAGTCAGGAGGGACCTCTCCGCTGCATCTTTGTTGCCTCAGTTTTCGCTGTCGCTTATTGCTTTCGTGCCTTGAGTTGGTTTTCGGATTTGCTTGGGTTTTCTTGAACGGTTTCGATGGATTTTATTATTTTCGTTCATTGAGCTGCACTTTAATTTCGAGATTGGAAAGAGTAGAAGAGGTATTAATCAGCTGTTCGTGGCAACGCAGGTGAATAAGCAGTAGACGACGCGCGGGCGGAGTCTTGAAGCACCTTCTTCTTTCCAACTAAGTGAGTAGCTTATATTCGATTCAGTTGGCCCTTCTTCCAGTCTTCACACCTAAAAATCTTGTATTCTTTCTTGCCCCGATTAGACGATACCAAGTAATAATTAAAAGATATCAAGATAAAAAGGGAATATACTTGGATTATTATGCTTGTCATTCAACTTGGGAACGGTTACTCATTTGCATGCTTGTTCGTTTAAAATATTTATCATATGCTTCAATTTTAGTTAGAATGTAATACTTCTTCTATAAATTGTGCTATTCATATAGAACACCCTTTGTTATGCGATATATTGATCAGAAAGACTATGCAAACCCGTTTATGCTATGGAACTTGTATCGTGCTAGTATTTCCTTGAATCCAAATGAATGTTGTTTGATCACGGACAACTTGTGCACAAGGTTTTATGGTTTCTGCGGATGGTCTCCGGGGCACTAGGACCGATCCAATCCGGACAGAACGTATGTATAGTCGTATGTTATCGGGCAAAGTGTTATGCAGCGGGGCTCGCCACCTGCGTTGTATATCATTTTTGCCTTGATACTATAACATGTCCTTCGTGGCATCATGCCAGTGATCCTTTTGTATATTTAAAACCTGTTGCAAGCTAACTTGTATCTTCGTGGCAGGGAAGGCATGGTAAGTATTGTGCAGGTGGTTCAGACGGGCAGGTAAAAGTCACCGAATGGTAGCAAGTTCGTTTCAGTAGTTTTATTATATATGACTGCTTGTAAAATAAACTAAGGCAAGATAGAAATACCACAACTAATATGCATGCTTCATTAAAATAACGTGTTGATTGGTATAGTTGGGTTAGCTCGCCTTCACCAGTATAATTTGATGTACTGACCCTCGTTGAAACAGGTTCCCCGCACTAAGGAGATCCGAGCGAGGAGCTGAAGTCGTCTTCCCAATCCAGTCCAACTGTCGGCATGTTTAGACCGCGCCCTTTGAAATATTTTTAAAGCAAGGAGCTTGCAACCCAAACACAATGCAGCTCAGAGGGAAAGTCGTCATCCCTCCAGGAGGTCTTTATATTTTAAAGTTTAGTAAAGGGATGTAATGTACATGACTGCCATCTCATTTTGTGTCAACATTTTTGTAAGCCCGTGCGGTAATTAGCTGACTCGTTCAAGAGTTTGTAATAGATGTTCATTATCAATAAAGAGAACTTTTACATCCTCAACTTGTGTTTCAATTTATCTGTGTACTCTGAATATGTGCTCGTTATGCAAAATATATTAGCCTTGTGCGGTGCGCAACCTAGGCCGCACGACGGTCATGCCCGGGGGACGACTATCGATTCCACGGAATCGGGGCGTGACATATTGGTATCAGAGCACAGCTTCAAGTTCCTCTGACCCTCGTACTGGAAAAGTTACTTTAACGATCAAATTCCTGGGCGAACTCTTGAACTCGTTAGGCCAAAATAAGATACGTTCATACAATGAGTCCATAATACATTATGATCTGATGTAATTTACCTTCTTTTGAAGGAATGGCACCAGCGCTAGCACCGGGCGAGACGCAAGCCCAAGAAAGTAGTTTGGGCACTTCGGGAAGTTCACGGAGCCAGCGAGCCATGTCTCGCAACGATCCCATTCAGCAAATGATGCTGATGTTGGAAGCCAGCCAATAAAGGGTGGAGGCCCGCTATGAACGGGCCAAGAAGCGAGCGGAGGAGAGGCAACTCAAGTTTTAAGACAATATAGAAGCTTGATTCTCAGTACAACAGAAGCAGGTAGATACCCTACAACAGATCGTGCAGACTTTGGCCTCCAACCATTCCGCAGCAACAGCGGCAACTCCGGTGGAGCAGCCCGTGCTTAAAGTCGAGATGCCTCAAACTCCAAGGAAGAGGGATGTGACTGCCTTCGACTTTGGCGACTTCAAGAAAGTCTGCAATACACCATTCAACGGGACTGAGGACCCAATCGTGGCTCTAGATTGGTTGGCCGAACTTGAAGACCATTTCTCCCTGCTTGAGGTCCCCGAAGAGAAGTGCGTCGCATGCGCTTAATTGCAGCTCCGTCTTAACGTGCACGATTGGTGGGACGTGCATCGACGATCTCTTTAAGTTGACCATGGAGAGGAGGCCATCTCGTGGGCGACTTTTCGTGTCGCGTTTGAAGAGGAGTTCATACCCCCTCCCGTGCGTCATCAGAAGGATAACGAGTTTGTGCAACTACGACAAGGCAGCATGACAGTTAAACAATATTTCGCCGAATTCAACCGACTTTCCAAATTCGCTAGTGCCTATTTACCTGATGCAGCGAGTCGAGCTAGAAGGTTTGAAGGTGGTCTGCACCCTGCCATCCATGCACATGCAGTCGTTTATCAGTACGAGACTATGCGGGGAGTCTTGAATCATGCCCTATCTCTCGAACCTCAGTATCCTCACGTTCCTACCAGCGTTGTGCATACCTCCAATCACAAATGTCATAGCAACGAGAAAGAAAATAATGCTACAAAGCGACAAAACGATGGTGGTCATCAGAAAGGGAACCAGAGACCATATTGTGATTTCTGCAAGAGACGTGGGCACACCATCGACAAATGTTACAGCAAGAGAGGGTTATGCTTCAACTGTGGCGGACAAGGCCACATAGCTCGGGATTGTCCACTCCCCTCTAAGCTTCCACCGCAACATAATATTTCCTAGCGGTAGGTTTTATTCCTAAGTTTCGTGGACGAAACTTCCAATTAGTTGGATAAGATGTGGTGCCCCATTCCCCCTATTCGGGGAGTGCGGCTAAGAAATATAAGACGGTGTCGTTCGATCGGGATAGATTGAATCAAGAACTCATCCTCGTTATAGATTTGCTTCTTCGAAATTGATTCACAATATTCAGTGGACCGTGTCCCGAGGATGGGCTTAGCGGCAGAGTCAGGAGGGACCTCTCCGCTGCATCTTTGTTGCCTCAGTTTTCGCTGTCGCTTGTTGCTTTCGTGCCTTGAGTTGGTTTTCAAATTTTGCTTGAGTTTTCTTGAACGGTTTCGATAGATTTCATTATTTTCGTTCATTGAGCTTCACTTCAATTCCGAGATTGGAAAGAGTGGAAGAGGTATTAATCAGCTGTTCGTGGCAACGCATGTGAATGAGCAGTACACGACGCGCGAGCGGAGTCCTGAAGCACCTTCTTCTTTCCAACTAAGTGAGTGGCTTATATTCGATTCAGTTGGCCCTTCTTCCAGTCTTCACACCTAAAAATATTGTATTCTTGCTTGCCCCGATCAGACGATACCAAGTAATAATTAAAAGATGTCAAGATAAAAAAGGAATAGACTTGGATTATTATGCTTGTCATTCAACTTAGGAATGGTTACTCATTTGCATGCTTGTTCATTTGGAATGTTCATCATATGCTTCAATTTTAGTTAGAATGTAATACTTCTTCTATAAATTGTGTTATGCATATAGAACACCCTTTGCTATGCGATATATTGATCAGAAAGACTATGCAAAACCGTTTATGCTATGGAACTTGTATCGTGCTAGTATTTTCTTGAATCCAAATGAATGTTGTTTGATCACGGACAACTTGTGCACAAGGTTTTATGGTTTTCGCGGATGGTCGCCGGGGCACTGGAACCGATCCGATCCGGACGGAACGTATGTATAGTCGTACATTACCGGGCAAAGTGTTATGCAGCGGGGCTCGCCACCTGCGTTGTATATCATTTTTGCCTTGAGACTATAACCTATCCTTCGTGGCATCATGCTAGTGATCCTTTCGTATATTTAAAACATGTTGCAAGCTAACTTGTGTCTTCATGGCAGGGAAGACATGGTACGTATTGTGCAGGTGGTTCAGACGGGCAGGTAAAAGTCACCGAACGGTGGCAAGTTCATTTGTAAACCCCCCCAACCAATTTAGGGATTTGTTTAAATTTAACAATAAACTAGAGAATAGGGATAATCGAATTTAATTAGGATTTTGTGCAATAACTTTATGCCTTATTACACCGCACTGTTACTACGAGATTAGAATGCCACACTAGCAATTACCTTCGACCCAGGGTCACGAACATCCTTTAGATAGACCGGACACCCCTCTGACCATTGTGCAGAAATAAATGCTCGTTGTTGCGTCTCAACTTAGCTACGCCATATCCCTTAGAGAGCACCTTGCAATTACTAAATTAATTAAACTCAAGACCAAATTTACTCCAACTAGGCCTGACCAAACCAGACCCTTGGACCCTGGACGGTCCAACCCCAAGACCAAGCCCGAGGTCATTCCCTATATAAATACTCAACTTCCTCCATGCAAAACCCTAAACTAACAAATCCCTCACAAACCCAAACCCTAGCCGCATACTTCCCCTCTCCCTTGCGCCAACCCATCACCACCACCGGCGCCGCATAACACCCTCACCACAGCCGCATAACCCCCGACCACAGCCGCCTAAACACCCCGACCGACTGCCTTTAGTCCCTACATCCGCTGCCGCTGTCCCTTCGACCGACACAGCCGCACGCCGAGCGACGAGCCACCGCGGAGCCAACCCGACCCCCGCGCGCTGCTGCCGCTGCCGCGCCTGCTGCGGTCGCCACCGCTGCTGCCTTGCTAGTTGCCGCCGGTCGGAGCCCCATACACGCCGGAGCAATAGCCGCGGACGAGCCAGACCTCACTCGACCCCGACCAGGTAATAAGCATCGATCATTGGTTAACCTCATTATGCCGTCGTGTCGTATCATTGCATGGATACGAGTTAACGAATTGGAAACCCTAGTTTTGGTTATGTAAAGTCTTAATCCTATTGCTTAGATGACTAATAGATAGTAATTCATAATTCAGTAATTGTCCTCATAACAGAAATTGTTATAAATGACTCGTAAACCCATCAATAAAAACCTGGACAAACCGCGTGTACTGGACATGGATAGGTAAGGACCAGAAATTGTACTAGACATAATATAATTTCCGTAAAACCATAAATTAGAACTAATGTCTTGAGGCACACGATCGATGACAGAACGCATGTACACCTTAGCTACGTGCACACGTAACGCTGTCTTCGACCATCCGTGAACTTGAGACAGACCCTCAAGAGCAACGTAATGTCAGTACATTGGGTCCTAGTGTCTGGTGATTGATTGTTATATTATATTGTGTGTTAGGATCATCGGATCAGACATGAGACATCGCAGGAGCAGGCTTCTGGCATTCACAGCTTCCGGATACAGGCAAGATACCTTGCTATATTTACTGTCTAATTTAGATATGCATATGTTGTATGGTATTCTTGCTGCTTGTAATTTATACAAATGTGCGCGTCCGAGTTGTCTCGGGTGCATTCGACGGGTACGTCGAAGATTAGTATATATGGACTTAGCTCTTAGCAGACTCCACCCATTGGACGATACTTTGTTATTGTCTGAGACCTGACACCTTACACGGTCACTGAGACATATTCATATTGGGATGCGGGTTTACGCACTCGACTAGCTATCGTTGCGTATCACCTACATCACGGTTAGCATGTAGTCAGGATATAGTTTAGAGACTTGGCATATAGATACATGGTATGCACGTCGAGTAGTCGACTTGCGTATCTACATTGGGCGGGGAGGACAACTAGTAGGCGTATGGGATACACACATTGGAGCCGTAGTTTCGGAGGAGCCTCGGATCCAATGACTTTTTCTTACACTGATGCCACGTTCTTCGGAGCGATATGGACGATATACTGTACAGATGCCACTCTCTTCGGAGCATGGACGTTATGCCTACACCTACCTATACGCACCAGCATTGTCCTCACATTGCATTCACTTAGATGGCTAGCACACCCTTATTGTATTTATTTTATTCAGTATTTCATATATGGTATGTTGTTTTCTTGTATCTTGTTACGTCCCTCTGAGGATCTGGTACCTTTCCAGATTTAGACGAGGCTTACTACCCCACAGTATACGGCCCAGGACAGGAGACGAGATTCGCTTCAGCTGAGGAGTTGGAGGTGCAACCGTCAGAGTTTCCGTGACCAGTTGGTAGGCCTTCAGCCTAGATTGGATGCATCATTATCTACTCAGCCGATGCCCTAGTCATTTCTTTTATATCTCATTTCAGTACTTTATTTCGTCATAGTAGTGGGTTTGTTCCCACCAGACATTACTAGTTGTACTATGATATCTTAAGACTGGTATTTATCAACCAGCAGTTTATTTAGTGTTTCTTGCTATTTATATTGTGGATGAGATTAGATTACCTGTTATTGACTGATATTGGACATATTAGTATTATAGGACAGCGTAGCACTCTTCGTGGATCCATTAAATTGGGATATCCTCGGAGACGTGTCAGCTGGCTATTGCCACGTGGTCTGGTTCCATATATTTTGGGACTGGGGCGTGACATGGTTTTAGTGGTGGCCCATGCAGGTCTCTTTTCGACTTGTCGCTTGTGGTATGGTAACATGCCCAGCGAGCCTGCAATAGGATAGAATTTATTAGGTCTCATCCACTTTTGATTCGTCTTTGAACTTCCTTCCTACTGCTTCTAAATATCTGCATCCTGTTTGTTTGCTCTCGTACTCTTTTAATGAAGGTCTATCCCTGGCAGCAAGATGAATTTGCGCAGTGGACGAGGAGCACCCCGTGCCGCAGTACCAGACAACACCACTCAAGGAGATGAGGTACCCCAAGGGCAACCACCGCTACAGACCCCGCTGATACATTGGCACGAGACATCGCAGGGCGATCCTACACCGCAGCCTGAGGGACAGACTTCCCAGACGATCCCCACGCAGCATTGTGAGGGCCAGACTTCAGGAGCTACACCGATGCCGCAGACTGAGAAACCGACATCCGAGGAGACGCCTACTGCACAACCAGAGATTCCGCTACCCCCGCCTCCACCTTATCCACCCTAGATGCCGCAGCTAGATGGCCAGCCACAGATGCTTCAGTTCTTTCAGGCAATGATACAAGCACAGTGGCAGCAGACAGAGACATTGCGACAGAGTCTGATGACAGTACTAGAGAGGATACCTGCCCCGACACCAGTACCAGTACCTCCACCAGCCCCGACAGGTGGCACTGTTAGATGGTTCCGACAGATGGGACCAGATACCTTCACAGGCAATGAGACTGCAGAACAGATCTCCGATTGGATCGCCAACACGGAGATGCTATTAGAGGCTTCACAACTGCATCCAGACCTTTGGATGACCGCAGTGAGGGCCCAACTAAAAGGCAACGCCCATCACTGGTGGGATTCCATCGAGCGCAGTGTAGGCAAGAACCAGACTTGGGAACAGTTCTTAGAGTACTTCAATGCGAAGTATTTTCCGGCAACAGTCAGAAACGCCCTGTACTCCCAGTTCCTACATCTAGAACAGGGGAATATGACTGTTGATGCATATGATGCAGAGTTTAGCCGCCTTAGCAGGTTTGGAGCCGTTCTGATACCCAATGATCTAGAGAAGGCTCAGAGATTCCACCACGGCCTCAATTTCGAGCTACAGAGATATACCACCGCACAGGCGAGGATTTCTTATGAAGAAGTCCTAGCAGAGGCGAGGACCCAGGAGGCCATTGTCAGAAGATCTAGACGTTCCAGCACGACCACGCCAGCTAGAGTACAGCCCGGAGCAGGAGGACCCATCCGTCGTCCAAGAGCGCAGACACAGCAGAGAGCAGCACCATATCCACACCAGGAACTTCCGACTTGCCACTTCTGTGGTAAGAGAGGTCACTTCGAGAAGGACTGCCGAAAGAGACTTGGAACATGCATGATTTGTGGAGCCAATCAGCACCTTGCCAGAGATTGCCCACAGCGCAGGGAGGCAGCCCCACAGGCCGGACAGAGGCCAGCAGCACCAGCCCCGAGGATACTACCCCCACCAGGAGGCCAGCGTCCACCAGCACCCGGAGGATTCCAGAGGGGACCACTCTTGCTCCCACAGCAGGCACAGTTTGATCGGGCCCGACAGCAGGCAGGAGGACAGAGACAAGGACAGGCCTTTGCCTTAGCAGCTACCGAAGAAAAAACAAAAGGGGAAGCAATCACAGGTACCATTTTAGTCGCATCCTTACCTGCGACAGCATTGTTTGATTCTGGGGCTACATTATCATTTATATCTAGTAGATTTGTAGCAATGCATAGAGTAGCGACTTCCCCCTTACCTAAGAGTTTGAAGATTCTTACCGGAGGAGGTATCGTGCCGGTTACCAGCACTATTAGAACGTGCTCGGTAGTCGTATGTGGTAGAGAGATGAGAGCGCGATTCTTGGTTTTGCCTATGCCATACTTTGATGTTGTGCTAGGTATGGACTGGTTAAGCCAGTATAACGCCGTACTGAACTGCCGGAAGGGTAGCGTCACTTTTAGACCACCAGATCAACCGGAGTTCGAGTACATGCGAGGGACCGTCGAACAAGGAGTAGGACAGACAACTGGAACTTGCATGGCTATGGAGCTTGCGCCCCCACCAATAGTTGCAGAATTCGAGGATGTTTTCCCCGACGAATTGCCAGGCTTACCCCCAGATAGAGACGTGGAGTTCACCATTGAGCTAGTACCAGGGGCAGCACCGGTATCTTCTAATGTGTACCGATTGGCAAAGAAGGAGTTAGACGAGTTGAAGCTACAATTGGAGGAGTTTCAGAGCAAGGGATTTATCCGTCCTAGTGCATCGCCATGGGGAGCACCAGTATTGTTTGTGCCTAAAAAGGATGGAACAGTACGTATGTGTATTGATTACAGAGCCCTTAATGCTTTGACTATCAAGAACAAGTATCCCCTGCCGCGGATTGACGATTTATTCGACCAGTTGACAGGAGCAGTGGTGTTCACATAGATCGACTTGAGATCGGGTTATCATCAAGTGAAGGTGCGAAGAGAGGACATTCAAAAGACAGCATTCAGGACTCGTTATGGTCACTACGAGTTCTTGGTGATGCCTTTTGGACTGACGAATGCGCCAGCTGTATTTATGAACTTGATGAACAGAGTATTCCACCAATACTTAGACCGATTCATGGTAGTCTTCATCGACGACATTTTGGTGTATTCGAAGAGCCACGAGGAGCACGAAGAGCACTTGAGACAAGTGTTAGAGACACTGAGGAGAGAGAGACTTTATGCCAAGCTTAGCAAGTGCGAGTTCCTCCTAGATCGTGTCGCTTTTCTTGGACACGTCATCTCAGGAGACGGTATCTCAGTAGATCCGGCGAAGATTTCATCTGTAGAGACATGGCCAACCCCTACCAATGTTTCAGAAGTAAGGAGTTTCCTAGGACTTGCCGGATACTACCGGAGGTTCGTAGAGAACTTCGCGAAGATTGCAGAACCAATGACCCGCTTGACCCGTAAGGAGCAGGAATTCACTTGGACCGAGGAGTGTCAGAAGGCATTCGATGAGCTGAAGAAACGCTTGACTACAGCACCTATCTTGACCATACCTTCTGGACCCGAAGGATTCATAATCTACAGCGATGCGTCCGGGAAAGGATTAGGATGCGTCTTGATGCAGCATGGAAAGGTTGTAGCTTATGCTTCTAGACAGTTGAGGACACATGAGAAGAACTATCCCACCCATGACTTGGAGCTTGCCGCGGTGATCTTTGCTTTAAAGCTTTGGAGGCATTACCTATATGGAGAAAGAGTGGAGATATTTACTGATCATAAGAGCCTGAAATATGTCTACACTCAGAAGGACCTTAATCAGAGGCAGAGACGTTGGCTCGAGGTAATGACAGACTTCGAGATCGAGCTACAGTACCACCCTGGAAAGGCCAACGTAGTAGCAGACGCATTGAGCAGAAGACCTATGGCATTCTTCTTGACTACCCAACAACATCTGTTGAGAGATCTAGAGCAGATGGGTATAGAGGTTGTTATACCCGGAGTAGACGGACAGTTGTCGAATTTCCAATTGCAATCGACACTGGTAGAGAGAATCAAGGCTGCTTTGCCGACAGATGCCAGATTTCAGAGGCTCAGACAGAGGACAGAGGCTGGATTACAGACAGGACTACGGATACATGAAGACGGAACACTGAGATGCGGAGATCATCTCTATGTTCCAAATGGAGAACTTCGGCAGGAATTGATGTCAGAGGCACACAGTTCTACCTACTCCATTCATCCAGGAGGCACGAAGATGTACAGAGATCTAAGACAATACTACTGGTGGCACGGAATGAAGAGAGAGATAGCACGCTTTGTGGCCAAGTGCCTGGTGTGTCAGCAAGTCAAGGCTCAGCACCAGAGATCTGCAGGATTGCTTCAACCACTTCCTATACCGGAGTGGAAATGGAAGCATATCACTATGGACTTTGTTACAGGCTTCCCGAGGAGTCCTAGTGGGCGTAATGCAGTATGGGTAATCGTGGATAGACTCACCAAGTCCGCACACTTTTTACCATTTAGAGTTAGATAATCGACGGAGGCTTTAGCAGATATGTACATGAGGGAGATTATGCGCCTACATGGAGTGCCAGTTAGCATTGTGTCTGACAGAGATACGAGATTCACGTCTTACTTTTGGCGGAGTATGCATGAGAGCCTTGGTACTCGCCTAAAGTTTAGCACTGCGTATCACCCACAAACAGATGGCCAGTCGGAGCGCACCATTCAGACGCTGGAAGACATGTTGAGAGCGTGCATGCTTGACTTCGGAGGATCATGGGAGGACCACTTACATTTGGTCGAGTTTTCCTACAACAACAGCTATCAAGTGAGCATTCAGATGGCTCCCTATGAAGCGTTGTATGGCAGGAAGTGTCGTTCTCCAGTATGCTGGAGTGATATAGGCGAGCGACAGATTCTCGGACCAGAGTTGGTTGTTCAGACGGTAGAGAAGGTAAAGAAGATCCAAGGACACCTTCGAGCAGCACAAGACCGACAGAAGCATTGGGCGAATGCACATCGCCGACCCTTAGAGTTTCAGGTAGGAGATCACGTATTCTTAAGAATCTCACCTACTCGAGGGACTATTAGATTCGGAGGCAGAGGGAAGCTGAGTCCGAGGTACATCGGACCATTCGACATAATAGAACGCGTCGGAGAGGTTGCTTACAGATTAGCATTACCGCAGACATTGGAAGGAGTGCACGACGTCTTCCATGTATCCCAATTGAGGAAGTACATATCGGATCCTAGTCACGTGCTTGACCATTCCGAGATCACAGTTGGACCGAGTCTAACATACCAAGAGGAGCCTGTCGAGATTCTAGACAGAAGTGAGAAGGTACTACGAGGGCAGAGCATTCCCCTAGTACGTGTTGCATGGAGACATCATGCACCGGGAGAATCGACTTGGTAACGCGAGGAGGATATTCGGCAACGCTACCCTCACCTTTTCGAAGGACTAGGTAGGTATTAGTACTTTACTTATTCAGTTAGAAATTCTTGCCATGCGTATGTTTTAATTTCGAGGACGAAATGCTCTAAGGAGGGTAGATTGTAAATCCCCCCCCCCAACCAATTTAGGGATTTGTTTAAATTTAACAATAAACTAGAGAAATAAATGCTCGTTGTTTAGATCGAGCAACCTTATTACACCGCACTGTTACTACGAGATTAGAATGCCACACTAGCAATTACCTTCGACCCAGGGTCACGAACATCCTTTAAATAGGCCGGACACCCCTCTGACCATTGTGCAGAAATAAATGCTCGTTGTTGCGTCTCAACTTAGCTACGCCATATCCCTTAGAGAGCACCTTGCAATTACTAAATTAATTAAACTCAAGACCAAATTTACTCCAACTAGGCCTGACCAAACCAGACCCTTGGACCCTGGACGGCCCAACCCCAAGACCAAGCCCGAGGTCATTCCCTATATAAATACTCAACTTCCTCCATGCAAAACCCTAAACTAACAAATCCCTCACAAACCCAAACCCTAGCCGCATACTTCCCCTCTCCCTTGCGCCAACCCATCACCACCACCGGCGCCGCATAACACCCTCACCACAGCCGCATAACCCCCGACCACAGCCGCCTAAATACCCCGACCGACTTCCTTTAGTCCCTACATCCGTTGCCGCTGTCCCTTCGACCGACACAGCCGCACGCCGAGCGACGAGCCACCGCGGAGCCAACCCGACCCCCGCGCGCTGCTGCCGCTGCCGCGCCTGCTGCGGTCTCCACCGCTGCTGCCTTGCTAGTTGTCGCCGGTCGGAGCCCCATACACGCCGGAGCAATAGCCGCGGACGAGCCAGACCTCACTCGACCCCGACCAGGTAATAAGCATCGATCATTGGTTAACCTCATTATGCCGTCGTGTCGTATCATTGCATGGATACGAGTTAACGAATTGGAAACCCTAGTTTTGGTTATGTGAAGTCTTAATCCTATTGCTTAGATGACTAATAGATAGTAATTCATAATTCAGTAATTGTCCTTATAACAGAAATTGTTATAAATGACTCGTAAACCCATCAATAAAAACCTGGACAAACCGCGTGAACTGGACATGGATAGGTAAGGACCAGAAATTGTACTAGACATAATATAATTTCCGTAAAACCATAAATTAGAACTAATGTCTTGAGGCACACGATCGATGACAGAACGCGTGTACACCTTAGCTACGTGCACACGTAACGCTGTCTTCGACCATCCGTGAACTTGAGACAGACCCTCAAGAGCAACGTAATGTCAGTACATTGGGTCCTAGTGTCTGGTGATTGATTGTTATATTATATTGTGTGTTAGGATCATCGGATCAGACAGG
The DNA here is from genome assembly GCA_036927795.1 of Iris macrosiphon. NCBI lineage: Eukaryota > Viridiplantae > Streptophyta > Magnoliopsida > Asparagales > Iridaceae > Iris > Iris macrosiphon. The sequence goes on along the minus strand of JAYESA010000007.1, from coordinate 200,910,837 downwards.
AGACATCGCAGGAGCAGGCTTCTGGCATTCACAGCTTCCGGATACAGGCAAGATACCTTGCTATATTTACTGTCTAATTTAGATATGCATATGTTGTATGGTATTCTTGCTGCTTGTAATTTATACAAATGTGCGCGTCCGAGTTGTCTCGGGTGCATTCGACGGGTACGTCGAAGATTAGTATATATGGACTTAGCTCTTAGCAGACTCCACCCATTGGACGATACTTTGTTATTGTCTGAGACCTGACACCTTACACGGTCACTGAGACATATTCATATTGGGATGCGGGTTTGCGCACTCGACTAGCTATCGTTGCGTATCACCTACATCACGATTAGCATGTAGTCAGGATATAGTTTAGAGACTTGGCATATAGATACATGGTATGCACGTCGAGTAGTCGACTTGCGTATCTACATTGGGCGGGGAGGACAACTAGTAGGCGTATGGGATACACACATTGGAGCCGTAGTTTCGGAGGAGCCTCGGATCCAATGACTTTCCCTTACACTGATGTCACGTTCTTCGGAGCGATATGGACGATATACTGTACAGATGCCACTCTCTTCGGAGCATGGACGTTATGCCTACACCTACCAATACGCACCAGCGTTGTCCTCACATTGCATTCACTTAGATGGCTAGCACACCCTTATTGTATTTATTTTATTCAGTATTTCATATATGGCATGTTGTTTTCTTGTATCTTGTTACGTCCCTCTGAGGACCTGGTACCTTTCCAGATTTAGACGAGGCTTACTACCCCACAGTATACGGCCCAGGACAGGAGACGAGATTCGCTTCATCTGAGGAGTTGGAGGTGCAACCGTCAGAGTTTCCGTGACCAGTTGGTAGGCCTTCAGCCTAGATTGGATGCATCATTATCTACTCAGCCGATGCCCTAGTCATTTCTTTTATATCTCATTTCAGTACTTTATTTCGTCATAGTAGTGGGTTTGTTCCCACCAGACATTACTAGTTGTACTATGATATCTTGAGACTGGTATTTATCAACCAGCAGTTTATTTAGTGTTTCTTGCTATTTATATTGTGGATGAGATTAGATTACCTGTTATTGACTGATATTGGACATATTAGTATTATAGGACAGCGTAGCACTCTTTGTGGATCCATTAAATTGGGATATCCTCGGAGACGTGTCAGCTGGCTATTGCCACGTGGTCTGGTTCCATATATTTTGGGACTGGAGCGTGACAATTTCAGTAGTTTTATTATATATTACTGCTTGTAAAATGAACTAAGGCAATATAGAAAGACCACAACTAATATGCATGCTTCATTAAAATAATGTGTTGATTGGTATAGTTGGGTTAGCTTGCCTTCACCAGTACATTTCGATGTACTGACCCTCATTGAAATAGGTTCCCCGCACTAAGGAGATCCCAGTGAGAAGCTGAAGTCGTCTTCCCGATCCAGTCCAGCTGTCGGCGTGTTTAGACCGCGCCCTTTGAAATATTTTGAAGCAATGAGCTTGCAACCCAAACACAATACAGCTCAGAGGGAAAGTCGTCATCCCTCCAGGAGGTCTTTACATTTTGAAGTTTAGTAAATAGATGTAATGTACAGGACTGCCATCTCATTTTGTGTCAATATTTTTGTAAGCTCATGCGGCAATTAGCTAACTCGTTCAAAAGTTTATAATATATGTTCATTATCAATGAAGAAAACTTTTCCATCCTTAACTTGTGTTTTAATTTATCTGCGTACTCTGAATATGTGCTCGTTATGCAAAATACATTAGCCTTGTGCGGTTCGCAACCTAGGCCCATACGGCGGTCACGCCCGGGGGACGACTATCGATTCCACGGAATCGGGGTGTGACACGATACATCATGCAAATTTATCGCACGATGCTCGCCCCATTTCCTAGGGTCAAACCATTATTCATTTGCACCGGATATTCTACCCAAGCTCATTTCACTCAGATTTCTAAACATCGAGCACAGATTATCCTATTCTCAATAACACATTCGTTCAGTCAAATTTGAGATATATCCAAGTTGCAGGACAAGCCTAGTGATTTGCATAGTCTATCTCTCAAAATATATTTTTATAGAATCCCTATCAATTCCAAGTCTAGACCACCAAGCCAAGATTCAATTCTAAACCTTTTTGTTTATAACTCCAAATCGTCCAACCTGATTTATGTATCCGTTCACGAAACCATCAAATATAATTTATTTCAGATTCTAGGCTAACTCATCCTCGAAACATTTTCGATCACTTGTATTCCAAATTTGTCTTATCGTGTCAAACCAAAAGTCAAGACGATCATTTAGTTGTCATGCTCCGGTCTCCCGCAAGTTCGATCACCCTCGTTGGACGTGAGAACACCACGTCAACGCTCCCTCTAGATAATCGTCCAAATTCGGGCGTGACGTATGCACGAGCATAGAGTTACGCTCGCACAAGACAAGAATATTTTAAACATTTTGGTTTTTATCAAAAGGATCAAGACACCTTATCCTTTTCACTTTGCTTTATCCAAGTTATATATATAATCCATTAAGTCATGTCCGTTCATGCAGTAATTATAATTTGTCTAGTAAAATTATCCAACTTCAATGTTACCATTCGGTAAAACCATAGTCTACCTATAGCATTCCTCGAGCAACTAAGTTTCAAATATTCAAGCCCAAGTTCTATTCCATCTTTTGATACGTTATATTCATCGAGTTCGTTTGGAATAATTTTCGAACTAGTTCTCTTGAGTTCAATCATCCCCGCCGTACGTTAAATCTGTCACGTCGGTGCTCCCGAAGGATAATCATTTCCGTTGGGACTAATTTCGTAGGTTATCTTTCCGAACTTGATTTCAAGATCATTCTTCCAAACTCCAAGCCAAATCCATTATCGCTTATCTCTTTCATCGAATCACAATATTCCAAACCCCGATCTCCCGTAGGCGAATTGGCCGTCCCCGCTAGGCGAGAATTACTGCGCTATCGCTCTCGCGGGACGATTGCTTGACCCATCTGAACGTGATATCGTACGAGCGTGAGCCGCGCCTGTGCAAGGCCATGGTTCATTGGCTGGCGGTAAGAAGCCTAAGTCACAGAGTCACACAGACTGTCCGAGTGCAATAGAATTATAAACGCATAGGCGATTGGTAACAAGTTTGCCGAGTCGTCAATAGCGAAAGCATTGAATAACACAAGTAGAAGTAAAGCAAACTCTTTATTGATATTGAATAAGTGTTACAGGCGGCGCTTAGCCGAGATTATAAGTCGCTCGAGCCTCTCTCTCTCTGAAACAGTAAAAGTGTGCCAAGTGGCTACATTTGTGGAATGATGAATAGGCGATGTCCCAACATTATGTCCTGTATATGTGCTTCAGTTCCGGACACAACGCTCCAAGGCTTCGGATTGAACTCCACGCCTTAGCATGCACGAAGGAGGCATCTGCACCGAACGAGGTTCTTCCGCACCCTGCAAATAATCTTATGGGTTATCAGTACATGAATGCACTGGTGGGGAGGCTACTCGCCCGCTCGACAAATCCAAACACGTTCAATAGGTTCCGTGCACCATCTATTTAGTTATCTTTTTAGTATTGCCTTAGGATAAATTTCATGGCAATGATGAATAGCCTAACTCGTGTGGCAGTGCACCATGCGATATAAGAGGAAACACGAGGAGACTTACCAACTTACCATTTGTTCTTTCATGTCCAAGGCAAACCAAGTTAATCCAAGCACGAGCATGTACATTTAAATCCAGGGATAATAGCATATACAAACACAAGTGTTGTGAGCGAGATTATGTTTTGGGTGCACGAGTATATAATTTATTGGGTGTGTTTCATTGAATGTTCAAGTGTCCCATATGCACAAGTGGTGTTATTCTCATGATCGTTCAGGTGTTTCAGAATATTCTCGATGCGATGTAATGACTCGCACGCGGATTACCGTGTATAGTCGTTTGCTACTGGGACGTGATACAGTGCGAGCCTGGGGTTGCGCCCGCACAAGGCAATATCGTTAAAGTTTGGCTATCATCACATCTATCGAGTAAGCAGCGGAGTGTTGCAAGCATTTATCTATCTGAGTATACGGGGCAAATCGAGGCACATGGTTCTCTGAATATAATGGCATCGTTCCATACATTATATTCCTCTATATGAAAGCAGCTAAAGGCAAAGAAACCAGATTTTTGGGTCTTGGGGATGAGGCACGCCTATCGCTTCCTCGAACGATCCAGTACCTGCAAACAAGCAAACTGTTAGTGGGTCAGCACTTAGAAAGTACTGGTGAGTATAAACAACTGAACAGAAACAACATTCACTAAAACCAATACTAAGTAATCATGTTACAAAATATTACATTATTAGTGATCTTTCTAGTTTTACCTATGTTCGTTACATGCAGCACAAGAACGGAGTCATATTACTTCTTTTGGAAACATCTTTAAAAATATAGTTCATGTTTGATTCATTCAAGCACACAAGGCAAGTCGATTGTTCAATTATCAGGGTGTGTGCATCGTGTCTCGTGAGCTATACTCAAAGACTCTTTGGAGAATGCACCACCTAGAAACTATCCTCTATCAAGCCAACACGATGAACTATCTATATAATTTTCGGTCTCCGAGAAACTCGGGATCGGTAGCGGTAATCCAGCTAACCAATAACTCTTTTATCTGATGTTATTAGCAGCTGTGACTCATGGTTGCTCTTCACTATCGCTGTAGCAGCCGTAACCAAGGTTCAGCTCTTCACCAATAGCCATTGTCCGACCGATGCGAATGCATGAAATACTATCAGATAAACTCTAGGATGCAGACGAGATGAACCAGCAGACCATCTATCTCTGTACGGACTATCCGCCCTCTCTGAACAAGTTCAAGCACGATATGGTTCCCTCGAAACACAAGTGATAGTGAAACATGTTTAAGTAATCTATTACTCTTAGACAAGCATTTTAGGTTCTCTAGTTAAGCAGGCAAGTTCGTTTCAAAGACAAGCTATGTGAGTTCTCTTATTAGCATGCAAGACAGGTTCTATCATTCTTCTTATGAAACTATCTTCTTAAGCAAACAAGCATTCAAAAACTCAGATTTATTATTAAGGTGTGCAAGAATCAGAGAACGAAGTTTCTGCCCACTCACCTTGATCACTCATCTCCTGCTTCAACAAGGAGCTCTTAAGAAAGATATCCTTTTTGAGTCAACAAATCGATATCTCTTGTACATAGTGCCGACGCGGAGCGGGGCACTACATACTTACCCACCAACAAAAAGTTTTATCTTCGAAACTTTAAGGAGAAACTTTTTGATTTTTCGAGCAACGATAGTCCTCATCCCGCACCATCCTCAATCGAAAACTCTAGTAAAACACAAGTACGAAAGTACAACTCTCAAGCAATAAATCAAATCCAGAAAACTTTTGCACAACTTCGAGAATATCTATGGACTTATTGTATGGAATGCTCTATTGTAATACAATATCGAGCACATCTCAGAGTCGGAGACAATAGAATGGGCAAAGAATCGAATCGCTCTGATACCATTATATCACGCCCTGGTCCCTAAGGTCTCCCGACCAATACCCCCTCCGGGCGCGAATTACCGTACCTCGGCGCTCCCACGGGGCGTATAGTCGTTTGCTACCGGGACGTGATACCGTACGAGCCTGGGGTTGCGCCTGCACAAGGCAACATCGTTAAAGTTTGGCTATCATCACATCTATCTAGTAAGCAGCAAAGTATTACAAGCATTTATCCATCTGAGTATACGGCGCAAATCGAGGCACAAGGTTCTCTGAATACAATGTCATCGTTCCATACATTATATCCCTCTATATGAAAGTAGCTCAAGGCAAAGAAACCAGATTTCTGGGTCTTGGGGATGAGGCACACCTATCGCTACCTCGGACGATCCAGTGCCTGCGAACAAGCAAACTTTTGGTGGGTCAGCACTTAGAAAGTACTGGTGAGTATAAACAACTGAACAGAAGTAACATTCACTAAAACCAACACTAAGTAATCATGTTATAAAATATTATATTACTAGTAATATTTCTAATTTTACCTATGTTCGTTACATGCAGCACAAGAACAAAGTTATATTACTTCTTTTGGAAACATCTTTAAAAATAGAGTTCATGTTTGATTCATTCAAGCACACAAGGCAAGCCAATTATTCTATTATCAGGGTATGTGCAGCGTGTCTCGTGAGCTATACTCAAAGACTCTAGGGACAATGCACCATCTAGGAACTATCCTCTATTAAGCCAACACGATGAACTATCTATATGCTTTTCGGTCTCCGAGAAACTCGGGATCGGTAGCGGTAATCCAGCTAACTAATAACTCCTTTATCTGATGCTATTAACAGTTGTGACTCATGGTTGCTCTTCACTATCACTATAGCAGCCGTGACCAAGGTTTAGCTCTTCACCAATAGCCATTGTCTGACCGATGTGAATGTATGAAACACTATCAGATAAACTCTAGGATGCAGACGAGATGAACCAGCAGACCATCTATCTCTGTATGGACTAGCCGCCCTCTCTGAACAAGTTCAAGCACGATATGGTTCTCTCAAAATACAAGTGATAGTGAAACATTTTTAAGCAATCTCTTACTCTTAGACAAGTGTTTCAGGTTCTCTAGTTAAGTAGGCAAGTTCATTTCAAAGACAAGCTATGTGAGTTCTCTTATTAGCATGCAAGGCAGGTTCTATCATTCTTCTTATGAAACTATCTTCTTAAGCAAACAAGCATTCAAAAACTTAGATTCATTATTAAGGCATACAAGAATTAGAGAACCAAGTTTCTACTCACTCACCTTGATCAGTCATCTCCTGCTTCAACAAGGAGCTCTTAAGGAAGATATCCTTTTTGAGTCAGTAAATCGATATCCCTTGTACATAGTGCCGACACAGAGCGGGGCACTACAATTATCTCCAAATAAATTTTATATGCATGATCTAGATGAGCCTACCTTCATTTATGATTATCATATCCCATTCAAACACATCTCCTTGTCCTCTATTTTTAATGTAAAATATTCGGGTCAAAAACTCAATTTCTAGCACCTACAGTGCAACCGTTGACCATTCCAATTTAAATTGGAGACCCAATTTCGATCAATTCTTTCGACATAATGCATGGTTATGATCTAATCTAGGTCTAAAACACACATGATACCTGTGTCCCACTCTGTTGAACCTCTATATTCTACCTACCCTCAATAGTCACAAATGACCTATTTCCTAGTCAATCGGACCAACCTAGTCAAACTAAACCGAAATGACCCGAACCTGACCCAACTAGAAGTAGTTGGATTAAAATATGGTGACTAATCTAGGTTTGACCATCCATATTAAACGTTATTTCAGTTTTGGACAGCCATGAATTTATTAAATTATTATGGTAGAATATGAAAGGGAAGGGGTTATAACTTGTGACATTTATTTACCCCATTGGTAACTCCTCCTCATCAAAGCCTTAAACCCCCACTTAATATATCTTTCTCACTCATTTATCTAACCATCATTCACCTCTACAACTCTTTTCCTTCCCACTAGAATAAAATTTGTAACCCTAAACTCTTCATCTCCCCACTAGCAAAAGTTGTAACTCTAAACCCTTTCCCTCCCCCACTAGGTTGTCCATAACCCCCTCTCTTTACCTCCCATATTCAAACCACCTGAATAAAACTTCTTTCTAACTCTCTTTCTCACATTTTCTATTCACAAACCATCTCTAAATTCCTTCTCCATCTCCATCTTCCTCCACACCTCCATCTATCCAACCATACCCAGGCTGAATCCGAATTCAACAACACCCCAACCAATCCGGCTCTATCTCCCTCCACAGTAAGTATCTTTCTCTTAAATTTTGTATGCATATTCCTATCCCTGTCCTTATCACTTTCTCTTCACAAACCTTCTATCAAAATTTACTCTAAGTTCCTCAAAACAACCCTCCTCAGAGGTGTCAAGGCTGAATCCAAATTCAATGTATACTCTTCTCAGGCCACTCCACCACCTCCATAGCCTCTAAACCACCACAACAGCACCCAAATATCCTTCTCCTACATCTCCTTAACAATTTTCCTTTATAACTCAGCACCTAATCATCCCATAACCCCCCCCAAACACTCCCTACAAACCGAAGATACCTTGTTGAAGCCGCCAGCAATAGCACAACTTCAATACCTTGTTGCTCCACTTCCAGCTCCAAAACCCCTTCAACAACTACCCTATCCTCATCCTCTACCTCTCCCCTAATTTATATAATCCCCACAACACTTGAAGAAATATTTTGAAGCCCCGGACAACAGCTATGAGCCAAAGTGTCCAAATTTTGACAGATTTTTACAAGCAGTGCACAATCCTCTTTTGCCTTCTCATTTCACTTTGGTAAGAGATCAAACTCCACATGCTCAATCATATTTACATTTAATTTCAATTCCTATTAAATTTTAGCAACTTTCTATTCATATTTTTCATGAACACTTACTACTTCTCATGTCTAGACTTGAATGTTATTTATGCACTTGTTGTCCTATTCACTTTGCCATGATTTAAAACCCAAGCAACCACTTGCAATATATAATTTTTACTCTAATGTCACTAAATTTTAGAATATATAAGTTTTCTTTAGGGTGTTATATATAAATAAATGCATGGTTTAGACATGATTAAATGTTGTACAACTAGTAGTGCACTTTGCCTAGGTTTTGTGCTAGCTAGTTTTAGTGTTTATAAACACTATATTAGAATATAGAAGATGCCATGCTAGGGTTGTGTACTAGTTATAGTAGTGTTTGTACACATATTTCATGACAAATGCAAGTTGGAAATGAGGTATATGCCATGATCTTTTTATAAATTCATATTTGACTTCTCTATGTATACTTGACATATTGTAGTATAAGAGTTGTATATAGTTGGATGAATGAATATAATTAAGGAATAGAGTATGTAATTGTTTGTGATTACCCTAACTTGACCTATTTTTAATGATTATGTGCATGTTTAATAGACAAAACTAACCCTAGGTTGGTTAATATAGTTTGACACTTATGATATGTTGTATATGGAAACCTAGTATGAGAACACCTAGTACCTACACGAACCTTCGTTATAACCATTTTATGTTATATGAGAAGTTTTACATTTAGAGGACTTGATGATGTTATGTCACTAGTAGGCTTGGTGTTTACACACTTTCTTGGTCCTTGACTAGTGAACCTTAGCCAACCTACTTAGTTAGAACCCCTAATTATTTTAGACTTTAAATAACTGATAGAATTGTGTAAGTTGTATCCTTAATTAATTTAGACCCTAATTGTCTAATGATTAATGACATAGAGTAGTTGTACTCTTGTGCATGCTTAGTGAACCGTGTCATAGTGACTGATTTTATGATATTATATTTAGACTATTGGGATCGCATGAGCGTGGATTCGAGAGCAGGTTCTTTGTATTATCAGCTTGGAGTTCCAGGCAAGTTTACATTTCCTTTGTTACAGTATTCTGTGCTTATTGCTATTACTAGCTTTTGATATTATATTTCAAGTTCTTTGCATATATGTTATTGTGACCCTAGGACCGCTGCGATACTTAACGTCCGAATTGTATTCGGGTGCCGACTACCGTACGCGAAATCGGGTATCATTAGATTGCATTGTCATCGTATTCCTTTGTTTATGCTAATTCTTGCACGATATACCTTAGGACACTGGACACGACTTGCATGTACATAAGCCTTACTTTAGACATTCGAGGTTTCCGGCATCTGTGTCAGGATTTATGGTCCAGACTTGAGATAGTTGACATGAGTTTATCTACACATTGAGTCGCGACATAGTTAGTGATTGATCTTGCGTGTTATGGACATGAGACGTGAGATACATGGGGACTGGGAAGAACCTATCGTACCGCTAGGCCAAAACACAATACTAGCTACTGATGCTGCGCTTCGGGCCCTATAGTGCTGCAGGTACCTTGACGGGGCCTGTACACACCTACTACTACTACTACTACTACTACTACTACTACTTGCTACTAGTACTACTAGCTACTGTTGTGTCTATGCAGACCTACATGACCCGATGGTTTAGTGGACGAGTACGTTCTCACTTGCATTCACTTAGCTGGTTATGATAGATACCCTTGAGCACATTGCTTATTATTTTATTGTTGTATTGGCATGCTGTTTCTTGTACTTTGTTACGTTCCTCTGAGGACCTGGTCCCTTGCCAATTTTGCAGCATAGACCTAGAGTTGCTAATGTGTGTTGCGTTGTTATATGGACATTGGTACCAGGTACTTATATCATTTCTACCGGAGATATGTTTATTTATTTATATTGTTGATTTATCTACTATATAGCCTAGTTTTTATAGACTCATATTTTTTTCTCGAGTCTATTCGAGTTTGTGTGTTACTGGGCGGCCGACTTTAGCATATGTAGCTCATTCTTGATGTATTCTGTTCATTGTGGATTGAGACATAGATATATTTATTGTTTTATGTAGATATTGACCATGATATTATAGCTTATACATATTCGAGTCAGATCAGAGTCTGGTCGAATGTGTAGCTGGTATGTTATGTATTCCTAGTCCTACGTATTTTGGCACTGGGGCATGACAGCATATTATCAATTTATCCTCCCTACTCAATGTAAACGACGCTGGAGGCTTGACCCAATTGTCGTTGCCACTTTATTTTAGGTGCAAATTTGAACGCCTGCAAATAATTTCCATGTCATTTCTTGCTTTAACATTGTCTTTCGTTTTCCCCTTGATATCCATCACCATATTGAAGATGTTGTCGAATACATTCTTTTCGATATACATGACATCACGATTGTGCCTTATGAGATTGTCTTTCCAATAAGGTAAGTCCCAAAAGATACTCCGCTTCGTCCAATTATGCTTACGTCCAAACCCTTCAAAGTGATCGCCCGATATCGGATCTTCCATCACAGTCGAAAATCCATCTACCTCTTTCCAAACTTCATCTCCTGTCAGTCTCAACGGGGGAGAAGATAGTTCTTGTTTACCGGTTCTAAAGGCATATATGTTCCTTCTCCACGGATGTGACAAAGGAAGGAACTGACGGTGACAATAAAAAAAATATTTTTCTCCATTCTGGAGATGGAATGCCTTACACTTTTTTATACATATTGGACAAGATAAAGTACCATTAGTACTCCACCCGATAATATCCCATATGCTAAAAAATCGTTGATGATCCACATGAGAGACGCTCTCATATGAAAGTTTTGCTCCTTCGATATATCATATGTCCGAACGCCGAATTGCCACAATTGTTTCAACTCATCCACCAACGGCTACAAGTAGATATTGATGTTCTTCTTTGGATTTATTGGACCGGGTATGATAAGTGTCAAGAACATGTAAGGAGTCTTCATGCATGTCACGCCCCAGTCCCAAAATACGTAGGACTAGGAACACGTAGGCATGCCAGCCGTATGTATATGGCAACTCCAATATATGGATACCATAATACACACGTACGCTGTAATATGAATATAAGCTCACATGTGGTATATATAATGTCACAAGTCTCAGATATACTAATCTCATCCACACAACAAGTCATAGAAAAGAAATAACTAAACTAGAATAATGAGTCTGAATAATCCAAAATAATAGTCGGGTGGAGACAAATCCACTACCAATGACTATGACAAAACTAGAATGAGAGAGAAGTATAAAATCTCCAATATAAAATAAGATGATATAAGTGTATCAGCTAGGAGAACCATCGCTAGAAATAATCAATGATGCTCAGAAGGTAAGACCTCCTCGGGAGAGATAAGTAGTAAGTCCTGATTCGTGCTCTTGCGAATAGTCATGAATATCTACACCTGGAAAGGGACCAGGTCCTCAGAGGGACGTAACAAGATACATAGAAGCATGCCAATTTGAATACAGTAAACATGCATAATAGGTAGAAAATATATAAGTACGATGTACAAGACAATCTATATGAATGCATAATGAGGACAACTTTTCGACGTATGTGCATGGGTAGGCTACTCTATCTAATCTCACAACTCACACACACGTCAGGAATATCAGAAATCGACATACCGCGAGGGTAGCGACCAACGCAACACCAAAAATCGACATACTGCGAGGATAGCGACCAGCGTGACACAACTACCGTAGTGCGTGCTAGTTACTACGGTTTACCAGAGTGGATATAGCCCATACGCCTACTAATTGTCCTCCCCTCCCATGATACTATGTGTCAAGTGTGTGTCAACATATATAATATATAATTATGACTAAAAGAAAATATATATATAATGAATATAGGAAAATATGATAAGCATGCAAAGTACTGTAAGCAATTTGGCAATGGATCTTGCCTGGTAAGAAAGCTGCAAAGTGTAACGTCCAAGAGTCAAGCACACAGGATCAGAAGCTACGGCCTCAGAATGAACATCTCCGGATGCTGAAATAAACATCACCAACGTTCCCAGAATAAGCGAGATAGCTAGAAAACACTACCCTTTCGTCCAATTTGGACACAGGGGCAAAACGGTAATTTTGGGTCAAAACGGGTCAACATGTGGCCCACTTTGCACCGAAAAGCGTGCCAGGGGTGAAGGTCTCTAAATGGGATAAATTTATAGGTCAAACCAATTCTAAACGTCAATACAAACTCAACGTTACGTCCAATTTTGGATTCCAGTGAGTCAAACACAAATTCGCCAAAAAAGTCAACTGTGGGGCCCGCCAATAGGCGACTTGGTCAACTGTCTCAAAATTGCGTGAAAATTGGGTCACAGGACCAGCACGATACCACGAGTCCAGTGGCGCAAGTTTCATCGTATTCTGACGAGCGTGCACTAAATGGCGCAGGGTTTTGCAAAAGTCACGATATGGGGAATTTTCGCGGATACAGGCTGATTTCGACGCGCACACGCGTCCGAATTAGTTTTCGCGAAAGCCCACACATCTGAATATATCGTGCGCACCTTTCGGTGCACTTGGTATGCGACGGGGCAGTCCCGTTTGGCGGGGCGCGCTCCGTATCACAAGTTTTTGTTATTTTAAAAAAAGATTTTTATTAATTTTCAACCTATTTTAATTCTGTATATAATGCCTAATAAAATAATATATTTGACAGAAAATAATCTAGTTTAGGTGGTCTTTCCATAGCAAGAAGAAAAACTAAGTTCGGATCTCTGTGGTGGGAGATACGAGTCCGTAAACATTGATGGTTACGACAGTTTTTCTGGAATTAAAAGTGGTCATTTTTCCTCGACTTGGCGTCGATTTTTACCTAGGTTTGCGCACTGCACGATGGAAACTAATCTACGGGATTGGAAGAGGGATAGGTCAGGATCATACCGGTGAAGACGGGGTCGAGTTTGGTCGAGCGATGGCGCGGGAATCGAGGCTTGAACAGGGGTACGTTGTAGGCAGATTCTGCGCAGCGGGGTTGTGCGGACGCGCGGTGGTCGCGGGGCGGCTCCGGTGGTGCTGACTGCGGCGACGCGGCAGCTCTGGTGTCTAGGCTGGACTGGGGAGTCGGCGGTCGAGTATAGGTTTAGGGTTAGGGTTTAGGGTTTGAGTATTAGAGATGGTATATATATATAGGTATGAGCGGGGGGGGGGTTGAAGGCTTACGCGGGTGGGAATAGTTGTTGATGCTGCTGTTTAGTTTTTCTTAAGCGGGTTGGTAATGGACTAGCGGGTTTGGGTTTATGACATTGGTGGGTTTGGGTTAGGTTAGATAATGGGTTTAGGTTATAGTTTTAATTCTTTTTCTTTCTTTTTCTTTTATTCTATTTCATTTCTTTTCTTATTTGTATTTGTATTTCTTTTCTTTATACTATTACTAAAATTATTATTACACTATTATTATTATTATAACAAATTATTATTATTATTACTATTTATTACTATTTTTTTATTCTTTTCTATTAATAAACTTTATATATATAAATATATATATACTTATATATATATATATATATATATATATATATATATATATATATATATATATATAATTCGAGGAATTTATATTGGTGCATACAATAAATCTATCAACTGTCCACAGGGTCTCCTACATAAAAATAATTAAGAAAAAATTATAATTACTCCATAAATCCTCTATTGCACAATCACCTTGAAATAAAAATTAAATAAATTCTATTACCTCTAATTATCTAATAAATACTATAAATCAATTAAATAATTAATTAAATAATTAATACGGTTTAAAAATTAGGGGTTTTACATTCTACCCAACTTACAAAAATTTTGTCCTCGAAATTGACACTAACCCATATTCATAATAAATCAATATAGCTATTATACTTCATTGTTGTCTAGCAATGCTTCCTAAAAGTCATTCTCTGTCATTCTAACACTTCCTTATTTATTGTCCGTACATTATTCTATTTCTAAGTCATCTACACTACCCAACTTACAAGAGTTCTACTAGTAGTCACAGTCTCTTGAGGCTATTGTCTAAGTTGTAAGACGAATATTTTTATTGGGTCGAGAATCTTGGGGTACTTGTCTTGAATCTCACAACCGTGATTTTTCTTTGTAACCGTCAAGTATCGTAGTCTAATACTGCCATGCCACCTGACCAATATGTCTGCAAATACTTTGACTACTCTACTACAATGGTCTAGCTGCAGCTGTTGCTACTTTGCCAGCGGTTTATCATAGTTGTCAGTTCGTAACAAGTGCCTTCAACTCTTTCCTAAGCATAGTCTAAGTTTTGGACAACAGTTAAGGTCTTGACTAACTTTATAAAACTATTATAAGTATGAACTAATTCAACAATCTAACAGATTCCTATTGGGCTAAATGATGCTACTTAAGGGTTAAATTAATAAAAGAATACAAATATTGCAATAGTGCAGATACATAAGGGTTATCGTTATGAACTCATCTTTTAGTTATTAATCATTTACTAGACCATTTATGTTTTTAACTAACAAAATAAGGGTGAGGTTGAAGTAATAAAATAATCCATAATGGTGCGAAAGGATACGACTATGATAGGAAGAGTTAAGCACGAGATACGGAATGGATAGAGAAGAGAAGATGATCCACCCAAGAGGACGAGACGGTGATAGGAAGAGAATACTACTACTGCTACGTGTGACATTTATTAGCATTGCGTTTATACCATCTGGGTAGAATATCCATACATCCTCATATCTGCTAAACTACCTTATATATAATTCTACGTCTATTTGTACATCTAAGATCTTGTGTCACAATGGGGTCATGAGTATGAAATGACACATATAACTAAGGTCGTACCTGTATCTATGACTTCCTGTGCCTGCGCTCTCTTGTTTGTCATCATGAGTGCTTGGCCTATGGAGTATATCTGGTACTATTCGTGTATCAACTTATACTAAGCACGAACGTTCGTCTTTCCGAAATAGGAGAAGACGAAAATCAACAATAAAGAATTTTAAGGAGGAGATGATAGAATACAAGTACGAGATTCAAAGGGATTAGAGAATTTTGAAAGGGAGTTGCCAAGGCAGTTGTGGATTGAAATCTTATTTTGGTAAATTCCTATATGCATGTTCATATCAGAACAGTTATGTATCTGACATGATATGCTCTGACCAGTCTAGAGGGCAAGTATATTCATTTAACAAGTTTAGTCAACTATATCTCAATCCACATAAACTAGTGATACAAAGAGCGAACCAAGTGCACTACGATTGATCAGACCATAATACACCGATTATGATTTAGACAATGTATTAGTGTGGGCCCCCAATAATACATATGTCATGAACAAGCTCAATAAAAGAATAAGCTTGCAAAACTAGGCTATAATAGCAACATAAGTCGAGGTAGTAAAAATATAAGTACGCTTGATTATGATGGAGGAAGGTACAAAATAATCTAAGTTCACCAAGAAGATCGGTGTTGTGCCTCTACAGTTTTCATAATAACTCCTTGTCAAGGTCTCTAGTCGACCAAATGGGTGTATGGGCCTCTAAGTTCTACAGTCTGTGTAAACACTATCTTTTTATGCAAGTCTATAGTTGGTGTCATTCAATTACACTTTATTAATGGGGCAATAGGTCTATGTGTTAATAGGTTATGAGGCATACTACCCAACTTACAATAATTTAACTAATAGTGTTATTGAATACTAGAGTGTATATACCTAGTACAAGTTATCTTCCTAACCACTATCAAGCACGAGAGAAGATTGACGTTGAGAAGGGATCAAGCAAGATGCAATGCATGCAATCAAATAAGAATGCGAAACAAAATCAAGGGAGGTGATAATTAAGTGGATGAGATCATATATTCTAATCCTATGCGCAGGCTTGCTCGGTACAGTAACGTAACCGAGACAATATGCTCTCGACCTGCATGGGCCACCACAAAAATATGTCACGCCCCAGCCCCAAAATACGTAGGACTAGGAACACGTAGGCATACCAGCCGTATGTATATGGCAACTCCAATATATGGATACCATAATACACACGTACGCTGTAATATGAATATAAGCTCACATGTGGTATATATAATGTCACAAGTCTCAGATATACTAATCTCATCCACACAACAAGTCATAGAAAACAAATAACTAAACTAGAATAATGAGTCTGAATAATCCAAAATAATAGTCGGGTGGAGACAAATCCACTACCAATGACTATGACAAAACTAGAATGAGAGAGAAGTATAAAATCTCCAATATAAAATAAGATGATATAAGTGTATCAGCTAGGAGATCCGTCGCTAGAAATAATCAATGATGCTCAGAAGGTAAGACCTCCTCGGGAGAGATAAGTAGTAAGTCCTGATTCGTGCTCTTGCGAATAGTCATGAACATCTACACCTGGAAAGGGACCAGGTCCTCAGAGGGACGTAACAAGATACATAGAAGCATGCCAATTTGAATATAGTAAACATGCATAATAGGTAAAAAATATATAAGTACGTTGTACAAGACAATCTATATAAATGCATAATGAGGACAAATTTTTGACGTATGGGCATGTGTAGGCTACTCTTATCTAATCTCACAACTCACACACACGTCAGGAATATCAGAAATCGACATATCGCGAGGGTAGCGACTAGCGCAACACCAGAAATCGATATACTGCGAGGGTAGCGACCA
Source organism: Iris macrosiphon (assembly GCA_036927795.1). Lineage (NCBI taxonomy): Eukaryota > Viridiplantae > Streptophyta > Magnoliopsida > Asparagales > Iridaceae > Iris > Iris macrosiphon. The sequence continues at coordinate 200,893,690 of JAYESA010000007.1, read as the reverse complement.
GCGTGACATAACTACCGTAGTGCGTGCTAGTTACTACGGTTTACCAGAGTGGATATAGCCCATACGCCTACTAATTGTCCTCCCCTCTCCATGATACTATGTGTCAAGTGTGTGTCAACATATATAATATATAATTATGACTGAAAGAAAATATATATATAATGAATATAGAAAAATATGATAAGCATGTAAAGTACTGTAAGCAATTTGGCAATGGATCTTGCCTGGTAAGAAAGCTACAAAGTGTAACGTCCAGGAGTCAAGCACACAGGATCAGAAGCTACGGCCTCAGAATGAACGTCTCCGGATGCTGAAATAAACATCACTAACGTTCCCAGAATAAGCGAGATAGCTAGAAAACACTACCCTTTCGTCCAATTTGGACACATGGGCAAAACGATAATTTCGGGTCAAAGCGGGGTCCACATGTGGCCCACTTTGCACCGAAAAGTGTGACAGGGGTAAAGGTCTCTAAATAGGACAAATTTATAGGTTAAACCAATTCTAAACTTCAATACGAACTCAACGGTACATCCAATTTTGGATTCCGGTGAGTCGAACACAAATTTGCCCAAAAAGTCAACCGTGGGGCCCGCCAATAGGCGACTTGGTCAACTATCTCAGAATTGCATGAAAATTGGGTTACAGGACCAGCACGATATCACGAGTTCAGTGGCGTAAGTTTCATCGCATTCTGACGAGCGTGCACTAAATGGCGCAGGGTTTTGCAAAAGTCGCGATACGGGGAATTTTCGCGGATACAGGCTGATTCCGACGCGCACACGCGTCCGAATAAGTTTTCGCGAAAGCCCACACGTCTGGATATACCGTGCGCGCCTTTTGGTGCACTTGGTATACGACGGGGCGGTCCCGTTTGGTGGGGCGCACTCCGTATCACAAATTTTTGTTATTTTAAAAACATATTTTTAGTGATTTTTAACCTATTTTAATTCTGCATATAATGCCTAATAAAATAATGTATTTAACAGGAAATAATCTAGGTTATGTGGTCTTTCCATAGCAAGAAGAAAAACTAAGTTCCGATCTCTGTGGTGGGAGATACGAGTCCGTAAACATTGATGGTTACGACAGTTTTTCTGGAATTAAAAGTGGTCATTTTTCCTCGACTTGGCGTCGATTTTTACCAAGGTTTGCACGCTGTACGATGGAAACTAATCTACGGGATTGGAAGAGGGATAGGTCGGAATCATACCGGTGAAGATGGGGTCGAGTTTGGTCGAGCGATGGTGCGAGAATCGAGGCTTAAACAGGGGTACGTTGTAGGCAGATTCTGCGCGGCGGGGTTGTGCGGACGCGCGGTGGTCGCGGGGCGGCTCCGGCGGTGCTGACTGCGGCGGCTCGACGGCTCTGGTGTCGAGGCTGGACTGGAGAGTCGGCGGTCGAGTATAGGTTTAGGGTTAGGGTTTAGGGTTTGAGTATTAGAGATGGTATATATATATATATATAGGTACGAGCGGGGGGGGGGTTGAAGGCTTACGCGGGTGGGAATAGTTGCTGATGTTGCTGTTTAGTTTTTCTTAAGCGGGTTGGTAATGGACTAGCGGGTTTGGGTTTATGACATTGGTGGGTTTGGGTTAGGTTAGATAATGGGTTTAGGTTATAGTTTTAATTCTTTTTCTTTCTTTTTCTTTTATTCTATTTCATTTCTTTTCTTTCTCTTTTCTATTTCTTATTTCTTTTCTTATTTGTATTTGTATTTCTTTTCTTTATACTATTACTAAAATTATTATTACGCTATTATTATTATTATTATTATTATTATTATTATTATTATTATTATTATTATAACTAATTATTATTATTATTACTATTTATTACTATTTCTTTTATTCTTTTCTATTAATAAACTTTATATATATATATATATATATATATATATAATTCGAGCAATTTATATTGGTGCATACAATAAATCTATCAACTGTCCACAGGGTCTCCTACATGAAAATAATTAAGGAAAAATTATAATTGCTCCATAAATTCTCTATTGCACAATCATCTCGAAATAAAAATTAAATAAATTCTATTACCTCTAATTATCTAATAAATACTATAAATCAATTAAATAATTAATACGGTTTAAAAATTAGGGGTTTTATAATGCACATCCACGGTGGTAGATTGTAAGGAGTCAAAATCACCGTCCAACAACAGTACTGAGATCCCGACTGTCCGAAAGGAGTGAATCCATTACAACATAAATCCAATCGGATATTCCTGGGATCCGCAGCAAATTCATGATGACACAAATCAAAATGCTTTTATGCCTCTCAATCGGAAGGATGGGATAATTCGCCTTCATCCATCTTTCGTTCCTTGTTGTGCCATGTATTATGTTGTATTTGCGGACATATACATCCTCTGCAGCCTCTTTGTGATCGACAAAAACTGCACGTACTTGTAGGGATGCAACCTTGCTTTTTGTCCCGAATTGGCTTGTACCGGTCCGCATGACAAAAAATACATTTATCTTTATCATTGTTCTCCTTGTAGTACAACATACAACCATTTTAACAACAATCTATCTTTTCGTAGCATAATTCGAGTTTTCGTATCATCATCTTCGACTTGTAGAAGTTATCCGGCAACTTCTTCGATCCTTTTGGCAACAACTCTCTAACAAACTGAATTATCTGGTCGTAGTATTCCTGCGACAAGTTAAAATTAGACTTTAGGTTCAACAACCGCATTACCACCGACATGACAGAATGAGAATCACAACCCGGGTATAACGGAGTATTGGCATTATTGAACATATCATAGAATTCTTTTGCATCAGGATTAGGATCCTCCGAATCAAAACTTGGACCGGCCGTATTAAATACCAACTCACGCGTCAGGTTTCGCGGTCGATATTCAAAGTTATCTCCGAGAGTGGACTCTTCTACCTCCGTATTGAAGGAGGAATGATGATATTGCGAAAATAAAGGTTCTCCTTAAGTCGTCCATTCCTTGTAGTTCGGTACGAAACCCTTCTTGTAGAGATGCTCCCTCACGAGATCCACCTCTTTGAATGATATATTATGACATTTGACACAAGGACACTTGATGAGCCTCCCATCCATGAAATAAGGTTGACTACTTGCGTATTTGAGAAATTCCTCAACGCCCGCCATAAAATTATCTGTCAAGCCAATCCTACTCTCATGTCGCCGATTGTACATCCACGATCGGTCAACTAAGTATTGACTCATTGATTTTTTATGTACCATATATTCAAACAATATGGATTAGATATAAGATGAGTTAGGATATTTGCTAAAGAATTAGTTAGTTAGGATGCTTAATGAAGAAGTCTCATAAAGAACTAAAGGAGCTATTGGAAAGACCATATTTGAGCATTTCTTCGTATTTTATAAGTATCCAAAACCATAATTCCTCGACACTCATCCGACTATGGCCGATACATGCCATAGCATAGTAAGTTGAAACTACTATTTACAATTCTTATTAGTGTCCTGAAGTGATAATTGATACTTATAATAATGGTCCGATACCGATTTTGTTACGCCCCAGTGTAAACCCCCTCACCCAAAATAGGTATTTTGTGTGTATTTTATATTATTATATTTATTATAGATTATTTTAAATATTGAATTACTTTAGAGTATTCTCTTAGTTAATTAGAAAATAAATTTTTAGTATATTTACTTATGTAAATATTTATTTAGATATATTTTTAGACTATTTTAGATTTTTGGAGATTTTTCTAGAATTTTTAGGTAATTAAAACATATGGAACGTAAATTTTTAGGACTTTCATGATTTACTATGAGACCATACTTGCATATTGTTCCTACCAAATATTTATTTTAGGTTAAAATATTTAATTATATTGTTCTGTAATTTATTTAGAATTTTAAGAAATTTATTTAGATTTTTGAAATTATTTAGAATTTATTTGGATATATATAGTCTTAATATTAGATAGATAATAATTTAGTGTTAATAGATATTAATAAGATTATATATAAATTATTTAAATTATCCTTAATTTTATTTAAGATTATAAATTATTGAGATAAACTCAAACTCTATTTTAAATTAATTCAAATCCTGAGCCTACTAGGAAAGAACTTCATGCATATCCTATCATTATTTAAACTGATCATATTCATATCCAAATTAGCCAATCCTAGTTGTATTCAATTAACTAGTCTCCACCATTATAAATATCTCATCCTTCATATTTTTCTTTCCCAAATTTACCTCTTTTTTGTCCAAAAAGAGTCAAAATTTGTCATAAATTCAGCCTCATTTTCTAGTATGTTATGACGACTTAAAAAGACGATATCTCCTAGCTCCGGACTCCAAACGCGCTCCAGTTTTTTTTATTAGAACTATATCAAGGTTAGTTTTCTGAATATATAAATTATTTTAATAATTTATGAACCTATTTTTCCAAAAAATTCTAAAAGTGTCAGTTGTTCGAAATCAGACGCATTTTCGTATTTTTGAGATTTCGGGAAATCCCTAACTCGGAATTACGAGCCGTTTGAAGTTTCAAAAATCTGACATGATAAGATTTCATAAAATTATTTTTACAGAATTTAATATGCAAGTTTAATCTACTGTAAAATTCGTGCAACGTAGACATAAGTAGGAAACCACCGAAAACTTTCATCTGTGCGCCCTTGTGGCCTTAACTCTTTACCGACTTGTGATTTTATGAAATCGTCGATTCTGGTATTCATGTAGCATTGAAATTTATAAGATTCTACACACAAATCCAGGATTTTAGTCGGTTGACTTTTTGGTCAACGGATTGCCTCGATTTGCGTGTCACGGATCACAAATCCGTAAAGTTGACTTTGTTTGGACCAAAATTAGGGTTTAACAAAAAAATCAGAATATAATAAGATTAAAATATGATTTTAGGTTATTTTATTCAAAATTAAAATAGATTAAAATGGAGAAACCTATTCATCCACTTTTGTAACCTAACTTGTTTAATTTATGTGACAGGTAGATCGGACGACGCCTTGAGTTGGGACTTCATTCTTTTTCAGACCAGGCAAGATACCTTGCCAAATTGCTTACAGTATTTTGCATGCTTATTATATTTCTGTATATTTATTGCATTTGTGTATATTCCTTGCATGTGTAGTTTCTTTTAGTCATTACTATATATTAGATATGTTGACACACACATGGCACCTAGTATCATGAGAGGACAATCATTAGGCGTATCGGCTTTAACCACTCTGGTAAACCGTAGTAACTAGCACGCACTATGGTGGTCGTGTCCGATGGTCGCTAGCCCCGAGGTATGTCGATTGATGGAGTCACGAGGGTCGCTACCCCCGAGGTATGTCGGCTGATGATGTTCTAGACGGATGTGTGAGTTGTAAGAATTAGATCGAGTAGCCTACCCTTGCCCATACGTCGAAAATTTGTCCTCATTTGCATTCATATAGATTTTCTTGTACAGCATACTTATATATTTTCAAACATTATGCATGCTTACTGTATTCAAATTGACTTGCTTCTATGTATCTTGTTACGTCCCTCTGAGGACCTGGTCCCTTTCCAGGTGTAGATGTTCATGACTATTCGCAGGAGCACGGATCAGGACTTACTACTTATCTCTTTCGAGGAGGTCTTACCTTCTGAGCATCTTGGATTATCTCTAGCGATGGATCGCTTTGCTGATACCCTTATATCATCATCTTATTTATATTAGAGATTTACCCTTCTCCCTCATTTTAGTATTGATATAGTCATTGGTAGTGGATTTGTCTCCACCCGACTATTATTTTGGATTATTCAGACTCATTATTCTAGTTTAGTTATTTTTTTTCTATGACTTATAGTGTGGATGAGATTAGTATTTCTGTGACTTGTGACTATATATATACCACATGTGAGTTAATATTCATATTACAGCGTACGTATGTATTATGGTATCCATATATTGGAGTTGCCATATACATATGGCTGGCATGCTTACGTGTTCCTAGTCCTACGTATTTTGGGACTGGGGCGTGACACCCCGTCCCAAATTACCGAGGGACTAGGAATATGTAACATGCCAGCTACGCATTCGACCACACTCTTGTTTGACTCGAATACGTATAAGCTGTATATTAAGGGTAACTATCTAAGAATACTGAAAATATATATGTCTCAATCCACATAAAGAATAAAATATCAAGAATGAACTACATATGCTAAAGTCTGCCGCCCAGTAACATATAAGCTCGAATAGACTCGAGAAAGGAATATGAGTCTATAAAACTAGGCTATATCAGCAGATAAATAAACAATATGAATAATAACCATAACTCCGATAGAAATGATATAAGTACCTGGCACCAATATCTGCAAGACAAAGCAACACACATTAGCAACTCCAGGCAGGTTCCACAACGGTCTATGCTGCAAAACTGGCAAGGGATCAGGTTCTTAGAGGGATGTAACAAGGTACAAGAAACAACATGCCAAAGTATAATAGTATAATGCCATATACTCAAGGGTAAACTACTGTAACCATCTAAGTGCTATGCAAATGAGAGCATCACTCGTACTCAGGCTGAAACCACTATAGGCTCTGTGTCAGAAAAATCCATAGCAACATGTAATATCTTGAAGGGCCAGTACATGTGCCAAAGCTCTGGTCAGAGACTAAGGCACTCTCCAGTAACATAAGTATATATATAAATAATCAGCCTGTATTATAGTGTTTCTCTCCCCACCCAATGTAACCTCATGTCTCATGTCCACGATGTCTCATGTCCATAACACGTAAGATCATGACCTCGAGTACAACGAGTCATAATGATATCTATGTATATGCAAATCTTATGTCACGAATCCTGTAAGCCTATACAGAATCACCATGAATAACTCAGGAAAGATTCTGTCACATGAATAGTATCAAGTGTCCTTTGGTATGACGTACTTGATAAAATAAGCACATAAAAAATATATAGGATCGTGGTATCAACTCTCTAAGTGACGTTACACGACTCCGCGTACGGCATCGACACCCGAATCTTGTTCGGACGCTAAGCAATGTCTCACGGTCCTAGATTGAGCAGGCACATCACAAGAATATATAAATATACCAATCGATAATATGATAAGTTTTACTGCAAGTTGGCAAGGTACACTTGCCTGGACTCTGAGCTCCGTCAACTGCTCCTGTAAAAGTAGAATCTCCAAGTTTGCCTCCAAATGCTATTACAAACATCACCATTGCTCTCAGAATACGTAAAATAGCTAGGATTGACTGCCCATAAGTCCAATTTGGATACAGGGACAAAATTGACAATTTTGGGTCAAAACGGGATCCACATGTGGCCCACTTCGCACCAAAAATTGTGCCAGAGATAAAGTTCTCCAAATTTTTCGAACTTAGTGTCTATGAGTCCATAACGATGATACGAACCCAATGGAACTTCTAGAACTGGATTTCGATGAGCCGGTCACAAAATCGCCCGTCAAGTGGAACTATGGGCCCCACGAAATAGTGTTTCTTCAACGTTCTCAGAATCGAACCAAACTTGGGTCATATGACCAGTGTAATGCTATGAATCTATTGGCACAAGTTTTGTTATGAAACGACAAGCACACACAAAATTATGATAAGTGTCAGAACATGTCGATACTGGATTTTTCGACGGATACACGTTGATTCCGGTGTGCACGCATATCCAAATCAACTTCTACAAAATCCCTTACGTCCCTGTTGATGATACACGCCTTTTGATGTAATTTGCACACGATAAAGTTGCCTCGTTTATCGGGATGCACCCTATTTTGAAAAAATTTGGGTTAGAAAACCAAGTTTTTGGTCAACTTCAACCGTGAATAAATTATAGCATACAATAAATTAAAATAGTCTAATTAAAGGAATTAAATCTCGGTTATGTTGTCTAAATTACCATTCAAGTAGAATTTAAAAAATATTAACTAGGTTGGAAGAAAAACAGTCATGAATATGGGTGTTTGGGACAGTTTTCTGAACTATAATTTGGGTCATTTTTTCTCTTTTGTGTCATAATTTTTGACCGATACATGAAACGATACACCGAACTAATTATACAGGGTTCAATAGGGTCATGTTGTCTTCGCATAAGATTCGACAGATCGACATTTGGATTAATGTGCAGGGAGATACGGGAGTGGAAAGTTGAGTACCTTACTGATGCTGTTTGCTCGGAATTGGGCGGCCCGTCTTGGGGCGATCGTCGACGGTCACGGCGGCGGCGGCGGCGGTCGACGATGATCGTAAATGGGAGAGGGGTTGTGGGTGGTGAGGGTCGGCTAGCTGGGGGGGTTATGGGATATCTGAGTGGGCGATTACAGGGAGGGTAAGTGGTCGGGTTGGGCAGTTTCGGGGAGGGAAAAAGAAGGGTGCAGTTGGTTACAGGGGTTGGGGAGGAGCATTGTAGCAGCGGGTCGGGTTCAGGTCTCGGGTCGGGTACAAGTGCGGGTTTGGGTCATGTTGGTCTAGTTTGGTTTGTTTCAGTTTGGTTTGGGTTGGTTTGGGTTGAGTTGGTTCGGTCTTGGTTGGTTTAATTAAAATAATGCAATTAGCTATCTAAAAATAGTTTTAAACCCCAAAAAATTCCAAAAAATTACATAATATTCTATTAATAGTTTTACACCCAAAATATATTTTTGCACTATTTTAATAATTAATTTAATATACAAAAATATAAATCCATGAAGAACATTTATTATAATTAACTAAAAAATTTACAAAAAATCTCCCTTAATCTCAATAATTATTTAAATACCAATAAATAAAATTCTAAAATTTAATTCTAAAAATCAGGGTGTTTACAATCTACCAAACTTATAAAAAATTTGTCCTCAAAATTAAAAATATGGTAGAAAAGATTTTAGTTAAGCAAGGTTGCACTAAAGATGGGGGACGCAGTTATCAAATGGAGTCCTAGTTTGACGTCTCATTCTAAGAATAAAGGTACGCTTAATCAAGGCTCTACCCAACTTATAAGAATGAAGTTGGCCACATGAACTATAGTCATGATCATATTTCTAAGGGTTTTTAGAAAGTCTAACTTCAAGGAGGGATACGAGATGGTAAGGATATTGTCACAACCTATCAAAGGAAATCTAGGTACTACCATGGCATTAATGAGTTAATAACTCTATAAAAGAAGTTTTACCAGTTCTCTTATTCCTAATTAGATCATGAGTCTGCAAGACAATAGGAAATATCATAGCCAAATACAACTAGGGTAAAATAGTACCGAGGAATACTTTATCACAAATATTGTCAAGGTGATTAACATTGTGTAGAGAGTTCAATGGCTCAACTTAATGCAACACTAGTGTCATGGACGTAGGTTGGCATGAATGAGATACTGGTATATCGGTGGTTAGGGTAATTTGGTTGCCGATGTACAATTTAATCTAATTGCAACGAATCTGACTAATTAAATATAGGTTTTCTAGAATGAGGTATGCCACGAATGTTGTGGGATTTATATGGAGCATGAGAGTGTATACTTGGGTATAACAGCTGGGTCATAAGATCTAATATTGATACTAAAAGTCACAAGACAACTAGAGATTTAACCACTATGGCCTGCTACGTAAGGTTCTAATTTCTTAAGGTCATAATACAATTTCTTGTATCACCATCATGAGCCACATCTGATCCCTAGGATCTAGCTATGTATTCCATAAAGTATTCCAGTGCATTAGAATCAAACCCTCTTTCCTTTCTTCCAATACTTCTAAATTACTTGCAACCTTTAAGTAAGGGTAAGGTTTTATTAGTTCTAGGCCTTTAATACTATATTCAATTCTCATGCTATCAATCTACACTAGCTCTAGTATATAGGAATAACCTATCTACCTTCCCTACTAAGGGTAACCGTCTTCAAAAAGTTATATCCAGCATATCTTCTTCTGCTTTGACAATGATCTGCTTCTGGAGGGAATATCTCGATCGAACGTTCATCTCTCTGAAATAGGGATATATGATAAACAATAATAAGGATGTCGAGAGGAATAAAAGAGTACAATTATGAAGTCCAAGGGCGATAATCAAATGCTAAGAAATTTTCAAGTCAGTTGTGGATTGAGATACTAATACTGCTAATCCTGATTACAGGCTCGCTCGGTACCGGAAAGTAACCGAAATGATTTAATCAGAACCTGCATGGACCATCACAAAAATATGTCACGTTCCAGTCCCAAATTACCAAGGGACTAGGAATACGTAACATGCCAACTACGCATTCGACCAGACTCTGGTCTGACTCGAATACGTATAAGCTGTATATTAATGGTAACTATCTAAGAATACTGAAAATATCTATGTCTTAATCCACATAAAGAACAAAATATCAAGAATGAACTACATGTGCTAAAGTCGGCCGCCCAGTAACACATAAGCTCGAGTAGACTCGAGAAAGGAATATGAGTCTATAAAACTAGGCTATATCAGCAGATGAATAAACAATATGAATAATAACCATAACTACGGTAGAAATGATATAAGTACCTAGCACCAATTTCTGCAAGACAAAGCAACACACATCAGCAACTCCAGGCAGGCTCCACAATGGTCTATGCTGTAAAACTGGCAAGGGACCAGGTCCTCAGAGGGAGTAACAAGGTACAAGAAATAACATGCCAAAGTATAATAGTATAATGCCATATACTCAAGGGTAAACTACTGTAACCATCTAAGTGCTACGCAAATGAGAGCATCACTCGTACTCAGGCTGAAACCACTATAGGCTCTGTGTCAGGGAAACCCATAGCAACATATAATATCTCGAAGGGCCAGTACATGTGTCAAAGCTCTGGTCAGAGACTAAGGCACTCTCCAGTAACATAAGTATATATATAAATAATCAGCCTGTAGTGTCACGACCCGTACCCGGATATTTGGGCACGAGTACGTGGTTACGTCCAGCCTACGCCGCAGAATCGGCGGTAGAACGCTGTGTGGGTCATTTCTAACTATCTAACATCTCAACAATATAATATGGTACCTGTCAAACATCTCAACTCCAAACGGAGGAGCAATATGGTATCTCACAAGTATATCAAATCTCAATCACAAAACAAACTAAGAAGAAAAATAATGCATGAATGGAATAGCGAAGGAAAGAAAGATACAAGCCACAAGTCTGAAATAATAATACATCTGTGAATCTCCATAAAATAATAGTCAAATACAAGAATCACTAAACAAAACTAGACCTCCTCGGTCACTGGTACTATGTCCTCCTGCTCTAGGGGAGTGTCCTCTAAAGTCTCACCCTCCTGAGGGCCATAGTATGTGGGATACAGCTCCTCTAGCCAATCATCTGGAAAAAAAAATATCTAGTCAGGATTGGAGCGAAGTACATACCTCTGAAAGCAGTTCCAATAACATAATCGAGCATATATAACAAGCAATAGAAAAAGATACAAGATTCACAAGTAGAAGAATATACAATACTGAGTGAACAAGCAATAAGCACAATAATAACTGGAAGTAAAATACAAGAATAACTGTAAGTAGAGAACAAGAATACTAACTATGTGTTTTAGAGTATAAGTTCGTTATGTGATCGGCTTAGGTTGCACATGAGGTATAAAGGTAACTCTATTATACGTGAGGTGTATAATCGACATGCACATGAGATCAAGAGGGCTTTGATCACATAACCAACTCCTACTCTCCCTCCCCAACCAATACTCATGGATCCAATCATGACACGTTACGTACATGATCACGATATTCACACTAGCACACAAAATAGTGGATGCACAAGAAGCACATAAAAATTAATACCCGATGCACACAATAAAATACATGTCATTGGGTACCCGTTGCACATGGTAGGGGATAACACCTCCTGACGGGATCCATATAGCACCAGTCCGTGAAATCACTGTGTCGAGAATCAATGTATACTATTCTAGAACATGCATATATACAATATTATGAATTGAAAACAAACAGAGAAATGTACTCGCCTGAAGTCCTGAGCAAAGTGTGTCTCTTGATGCCCAAGCTGGTGTCTCACAACCTATATATGTTATGTTGCATCAATACAAGGTTCAATAATAAAAATAACTGAAGTTGATACAATTCTAGGTCGATATGCCATTTCTAAGTCAAACCAATGAATTCTAGGTTGTAAGAGTCTAATGCTAGTCACTAAGTCGATATACTATAAAACTATGCTAAACTAGCTAAGCTAACACGCCACAGTGCATTCAAGAAGCTGTATCCTAAGATACGCAAGTTTTCTATTATGAAAATAGGTTTTTATATATATAGAAAAGTCATATATAATAATAATATCTCAAAATAATATAATTATGATACCTTGGCCTTGCACCAACGCGTATCGCAACTACCTCGATACCCAATCTCAATACCTTGGGTATCGGCCCAATACCTTGGTGATACCTTGGTATCTCAAGGTAATGTAAAACTAAACATAAAATATTAACATATAGATATAAATAGATACCTCAAACTAATTGTTAACTATACACTAATCACTTAAACTAATTAACCATCACCTTAACTAAATAAACTAACTATTTTCTAACAAGTATACTAAACTAATATATTACCTATACTAATATACGTATCTATCTAATAACATAATCACCTAGTACCTCTACTACTCACTAACCACTATTAAAACTAGTATACATAGTTATATACATGCTAACTATACCACACAGACTACTAACCAAAACCTCAATACCTTGGCTCAATTAATACCCAAAATACCTTACCTGATACTGGACACTGTTACTCCCCTGCACTCGTCTCAGTTGATGAACTGCAGCACCTCTTCATAACATCTGCAGCTGACACAGTGACTGATACACTGTGTCGAGTTCTCTGGAATGTGCCACTGCACACCGTGGCATTGCTGTCTCAGGTCTAGTTCTCCTCCTACCCACTGCAGTTGTTTTCTTCGAGTGAAGCATTTTGCTTCTAACTATGAAGCATTCAGTCTTCTAACTGTGAAGCATTTAGTGAAGCATTGCTTCTAACTGTGAATTATTCAGTCTTCTAACTGTGAAGCATTCAGTGAAACATTGCTTCAAACTGTGAAGCATTCAGTCTTCTAACTGTGAAGCATTCAGTGAAACATTGCTTCTAACTGTGAAGCATTCAGTCTTCTAACTGTGAAGCATTCAGTGAAGCATTGCTTCTGACTGTGAAACACACAGTGAAGCTTTGCTTCTAACTGTGAAGCACACAGTGAGCATTGCTTCTGTGTCAAGTCCCAGGTGTGCATCTTCAGCACGCAGTGCTTGCTGCAGTCTTCCCGTGGAGAACTCAGCTGCTCTCTGCGCAAATCTGCTGCTGCAGCATCTCTTCATACATCTGCAGCTGCTTTCCTCTTCATTTCCTTTGCTGCAACTGCAGCCTACCCGTGGAGAACTCAGCTGCTCTCATCATAACATCTGCAGTGGACACAGTGAATGATCCTTAACTGTGTCACTGTGTCACTAATCCTTAACTGTGTGTGACATTGTGCCTGTGTCGAGTCTTTCATCACACCCTCAAGGAACAAACACAAACCACTAACCCACACTCCTTAACACTATGTATCACTAGGTAGATATATATACACCTAGAGATATACATATGACACTATATCACTATATACCCCTATAATATATATATATATATAGAGAGAGAGAGAGAGAGAGACATAGACTACACTTATACTAAATCCAACGTACACATATACACACCAACACACACACACACACACACACACACACACACACACATATATATATATATATATATATATATATATATATATATATATATATATATATATATATATATATATATATATATATATATATATATATATATAAACATGTAAACATGTAAACATAGATCTATATATCTAGATACCCTCATAATATACACATATAGACATACGTATATACCAAAACCCAAATTACACTATTACATACTCTATATAATACATAGATAGTATATACATATATAATTACTTATGCACATATAGGAAATTGAGCCAAACAACAAACACATGGAGTGCACCGCACCCGTATCACACTTTTCTATGATACGCTTGCGATACGGCCCCCAACTCACAACCAAACGCATCCCGGAGGACACGTACAAGTCCAATACATAATTTATGAACAATACGTATAGAAATTAGAGTGTCTACGTGTCCGTGTCACAATACGATATGCACAAGGTCCTGTGTCGGAGGAAAATCCCCAAAATCAACCGTTTCGTCAAATTGACGAGATACGGCCTATACGTATCCAATTGTGGACACGAAATAAGCTACAAACAAACAATCAAGTGTCAATTTGATCTATTAGATCCATTGAAATTGACAAGCACTACATGTGCCAATCTCGGAATTCCCCTAAAATTCGCACCAAAATGGTCATAACTTCCACCGTAGGTCTCCAAATGACTCCAAACCAAATCCTATGGGTAGCCTATGCATGTGGGGTAGTTTCTCATGGTAAAATCTTAAATCTATAGTCTATTAGAAAGGAGAAAACTGAATTGTACCTATTGGGAGATGGATTCCCAATGAAAATGTCCCAAATGACAAGTAGCTCCTCTCCTTGTAGATCTTGGCCTCCTCTTCCTTGCTCCTTGCTCCTTGCTTCTTGCTTATAGATCCTTGATGTAGAGGCTTCAATGATGAATTTAGAATGAGTTTGGTGAAGATTTGATGAAGAAATGATGAGGGAATGGAGGAGAAATGGAAGAGGGAAATGTAGATCTAGAAATTTGGGAAAGAAATAAAATAAGAGCTCTCTCTCTCCTCCCAATTATGGCTGGTCATAAATCTCTCTCCAAGCAATGTAAAAAGTCACAAATATCCCTTGGGGCCTCTCATGAAGAAATAATTAGGGAGAAAAGGTTCTAGTCTAATGGTTTCACTAATTAATCAAGTCTCTTAATCCATGGGCCTAAATCATGGGCTCAACTTAGACTAGTCCAAAAGTTTGTTTCATGCTCTCTAAATAAATGGTTAGGTCTACTACACAAGTCCAAAATAAGTCTACACTATCCACAAATAATAATACAATAATAAATAAATTATTTCATGCACAAATATTAATTATAAATAATCCTAAATAATTAATACCCATTGACAATTACCAAACTACCCTTGGATGAAAATGTGAGGGTGACATGTAGTGTAGTGTGTCTCTCTCCACCCAATGTAACCTCATGTCTCATGTCCACAATGTCTCATGTCCATAACACATAAGATCATGACCTCTGGTATAACGAGTCATAATGATATATATGTATATGCAAATCTTATATCACGAATCCTGTAAGCCTATACAGAATCATCATGAATAACTCAGGAAAGATTATGTCACATGAATAGTGTCAAGTGTCCTATGGTATGGCGTACTTGATCAAACAAGCACGTGAACTATATATAGGATCGTGGTATCAACTCTCTAAGTGACGTTACACGACTCCGCGTACGGCGTCGACACCCGAATCTTGTTCGGACGCTAAGCAATGTCTCACGGTCCTAGGTTGAGCAGACACATCACAAGAATATATAAATATACTAGTCGATAATATGATAAGTTTTACTGTAAGTTGGCAAGGTACACTTGCCTGGGCTCTAAGCTCCGTCAACTACTCCTGTAAAAGTGGAATCTTCAAGTTCGCCTCCGGATGTTGTAACAAACATCACCATTGCTTTCAAAATACTTGAAATATCTAGGATTGACTACCCATAAGTCCAATTTGGACACAGGAACATAATTAACAATTTTGGGTCAAAGCGGGATCCATATGTGACCCACTTCGCACCAAAAATTGTACCAGAGATAAATTTTTCCAAATTTGTCAAACTTACTGTCTATGAGTCCAGAACGATGATACAAATCCAACGGAACATCCAAAACTGGATTTCGATGAGTCTGTCACGAAATCGCCCGTCAAGTGGAACCATGGGGCCCACAAAACGATATTTTGTCAACGTTCTCAGAATCGAACCAAACTTGGGTCACAGGACTAGCGTAATGATATGAATCTATTGGCATAAGTTTAGTTACGAAACGACAAGCACACACAAAATTATGACGAGTGTCAGAACATGTCGATACGAGATTTTTTGACGGATACGCGTTAATTTTGGTGTGCACGTACATCCAAATCAACTTCTGAAAAATCCTACACATCCGCGTTGACGATACACGCCTTTCGATATAATTTGCACACGATGAAGTCATCTCGTTTAGCAGAACGTACCCCATTTCAGAAAATTTTGGGTTTAGAAAATCAAGTTTTTGGTCAACTTCAACCACGAATAAATTACAGCATACAACAAATTAAAATAGTCTAATTATAGAGATTGAATTTTGGTTATATTGTCTAAATTATCGTTCAAGTGAAATTTAAAAATATTAACTAGGTTGGAAGAAAAATAACCATGAACATGGGTGTTTGGAACAGTTTTCTGAACTGCAATTTGGGTCATTTTTTCCTGTTTTGTGTCGCGAATTACGACCAATACATGACACGATACACCGAACTAATTATACAGGGTTCAAGAGGGTTATATGGTCTTCGTATAGGATTTGACAGATCGACATTTGGATTAATGTGCATAAAGATACGAGAGTGGAAAGTTGAGTACTGTCACGCCCCCGTCCCAAAATACGTAGGACCAGGATACGTAACTATGCCAGCCGCCCGTATATATGGCAACTCCAATATATGGAAACCATATATACGTGCGTACGCTGTATATGAATAATAAATTCACAAGTGGTAAGACTAATCACAAGTCACAGGATAATATCTAAATCTCATCCACGGAGTCAAATATACATGAATAACTAATAACCAAGTAACTAGATCTCAATATAAAGTAACTAGAGAATGACAGTCGGATGGAAATAAATCCACTACCGAAATAGAATATAAAATAAACCAGATACACACCATATAAGAACAACATCTGATAATCACGAGGCTCGAAGAGGAGATCTCCTCAGAAAATGAGTAGCCTGTCCGGAATCTGCGCTCCCACGAATACTCAGGAATATCTACACCTGGAAAGGGACCAGGTCCTCAGAGGGACATAACAAGATACATAGAAGCATGCCATAATGTAAATACTGAATCAGTAAATGGGGTGTGCTAACCATCTAAGTGAATGAAATTTAAAGACCTTGTAGTACGCATGGGAATGTGTGGCTAGACATATGCTGACGTAATTCACCAATCGTCAGGACTGGCTAGTATATGTGTCATATGCCCCCTGACTCAAGGGCACTCTGCAATCGACCATCTCCGAGGAGCAAGGTACGAAGGATAAAAGACTCAGGGGGAGGGGGTGTCCCATACGCCTACTAGATGTCTTCCCCGCCCAATGGATATACAAGTCGTGAAAACGACGTGGACATCTCGTATAATGATGCAAGTCTCCATAGAAATAACAACTAAGCTAAATACCGTTACATGTATTGCTCACACCGATGGCCAGTCGAATATGAGGCACGCGTCCCTACATGAACTCACTCAGTGACGTGTAATGATACGTGTCAAGGCCTGGGAAGTCATACCAATAACTTCACAACTTTATGTGGGTCTACTAGACACTAGGTCAGATACAATCCTAACGTCAACGCCTTCGTTGACTGCACCCGAGTTTTCTCGGACGCGCACATTTATATAATAAATAAACATGTAACTATCAATAACTGAAATCAAACAGTACAACAACGCAAGGTATACTTGCCTGGCAAGAGAGCTGTAAATGTAATATCCAGATGTCAAATACCAAGTGTCAGAAACTATGGCCTCAGAATGAACATCTCCGGATGCTGAAATAAACATCACTAACAGTCTCAAAAAATATCAAATAGCTAGAAACGCCTGTCCTTAAGTCCAATTTGGACACAGGGGCAAAAAAAATGACAGTTTTCGGTCAAAGCGGGGTCCACATGTGGGCCACTTTGCACCAAAAAACGTGTCAGGGTCAAAGGTCTCCAAATTTGCCAAACTTAGTGTCAACAAGTCCAGAACGTCGATACGAACCCAACGGAATGTCCAGAACTGGATTCCGATGTGCCGATCACAAAATTGCCCGTCAAGTGGAGCCTATGGGGCCCACGATACGGGATTTTGCCAACGTTCTCAGAATCGAACCAAACTTGGATCACAGGACCAGGGTATTGCTACGAGTCCGATGGCGCAAGTTTTGTTTTGATCCGATGTATGTACACAAAGTTACAGCGTATTCCAGAACAGGCAGATACGGGACGGTGTCGGCGGATACGCGTTGATTCCGGTGTGCACGCACATCCAAATCAACTTCTGCGAAATCCCGCACGTCCGTATCAACGGCGCGCACGTTTCGGTAAAGACCGCGTGCGACCAAGTTGTCCCGTTTGGCGGGGCGTACTCAGTTCCGGGGTGAATCGGGTCATTTTTCCTATTTTTGGATCGCGGTTCGCGATCACCACAGGACGCGATGCACCGAGCGGGTTGCACGGGCACCTAGAGGGTTACGTAGCCTACGTGTCACAACTGACAGAATTAAAAACGGAACTACGAGGAGATAGAACGGGTTACCTGAACAGGGCTCCGTGAAACCGAGTTTCCCGTGTCCGGTCACTGTGTTGTGTCCTGGTTGCTGTGTCCGGGCTGTGACCAGCTGCTGTGTCCGGTCTGAGTCCAGTGGAGACTCGTCGGGGCTTCGTCGGAGGCGCTCAGGCGGAGCTCGTTGGTCAGCGGGGCGTCCGGGCAGGGCACGGTGCTTCGGGTGCTGCTCGGTCATCGAGGCAAAGGAGGAGGTGATTGGTCTCGGCCATGGGGGTTTCACGGTGAGGAGGAGGAGGAGGAGGAGCTGCTGTTCCGGCGGGGGAGAAGTCAGGCCGGAGCTCGGGGACAGCGTCGAGCTCGAGGGAGAAGTGGCGCTGGAGATGGTGGTGTTGGCGGTGGTGGGGAAATCGACGGGGGGAGGAAGGAAGGTTGGGAAGGGGAGAGGGAAGCTGGTGGTGGCGTTGGTGCTGGTGGTGGAGGATGGTGGTGGCGGCGGGCTGTGATGGGGGTGGCGGTGGAGATGGGAGCCGGAGGAGAAGGAGCTGAGGAGAGAGGAGGAAGTCGAGTGGTGATGATGATGGTGGTGGTGGTGGTGACCGATGATGGTGGTGGCGGTGGAGGGAAGAGGGCGGCGGGGGGTCGGGGTCGGGGAAGAGGGAGCTCGGGGGAGGAGAAGAGGAGGAGGAGGAGCTCACCGGCGGGGGTCGGCTGTGCACAGGGGGGGTCGGGCCGGAGCGGGGTGCTCCGCCGGAGAAGAGGGAGGCTGAGGAGGGAGGGGCCAGCGGGGTGGGGGAAAGGCTCGTCGCGGGGGAGGGGGGAGTCGGCGGAGCGGCTCCGGCGAGGGGGCTCGCTGCTCCGGCTGGGGGGGGGGTCGGCTGCGGGCTGGGTAGGGATTAGGTTTTTTGGTTTTTAATTTTTCTTTTATTTTCTTTTTGTTTTATAGAAATTAAATTAATATTTTAAGTAAAATATCTTTAGATATTTTACAAGATATTTTCGGGATATTTTCGAGTGGGTCCCGCTTCCAAATGGACGGTGCAGGTTCACCGGCCAATGAGGGGGTGACACCTTGCATGCAAATTATGCAGAAAAGTCCCTGTAATTCATAAGATTGCACAGAGGTCCCATTTTGGGAAATTGTGCAATTACGAAATTGTCAGGAAAAAACACCTGATTCCTGAAAATACTAAAATTCACAGGATTGAACGGAAAAGCTGTGTGAGGGTCCTGGGGGGTGGGGGTGAGTCTGGGCAGGGACTGGGCCTGGTTTTGGGGGTAATACAGGCCGTCGTATTTAATTAATTAATAAATACTGCGTACGGTGTTCTCTAATTATTTAGAGGCAGGTAGGGCCATAATTTTCTTGCGGTGTCAATACACTAAATTTATTATACTCAGTGTAGAAAAATAACGTATTTTTGTCTGGGCAAAACAGGTGCATGTTGGGCCTCTAATCTCTATTGGAACAGAGATGGGTACAGGTCTGGGAATTTAAATACGGACGTTTTGTAACGATATTTGTGCGTCTCATACGAGGCTCCAAATAAAGTATCTGGGAGTTGCACAAAGTGCAGAATAATAGGCTGGCATGTCTAGGAGAGGTACGTGAACTTTGTTCGGGGATAACAGTCAAGGTAAAGCTCCAAATAATTAGGTGATGGACAGGTGCACAAGTCAATAGGATATGTAAGCAAAATAAATTAAATATTGCCATAAATCCTAAATACCTGAAAATATTCCTAAAATACTAGAATCTGGTCGAGGGGGTTTACAATCTACCCAACTTATAAAAATTTTGTCCCCAAAATTTAAAACTAAGTCATGGTAGAAGTCAAAGACGGTATAAGATATAATTTAACAAAGTAATTTATATCTTGGGTTAAGAATAGGTTCGAAAACGTTTACGCATGTCGTCCACACGCTCCCAAGTAGATTCTCCTGGCGCGTCATGCTTCCATGCTACGCGGTCCAAGGGAATAGACTGATTCCTCAATACCTTTTCTCGATGATCAAGGATTCCTACTGGTTGCTCTTGATACGACAAGCTCGGCCTAATGGTGATCTCCGAATGGTTGAGAACATGACTGTTGTCTGTCACATAACGCCTGAGTTGTGGCACGTGGAATACATCAAGTACTCCCTCAAGTGAAGGTGGTAGCGCAAGTTGATATGCCACTACTCCCACTCTTTCTAGCACGTCGATGGTCCAATATACCTTGGACTTAACTTGCTGCGTCCTCTGATTCGTATGGTGCCTCTAGTAGGTGATAACCTCAAGAAGACATGATCGTCCTTTCTGAATTCCAAGGGACGATGATGACGGTCTGCCCACTACTTCTGTCTATCTTTGCACCGCTCGCAAGTGTCCTTGTATTTACTTAACTGTCTCTTCGGTGTTGACCACCAACTCTGGTCACGCAAATCCTTGTCTGTTACAATGCTGACTGGTATGCCGTGCAATCTTATAATTTGCCTCATATATAAGTTAGCTAAAGCTTCTGCAGACTGGTCAACTCTATAGGTAAGAAATGTGCTGACTTGGTGAGTTGGTCCATAGGAATTCTTAATCCTTACAAGTCAACCTAGTCATAGGTACTGCTATCCATTCAGGAGTCAATCAATTGTTCATCCAGGTGAGATCCATTTAGACTCCTGTCAGCAAAATGATATATTCTTCATCGTAATACTTGAGTTCTGAACTTGACCCAAGTTACGAGGCAAAAATAAATTTTTATGCTGCCATAGCGATGCACGTATCAGGATCGTAATAAAATGCAGGTAGGTAGCGAAGGTCATTCTAAAGATAGCACAGTTTTAAACTGAAATCAAATCTAATAATAGGGTTTGGTAATTACCCAAGGAACAAACAGAAATGGCTACAGAAACAATACACTTCGTATTTAAACTAAGCACGAGGTTTCGTCTTTCCGAAATAAGGGAAGACGGAAAACAGTAATCAAGAGTTCAAGGGGGAGGTAATAGATTAGAAGTATGGGGATCAATGCGTTTAAAGAATTCAAGTGGGAATTGTCAAGGCAATTGTGGATTGAAATCCTATTCTGGTAATCCTTACTCACATATTCGTATCAGCACAGTTATGTAGCTGGTACGATATGCTCAGACATATCTAGAGGGCAAGTACATCTATCTACTAATCACTATATATCTCAATCCACGTAAAGTAGTTATGCGAAGGGCGAACCAAGTGCACTATGGTTGATCAGACCGTAATACACTGATTCTGAAATGTATTAGTGTAGGACTCCAATAATACATATCTCAAGAACAAGCTTGATAAAGAATAAGCTTGCAAAACTAGGCTATAATAGCAGTATAAGTCAAGGTAGTATGGTAAATATAAGTACGCTAGATTATGATACAAGAAATTTCATAACAATTCAATAATCACAAAAGAGACAAGACTCTACAATCTCTACAGTTATTATTCTAATCCATGTCTAAGTTGCTAGTTGACCCAAAAGAGGAATGGCCTTCTAAGTTCTACAATCTTAATAAATACTATAGGCTGTCCGTCTAAAACAGAGATTCAAGGAAGTCCGCATAAAGTAGGGGTTCGAGGTTGTCTGCGTAAAACAGAGATAAAATAGTTTGGCGTAAATCAGGGATTCAAACTATCGGCGTAAAATAGATTTCAGAGTTATCCGCGTAAAATAGAGAAGCGTAAGGTAGAGCTTCAGGGCTGTTCGCATAAAAAAAAAATCTGCGCGTAAAAAGTCTGCGTAAAAGTCTAGCATTCGTTGCAGCGTAAAGTTGTACGAGAAACTCATGAGTTTGTCAGTCAAGTTAGTAAATCCTGACATCTGACAAAAGTACTTGTACAACGATCGAGTGGACGGGTGCGATGATGAATTTGCACGGGGACCAAGGTTGTCGTTTAGTGACTTATTGGATACAAGTCATCATTACGCTCGTGGTGAGACAAAACCAGATGTCCCGTCAAAAGCTGTCTCTTTTTGCACAGGGCTCGAGGCATATCTCTACGCAGGATTTGGTCAACTGGGGAAAGCTAAGGCCGTAATAATTATGCTCACATTCTATCCTTATGTTACGCCTAATCAGGTTACTCTATGCTGGTCATCTATTAGTCAGGAATCATCAGGTTTACGCAGGGCAGTTACCTACGTGGCTTTGCATGATGCAGGATAAGGAAGACTTAAGGGAACGTGGGTAGCGGTTGTCATAACTGCGGTATAAAGGGGACAAGCTTCTGCATAGCTTGGTTTTTACACCAACAAGAAAGTCATTTGGCTTTTATGCCAACTAGGCAGTTGTTTGGTTCTTATGCCAAATCGGTCAAATGGGTTTTACGCCAACAAGGGAAAGGGTCTCTGGCGTAACACTGGGTTTATCCAAACATAGGATGAGGTTTCAGTCCTAATATTCAACCTTGGATTTCTATTGGTTTCTCAAGACTAGGGTCAACACTATGGTCAAATTTTTTACTAATCCTAGTAGTATTTATACTACTCTCAAGTCATACCTAAATACGTCAAGGGATAAGGATAAGTTAATCTGTAGGTAGTGATGCTAGGGTTCACTGTGTAGTATGGAAGACTAGGGTTCATTAAGTAGTCTGAACTTAATGATATGTCAAAGCCCTAGTTGTGTTCTTAATAGGAATACTACCCTAATTATCATCCTATCAACAGGGATTCCTATATTCTAGCAGGGACTATACTAAAAGAATTATCAGGGAAGCACTTGAATCAAGCAGGATGCAATTATGTAAGTAGAACAGACTGGAAGGAAGATAAGTCATAGTCAATTATGGATGAGATCATATACTTTAATCCTAGGTGCAGGCTTGCTCGGTACAGTAACGTAACCGAGACAATATGCTCTGACCTGCGTGGGCCACCACTAAAAACATGTCACGCCCCCGTCCCAAAATACGTAGGACCAGGATACATAACTATGCCAGCCGCCCGTATATATGGCAACTCCAATATATGGAAACCATATATACGTGCGTACGCTGTATATGAACAATAAATTCACAAGTGGTAAGACTAATCACAAGTCACAGGGTAATATCTAAATCTCATCCACGGAGTCAAATATACATGAATAACTAATAACCAAGTAACTAGATCTCAATATAAAGTAACTAGAGAATGACAGTCGGATGGAAACAAATCCACTGCCGAAATAGAATATAAAATGAACCAGATACACACCATATAAGAACAACATCTGACAATCACGAGGCTCGAAGAGGAGATCTCCTCGGAAAATGAGTAGCCTGTCCGGAATCTGCGCTCCCACGAATACTCAGGAATATCTACACCTGGAAAGGGACCAGGTCCTCAGAGGGACATAACAAGATACCTAGAAGCATGCCATAATGTAAATACTGAATCAGTAAATGGGGTGTGCTAACCATCTAAGTGAATGCAATTTAAAGACCTTGTAGTACGCATGGGAATGTGTGGCTAGACATATGCTGACGTAATTCACCAATCGTCGGGACTGGCTAGTATATGTGTCATATGCCCCCTGACTCAAGGGCACTCTGCAATCGACCATCTCCGAGGAGCAAGGTACGAAGGATAAAAGACTCAGTGGGAGGGGGTGTCCCATACGCCTACTAGATGTCTTCCCCGCCCAATGGATATACAAGTCGTGAAAACGACGTGGACATCTCGTATAATGATGCAAGTCTCCATAGAAATAACAACTAAGCTAAATACCGTTACACGTGTTACTCACACCGATGGCCAGTCGAATATGAGGCACGCGTTCCTACATGAACTCACTCAGTGACATGTAATGATACGTGTCAAGGCCTGGGAAGTCATACCAATAACTTCACAACTTTAGGTGGGTCTACTAGACACTAGGTCAGATACAATCCTAACGTCAACGCCTTCGTTGACTGCACCCGAGTTTTCTCGGACGCGCACATTTATATAATAAATAAACATGTAACTATCAATAACTGAAATCAAACAGTACAACAAGATAAGGTATACTTGCCTGGCAAGAGAGCTGTAAATGTAATATCCAGATGTCAAATACCAAGTGTCAGAAACTATGGCCTCAGAATGAACATCTCCGGATACTGAAATAAACATCACTAACAGTCTCAGAAAATATCAAATAGCTAGAAACGCCTGTCCTTAAGTCCAATTTGGACACAGGGGCAAAAAAATGACAGTTTTCGGTCAAAGCGGGGTCCACATGTGGGCCACTTTGTACCAAAAAATGTGTCAGGGTCAAAGGTCTCCAAATTCGCCAAACTTAGTGTCAACAAGTCCAGAACGTTGATACGAACCCAACGGAATGTCCAGAACTGGATTCCGATGTGCCGATCACAAAATTGCCCGTCAAGTGGAGCCTGTGGGGCCCACGATACGGGATTTTGCCAACGTTCTCAGAATCGAACCAAACTTGGATCACAGGACCAGCGTATTGCTACGAGTCCGATGGCGCAAGTTTCGTTTCGATCCGATGTGTGTACACAAAGTTACAGCGTGTTCCAGAACAGGCGGATACGGGACGGTGTCGGCGGATATGCGTTGATTCCGGTGTGCACGCACATCCAAATCAACTTCTGCGAAATCTCGCACGTCCGTATCAACGGCGCGCACGTTTCGGTAAAGACTGCGTGCGACCAAGTCGTCCCGTTTGGCGGGGCGTACTCAGTTCCGGGGTGAATCGGGTCGTTTTTCCTGTTTTTGGATCGCGGTTCACGATCGCCACAGGACGCGAAGCACCGAGCGGGTTGCACGGGCACCGAGAGGGTTACGTAGCCTACGTGTCACAACTGACAGAATTAAAAATGGAACTACGAGGAGATAGAACGGGTTACCTGAACAGGGCTCCGTGAAACCGAGTTTCCCGTGTCCGGTCACTGTGTTGTGTCCAGGTTGCTGTGTCCGGGCTGTGTCCAGCTGCTGTGTCCGGTCTGAGTCCAGTGGAGACTCGCAGGGGCTTCATCGGAGGCGCTCAGGCAGAGCTCGTTGGTCAGCGGGGCGTCCGGGCAGGGCACGGTGCTTCGGGTGCTGCTCGGTCGTCGAGGCAGAGGAGGAGGAGGGGGTGATTGGTCTCGACCATGGGGGTTTCACGGTGAGGAGGAGGAGGAGGAGCTACTGTTCCGGCGGGGGAGAAGTCAGGCCGGAGCTCGGGGACAGCGTCGAGCTCGAGGGAGAAGTGGCGCTGGAGATGGTGGTGTTGGCGGTGGTGGGGAAATCGACGGGGGGGAGGAAGGAAGGTTGGGAAGGGGAGAGGGAAGCTGGTGGTGGCGTTGGTGCTGGTGGTGGAGGATGGTGGTAGCGGCGGGCTGTGATGGGGGTGGCGGTGGATATGGGGGCCGGAGGAGAAGGAGCTGAGGAGAGAGGAGGAAGTCGAGGTGGTGATGATGATGGTGGTGGTGGTGGTGACCGATGATGGTGGTGGCGGTGGAGGGAAGAGGGCGGCGGGGGGTCGGGGTCGGGGAAGAGGGAGCTCGGGGGAGGAGAAGAGGAGGAGGAGGAGCTCACCGGCGGGGGTCGGCTGTGCACAGGGGGGGTCGGGCCAGAGCGGGGTGCTCCGCCGGAGAAGAGGGAGGCTGAGGAGGGAGGGGCCAGCGGGGTGGGGAGTCGGCGGAGCAGCTCCGGCGAGGGGGCTCGCTGCTCCGGCGGGGGGGGGGTCGGCTGCGGGCTGGGTAGGGATTAGGTTTTTTGGTTTTTAATTTTTCTTTTATTTTCTTTTTGTTTTATAGAAATTAAATTAATATTTTAAGTAAAATATCTTTTGATATTTTACAGGATATTTTCGGGATATTTTCGACTGGGTCCCGCTTCCAAATGGACGGTGCAGGTTCACCGGCCAATGAGGGGGTGACACCTTGCATGCAAATTATGCAGAAAAGTCCCTGTAATTCATAATATTGCACAGAGGTCCCATTTTGGGAAATTGCGCAATTACGAAATTGTCAGGGAAAAACACCCGATTCCTGAAAATACTAAAATTCACAGGATTGAACGGAAAAGCTGTGTGAGGGTCCTGGGGGGTGGGGGTGAGTCTGGGCAGGGACTGGGCCTGATTTTGGGGGTAATACAGGCCATCGTATTTAATTAATTAATAAATACTGCGCACGGTGTTCTCTAATTATTTAGAGGCAGGTAGGGCCATAATTTTCTTGCAGTGTCAATACACTAAATGTAGTATACTCAGTGTAGAAAAATAACGTATTTTTGTCTGGGCAAAACAGGTGCATGTTGGGCCTCTAATCTCTATTGGAACAGAGATGGGTACAGGTCTGGGAATTTAAATACGGACGTTTTGTAACGATATTTGTGCGTCTCATACGAGGCTCCAAATAAAGTATCTGGGAGTTGCACAAAGTGCAGAATAATAGGCTGGCATGTCTAGGAGAGGTACGTGAACTTTGTTCGGGGATAACAGTCAAGGTAAAGCTCCAAATAATTAGGTGATGGACAGGTACGGTCGGTTACAGGGGTTGGGGAGGAGCACTGTAGCAGCAGGTCGGGTTCGGGTCTCGGGTCGGGTATGTGTGCGGGTTTGGGTCCGGTTGGTCTAGTTTCGTTTGATTCAGTTTGGTTTGGGTTGGTTTGGGTTGAGTTGGTTCGGTCTGGGTTAGTTTAATTAAAACAATGCAATTAGCTATCTAAAAATAGTTTTAGAGCCCAATAAATTTTAAAAAAATTACACAATATTCTATTAATAGTTTTACACCCAAAAATATATTTTTTGCACTATTTTAATAATTAATTTAATACACAAAAATATAAATCCATGAAGAACATTTATTATAATTAACTAGAAATTTTACAGAAAATCTGCCTTAATCTCAATAATTATTTAAATATCAAGAAATAAAATTTTAAATTTTAATTCTAAAAATTAGGGTGTTTATAGATTTTGATACAAAGACCAATACTCTTAAATGTTAATAATTTATTATAGGTTAAATTAGTGATAACCGTATCGATTTTAGGGCCGATGAATAAATCGATACCGATACGAATTTTTGAATGTCACATATTCTATTTCCGATATTCTAGGATACGCTCAAGCCTATGTATTAAGAATTACATACGTCTAAGGATACACATATAAATCAAAATAATTATATATGTAATATTTAATTAGTCAATCTTCTTCTAAGTTAATTATAGACACATACAATACATATTACCATTTTCGTGTCCTAATACTCGTGTCAATTTGTCTGTATTTTTTTCGATACGTGTGTCCATGCTATAAATCAGTACGAAACCCTTATTCTAAGTTAATAGTATTTTTGTAGTGATAGTTAGATTTCTATTGGAGTCATTTTTCACAATGCAAGCATTTAATAAAAATTTCAAGCAAGGTTATTCTTTCGGTATGCATTCCCATTATAAACTCCGCCATGGTGCTAAATTTCTGATCTCATCCAATAATGGAATCCATGTAGATAAATATCAACATGATGGTAAAGTGACCATATTAATTCCACTACAAAATTACTGTAAATAATAAGGTTGTAAAAACATGTAGAGTATTTCCAGTGTATCTGTGTCCATGTCTATGTTCTCGTGTCCAGTGTCTCGTGTCTACGTGTCCAACATCCTAAATTATGTATGCTAATTAATAATTAACCAAAATACGAATGATGGTTAGGTTAGAGCTTACCTTTGACGGAGGAGGAGGGCATCCGACGGAGCGTGGGCCGGAGAGGGGGGTCGAGGAGAGGGGGGCCGGAGAGGGAGGGAGTTCGAGGAAGGGGTGGAGGCGGATGGAGGGGGACAGAGAGGGGGGTTCGAGGAGATGGGGGTTCAAGGAGGGGGCGGAGGAGGACGGAGGGGGGCAGAGAGAGGGGGGTTCGAGGAGGGGGCGGAGACGGACGGAGGGGGTCGAGGAGAGGGGGGGTTCGATGAGGGGGTCGAGTCGTCGAATAGGGGGGTTCGAGGAGGGGGTCGTCGGAGCTAGGGGGGATGGGGTGTCGATGAGAGAGGGAGAGAGAGTATCGAGATTGAGATCGAGATCGAGATCGAGAGAGAGAGAGAGAGAGAGATTGAGAATGGGGGAAAATGAAACACGTTTTAGAATTTTAAGTTTTTGTAGCGACAGATATTTCCGTCGCTAACTTAACAACGACGAATTAATGACGACTTTTTGATAAAAAATAATATAATCTGTTTACATAAATAAATTAGTCGTAATTTCGTCGAAAGTTCATCGCTGACTCAACGACGGATTATTTTCCGTCGATGAGATCTGTCGTTATTTAACAGTATTTTTGCAGTACCTCCTTTTTTGGATATTGTAAAACCCCTGATTCTGAAAACCGTATTGTTTTTATTAATTAATTATTTAATTTATTAATAATTATGAGATAAATAAAGAGAATAGATTTTAGTTAATTTTTATTTGAGGTGTTTGTGCATCTAGGGGATTTATGGAGCCATTATAAATTTTTCCTAATTTATTCCATGTAGGAGACCCTTTGGATAGTTGCTAGCTTAACCGTATACACCAATATAATTTTTAGAATTTCCTATGTATATATATGTATATATATATATATATACATAATTATTTAGAAAAGAAATTCCTATTGGATACTATACCCAAAACCCAAACCGCAACTCCTAAACCCACTACCCGCTTGCACCCGAACCCGCGTAGAACAAATATCAACAGCAGTAGCAAAAACCAAGTTTGCTTCCCTTCTCCGCGCTTGTGAGCCCGCTCATTCCACCGGTTCTTAAAATACTAGTATTACTAAACACCCCTCAACCGAAACCAAAACCAATGAAAGAAAGAAACGGCAGCAGCATCCATCGCCTCTTATTCTCTATATATATTACAACTATCCCAAACCCTAAACCCACTTCTTACACCTAAACTTAAACACTGTTGTGGACGCTTGCACTATACGAAATTCTTGCTCGGCAAGTATACCTTGCCATTGTACTATTATTTACAGTCCATATGATGCATGCATAATTTATTTCCGCTTATTTAGTTCATTTATTTTAACTGCTATATAAATTGTGCGTCCAAGAAAACTTGGGTGCAACGACGGTGTCGTCGTATTCTGTTTTTATTTATGTATATGCATTGGACCTACTTTATGAGACCACCCCATTATTATGAGGCATTTTATGTTTCATTGGCCATGACACTATTCTTACACGAGTGTGAGTCTCATGTAGGACACGGACTTGCGTATCCGGCTGGACACTGGTACGTATAGGTCGTGCGACGGATAGGAATAACTGCTGATAGAAACTTTGTATGCCAGTAGACCTGGCAGTTATTTAGAGGTTTTATCGTGTCATGGAAATGGCATGCCTAGAGCATGGGGTGGGGAGAACAATAAGTAAGGCGTTTGGGCTCCTTTGTACTTTTCTCCTGTACGCCTGAATTCTCCGCCGGAGAAACGGGTGATGATGACCACTATATATTATATTATCATGCGGCCTCTGCCGTTCAAAAGACGACATACTTTGTAGGCCCCTGGATCTCCAAGAGAACCATGCCAATCCTATTTTTGGCCAGATAGCCCACGTGTTGGAAAGTTATTCTCAAATTGCATTCACTTAGACGGTTAGGCGACCCATTGGATGTTTATATTTCAGTACTTTATTGGCATGTTTATATGTATCTTATTACGTCCCTCTGAGGACCTGGTCCTATTCCAGATATGGACGAGCAGGAGTATCCGCAGGAGTACGGATCTGGACCTGACACTACTTACCAGACTGAGGAGGTCTTACCCTCGGAGTATCTGTGATTTTATTATCGCTGTTTAAAGATCCTTGTTGCTACTTCAGTATAGTCGTTTTGTAGTGGATTTGTTTCCACCCGACTATCAGACTTGATACTCATCTTGGATATTCAGTTATTATTCAGCTCTTTATTCCTACTGATTATTTGTGCTGTGGATGAGATATAGATTGCATGTGACGTGTTGTGACAGTATATTACCACTGGTGGATTGGACATTCACGTACAGCGTACGTGTGTATATGGTTTCCATATATTGGAGTTCATATACATACGGCTGGGCGTGTTACATATTCCTAGTCCTACGTATTTTGGGACTGGGGCATGACAAATATAGATCAGGTACCTTCTGGGCATCGCAGGTACCTTCTGGGCATCGCTCCCTCCTAGTACCAGTCTCCCTCAATCGTCTAAGTGGGACTCACAACAAAAATATTTCTACATACTCGCAATAGTCGCGACTTTAGATCACTTACAATACACGTCTCCACGAAGAAGTGAGGAGCATTTTCAAGACTTTGTCGAGACGAGAACCCATCTTTTTGACCGGGGAGCGACTAATTTGATTAGAGAGATGCGTTTTTATGATGGATGCACCAGAAATTGCAATACCGTATTTCTAAAGATGATCGGATGCTCCATAGGAAAGGGAAACAATAGTATAGAGTCAGACATCTCATTTCGCTCGTCTTCATTACCTTAACCATACTTTTTGTCATGTTTCTTTTCCTTGAATGACTATTCATGTCAGGAACAAAGACTTCAATACATTCCTTCTTTCTTGAATATAATTGAATTAAAACTAGAATTACTTAAATTATTTTACAAGTATTTCAGTGTATGCGTACGTCAAATTAAATAATATGCATGGATTACTCATAGTCATGCAAGATGTCCACTATACTAAAGAGACGAATTGTTAGGTTACCTTCAAGTGCACATTTCTTACATAATTTACTAGTCAAATCTCTACCATTATAAGCTATGCAGTTAAAAACCGTTATATATCACCGATATATAACGGTATCGGTGATGAACCGATATTTATTTTAAAAAAAAAGCGGTTAAATATCGGAACCGATAAAATTGGCCGATATTACTGATATTTTTTAATGTATCGATTTTAATAAAAACCGATATCTCACAGTAACTTTTTTTTTTTAACAGGGAATAGGGTCGCTGATGAGAGAGAAAGAGGGAAAAAAAATTGCGGCTGCTCTAGAGGAGAAGAGGGAAAGAAAAAAAAACCTGGTAAGTTTCTTCTTGTTCTTCTTCGTCCTCCTTCTTCTGATTCTTTTTTTTTTCCTTCTTGTTCTTCTTCGTCCTCTTCTTCTTCTGCTGCTTTTTTTTTCTTCTTCTGCTTCCTCTGTGTCCTCTTCTTCTACTTCTGTTGTTTTTTTCTTCTGCTTCCTCTGCGTCCTCTTCTTCTTCTTCTGTTGCTTTTTTTTCGTCCCTTCTTGTTCTTCTTCGTTCCTTTTTTTGAAAAATTGTGGCTGCTCTTTTTGAAGTCTTCTTCTTGTTCTTCTTCGTCCCTTTTTTTTATTCTTCTGCTTCCTCTTCTTCTTCTTCTGTTGCTTTTTTTCTTCTTCTGCTTCCTCTGCTTCCTCTTCTTGCTGCGTTTTGCATAAATAGAGTTTATGAATAGATGTACAAATTTTTTTCTTTCCATATAGCAAATTTGTAATTTACTTGTTTTTTTAATTCTTAATTTCAGAAATGTCCTCTTCGAGAGCTTCAAATGATGGTGGAACTGGAGATTCAAATGAGATAGCTCCGGTTAAGATCAATTCAACTGATATTGGGTATCGCTATGGAACAATTATGGATCCCACAAAAAAAATCATATTACGTGCAATTTTTGCAAAAAAGTGATACCGGGTGGGATATCAAGATTCAAACAACACATTGTTAATCAAAGGGGACAAACCAGGGGATGTGATAAGGCTCCTATGCTTGTGCAAAAGGAAGTAAAAAAGGCAATGGATGAAGCACTGAAGAAAAGGCTTGAGAAAAATAGAGTCAACAATATTTTAAGTCGATCAAGCTTAAATGAGGACAAGACTGACACATTTGATGTTGAGGATGCCGATGCCGATGTTCAACCAACATCTGCTAGTATTGCTACATCAAGCACAAGCAGGAAGAGAAAGGTAAGTAGCAATGTAAGAGGTCCGAAGGATGTAATCTACAAACCTAATGTCGATAAAATACAACAAACGACATTGGATGCTAGCAATCCAATCAAGAAGAAGTTGAAGATGGAGGCTTGGACGGAGTGGGCTAAATTTTCATACGAGTGTGGTATACCCTTTAATGTTGTGCGTAATCCTAGATTTCAACGCTTTATATATTGCGTTGGAGAGTATGGAAGAGCTATGCCAGCGCCGTCATATCATAATGTGCGGGTTACTCTACTTCAAGATGTTCTGAAGGAGACGAAGACTTTTGTTGATTCCTTTAGGCCCAAATGGAAGGAGTATGGATTCTCTATCATGTCAGATTTTTGGACAGATACGAAGGGTCGTTCTTTGATTAACTTTTTAGTTAATTGTCCACAAGGAACAGTTTTCTTAAAATCTGTTGATGCTTCAGATCAAATTCATGATGCAGATTATATTGTTGGATTGATTAATGAGGTGATCGCGGATGTGGGAGAGGAAAATATTGTCCAGGTAAATATTTATGTACATTGTGACTAGTTAATTCATAGTTCACTTATTTAGTTATTTATGTACATTGTGTTTTCCTAATTTGTAATCAATTTTATTTTTTATGTATATAGTTTATCACGAACAATGGCTCTAACTTTAAGGCTGCGGGAAGAAAATTGGAGATACAACATCCAAAGATGTATTGGACTCCTTACGCTGCACATTGCATCAATTTAATTTTGCAAGAAATTGGTAGTGATATCGAAAAGATTAAGAATGTGTTGTATCAAGCCAGGAAGGTGGTGGTTTATATCTATAACCATTTGATGGTTTTAAACATGATGCGAAAGTTGAGCAGTAGCGAATTACACATGCCTTGTGTAACTAGGTTTGCAACCTCCTTCTATACATTGGAGACATATGGAAGAACAGGCAGTACTTGCAACAATTATTTGTTTCTTCTAGATGGGTGCGCAGTTTATTTTCAAAGAGAGAGGATGGAAAGAAGATTGCAAGGATTATTGCAAAGGAGTCATTCTGGAAAAATGTGGAGTTGGCTTGTAAAGTGTTGGCTCCCTTAGTGGATGTCTTGAGATTGGTAGACAGGGAAGAACAACCTTGCATGGGCTATATATATGATGCTATGGATAGAGCAAAACTCTAGCTTGATAAGAACCTTGTTGATGAGCCTGTAGTGCTAATCAAGGCCATGGCGATTGTTACAAGGAGATGGGTTGAACAACTAGAACACCCTTTGCATGCAGGTATATATATATATATATATGTTTTGTTCATATTTATATGCACATGAATGTTGGCTACCATAATTGGATTATCTTTTAAATGCAGCTGGATATTACCTTAACCCTGCCATATTTTATAAGCATTCAACATCAGAACTTAATCATACTAGGAGAATGCTTAATGAAGCTTTGATGAGGCTTGTGCCAGATATGACTGAGAGTACTAAAATCTTATCACAATTGTCGTAATATAGAGAGGCGACGAGAGATTTTGGAACTACTATAGCTATAAGAACAAGAGAAATGATATCACCATGTAAGTTTCTTTCCTTAACCAATTAACCATTCCATTTGTATTTTACATTACATCTTTCTTATTGATGTGAGGGTACTCTGTACTAAATATAGATGAATGGTGGATAAGTCATGGCAATGGTACGCCGGAACTACAAAGCTTTGCAAGGAGGGTCTTAAGCCAAACATGTAGTGCTTCGCCTTGTGAGCGAAATTGGAGTGCCTTTGACAACGTATGTTTCTTTACTTTATAATAAAATTTGCTAGTTTTTTGATTAAATCTAGATACTTACAAATAATATTCAATAACTTATATTATAATTTATATGCTAATTTCAGTTGCATACGAAGAAGAGGAATTGCCTTTTGCAAGCAAAATTGAATGATCTTGTTTACATTCAATATAACATGAAGTTGGAGAGACGATTCTTGGATCAAAAGAACAAAACCAAAACTTTTGATCCTATTGTTTTGAGAGATGTTGAAGAGAATGATGATTGGATTACACCAACCGAAACAGAGCTTGCAGAGTTTGTGAGTGTAGGTGATGATTTAACTTGGGAACAAGTTCGTGCTTCAATGGGTGCCGATGATGTTGAAGGGCCAACTACAAGAAGTACAAGATCACGAGGTGTTATAGATTCAGTCTCCTTACTTGTTCATAATGATGAATACATGGAGGATGAAGAAGATGAAGATGAACAAACTAGGGAAGAAGGTGGAGAAGATGGTGATGGTGAGAATGAAGAAAATGAAGTTGAAGTTGAGGCTAATGATGATTATTAGATGTTGAAAGTTGAACAATGAATTGGGATCTTTTTTGTTTTCATATTAGTTGAACTTGAATCGTTGAAGTGGGTACTTTTTATATTTTAATGTTGGTTTGAGTATATGTACCTTTTAGTTTTAATGCTTTGAAGTAGATTGTTTTATGAATTTGCTACTCTTCATTTGCTTATCTTTTCTATTTTATTCCTACTTCTGGAGAATATGAATTTGCTAGTACTTCATTTGCTTATCTTTATGAGTTTGGATTATTTTTTAGCATCATTCCAACATGACATGATTCAATGTTTACAGTCAAGATACAATACAAGGTATCAATGATTCAATGTTTAACTTTATTTTTTAGCATGACATCATTCCAACATGACATTATTTTTTAGCATCATTCCAACATGACATGATTCATTTCATTTGCTTAACTTTATTGTTTACAGTCAAGATACAATACAAGGTATCAATGATTCAATGTTTATTTATCCAATTGAATGATTGATAGATACATCTAACTAGCACTTCCATCAGTTTCTTTTGCTTGCTTCCTTTTGAGCTTTCAAATTGCAGTGACCTTCATGAGAGAGTTGATCTTGTAGCTCACTGACTTGTTTGGGTGGCGAAGGTGTAATACATCATGCATCAAACTTATTCAGACTTCAGAGATGCAGTTCCTCATGTGGTCTCCTTTAATCTTTGATCTCTTGGATTTCTGGAAGGTGTAATTGTCTTGGTATGTATACTTCCTGCATATTATATAAAAGATAACTATTAAGTGTGTTGTTCATATATAAAAATTGTATTAAAAATACAAACCGATATTTACCGTTATAAAACCGATATATCGGTGATATATCAATAACTCTACTGGACCGTTATCATGAAAAAACCGTTTTTAACTGCATAGATTATAAGGAGGCTTCAAAACGATTAAAAAAATCTGTCGTCTAAGTCGATGTATATCCTCAATTAATAAAAAAATTTGAAAGATAATAATTCTAAAACTAATTTTTAGTTGTAATTAAAAATTAGTCTAAATAAGTCGTTACAATTAAAAATTAAAAAAATATTCTAACTAATAACTTAACTATATGATATTATCTAACAACCTATCAGACTTTTTTCTTTTAATTAGAATATAAATTTATTTATAACAAATCATACTTAAAATATAAACATATATATAACAAATTCTAATTCAAATATATTAAAATATTCAAACTATTTTTTTTAAAGAAAAAAAACATTATTTTACATTGAATTTACTAATACCGGTAAAAAATGCTTAGCCAAGCAAACATCAGAGTTTTGTGTAAATACTGTGACAAATATTGTTAAAATTACATTTACAACTACACAGGCCCGAACGTCCACGAGGTTGATTTAGTCATTTTTTAATGAGTTTATTTTAAGGTCTCCCAACCAATAAACAAATATCTAGTCCCTAATTAGTAATTACGAATATTCTTAGGAAGAATAAGACTAGTGTTTGTTATTATTCTATTCCTCCCCCCGTCATCATTCATACTTGCCACACCAAGCACAAACTACCAAAAGCAAAAGAGAAGACGAAGAGAAAAAGAGGGATGGCGAGCGGAGTTCCGATGCAGACAGTGCTGATCACGAACGACGACGGCATCGACGCTCCGGGCCTGCAGCACCTCGCGCTGCTCCTCGCCAGCACCACCCGCTACCGTGTCCTCGTCTGCGCACCCGACTCGTCAGTACTCTCTCTCTCTCTCTCTCTCTCTCTCTTCTTCTTCTTGTTCTTCTTCTTCGATCCGTTAATTTTTGAAATAAAATGGAGGTCTCGATGTAGAACATAGGAAGCAAAATCATACGATTCACAATTGTTCCCATTTTTTTTTTTTTTCCGTTTCCTGTAGCAAACTTTGAGCTGACCGTTGTCAACCTGACATCAACATTTTCTTTTCTGTCAGAAAAAAGGGTTAGGGTTTAACCCTAGGAAGCACAGATACTCCAAAAATTATGGGGTCGTGAACGCATATCGGACACGCCAAAATACACACTGACATACCAAAATTAGATGCCGTGTCTGTGTCTGTATCCCTACCGTGTCGTGTCGTGTCATATCCCCGCAACACAGATTTAATCCAATGTTATTTTGCGGTTCGGTTCGGTATGTAGTATGGGTTGGTACGAGGAGGTAGGCTCAACCGGAACCTCTGTTCTTAAAGGCGGCCGCTAGGCGTCTGGTGTCCGTCCAATGTCCGCGCAACATACGAAAACTTCAACAACCTCGATCTATCTACGACCTCAAGATCTTCTGTCGTATTCCTTCCTCGGATTGGACATCGTGTGGGTGACAATCTTGCAATATTTTTCTTCTCTTTGGTCGACCTCTCTCTTCCTTACGTGAAAAACGAATTTGAGAAAGATCTGCTGCTAATGCATATGACGGCCAAAGAATAGAGGTATGTATATATAGGCTATGGCAAGGACCCTAAGAAAAAATTAGGGTTAGGTCTCCTGGCGGATATGAAAATTCCATGTTCGGTCTGAACACACAATCCATGTTCGTCAACAATAGATCGGTCCACTAAAGAGCTATTGTTGCACTACCTTCCTAATCCCAAATTACGTTATGAGCCCCTTCTTATTATATGCTTGTTCCTCTTCCCATGTTAAGATATCGTATGCCTGTCGATTAAATTAAGTTACTGACAACTATATTAATCAACTACTTTTATCTTTAAGTAGTACCACTCAACCTTATTGTCATGTCGGATATAATCCACCTGTAGGGTTTATATGACAAATCTTATGAGCTCCTCAAGGGGACATCATCAACCCGACATATCGGGACATATATTTCTTTTATAATCAACAACCCACCATACACACAATGCCATTACCCAATTCATAGAGGTTGTTGACCCAAAATGAATCTCTCTTTTATGAGTCAAAGCAATGCACACTGCATATACATGTCTGTTATTATATCCAGATTAAGAGCATAATCATCCATAATAACATAGGTGTTTGTTTTCTTATGTAGTTAGTACAAAGAAAACAACCTCAAGTGGTCCTGTTCAACACACACTAAGTGCACTAGTGTAAACCTATAGTCAAGATAGACTAATACCATATTACAATACAACCATACCAATGTTTTGTCCAAATCCATCTAGGTTGTGAACCATGTATATATTCCATAGGAAACTGATAATATGATCTTCTGTGTGACACCACACACCATATTATCTACAATGTAGAATATCAGACACTTGCACTAACATTATAATATAAATATAATATTCAAACATTTGTCCATATAATTCTTATTCAAAAAATGATAAGGAAATATAGTTAATACAAAAGTGATGCTTTAGTATATAACCCTAACAATATCATGACGTCTCCTATGGCTATTTCTTCAAGAACCCTAGATGCATCCTATCATTAAGTTGACTACTACAAAATGTTGATATGTGTTGCCGTAGGAATCTAACGATCTCCAGAATGACATGTGTGCTTATACCAAACACAAGTCTTATGAGAGTTTAAGATTCCTGAGTAACATTTGCATGTATAAACGTATTATGTCCTTATAAACTCTTAGCATATCAACGGATATATCGTGACGTTCTCATGTGACTATTTCTTCAAGAACCCTAGATGCATCCTATGATTCCTATCATTTAGTTGACTACTAATGAATGAACATTGCTGTAAAAAACAAGTTTCTTTACTCCTCTTCCTCCCTCCACCTTGTTTTTCTAATTCT
Organism: Iris macrosiphon; assembly: GCA_036927795.1. Lineage (NCBI taxonomy): Eukaryota > Viridiplantae > Streptophyta > Magnoliopsida > Asparagales > Iridaceae > Iris > Iris macrosiphon. Next base: position 200,855,176 of record JAYESA010000007.1, on the reverse strand, counting down.
TCATTACCACGTCCTCTTTCTCTCATTATATTACTTGTCCTTTACCAGATGACCGCTACCTGTCCCATCAACTACAACCCCACATTATGAAAAATAAATGAATATAAAACAATAATAATAAAGAAACCATCATTATGAAAAATTTACATGAGAACTTTGATTTTGATCTATTATGGCACATGAGTAATCTAGAAAATAAAACATGCTTGGGATTGTCATACTTGTAGGAATGTGATCGAAAGGAAATGTTGCTTTCTGTGTACGAGATGGTTCCTAAGGAATTTAGTGCATAATGTTGTCTCAAGGCATAATAGACTAATACTTTACTACTGTAAATTTGCAGGAGACATAATTATCCTTCTGCTAGAGTTTCTTCCTTGTTTTTAGAGAAGTTATTCTAATGTGGCATCCTTTATGATCTTCTCTTTCATACTTTTTATATATGAAAATATGGAATTTATTACCTTAACTTGTTAAAACATTACAATCAACCAAGAGAATGGCCACGACATCAACATGAGCTTCTAAATACACTGGTATCCGTACCTAAGCTTTTCGTGCGAAGAAATGCGTAACTTCATTACCAGTGAGTATGTCTCACCACAAAGGTTGGAAATCTTCGTCCCAAATCCCTTATATCCTCGCAAATAATGCCTAGCTTAGATTGTCTTCGATCTTTAGGATCCAAACTTTCCTTCACCACAACTGAGGCATCAATCTCCTGCATAATATCCCATACCCTGCTTCCAATGCCATTATCAGTGCCTCCATTGCTGCCATAGCCTCTCCTATTGTTCGCATTTCTTATTCCACCTTTCAAAAATGCACCCACGAAGGCACCATTATGATCCCGAGCCACACCCCCAAAGTCACAGATTAGTCCATCATCTCTCCAAGCCGTATCGACATTCATTTAATACAACCCCCTTGGCTGGGCTGTCTATGACATTCATTTGCTTTATCCAATGCATTTGTGATCCAAAGCTAGCCTTCATCTCTTCCATGTAGCTCACTGCATCTCCTATCAATCCTTTGCTAGATCTTCCTTGCTCGTCTTGTACCACTTCCTTGCTTGTCTTGTACCACGTTGTTCCTACCACTCCAAATTTGCCACAAAACCACTATCATATATGTCCGCTCTTTAGAATTAAGTGTTCATCATAGGGCCTTCATTCACCATTCAGGAGAGTTTTCAATCATTTTTCCAATCCGATGACACATGTACGTGTCCTTCCACACCTGTTTGTATTGGCACAAAAGAAAAAGTAGATGCAGCTGGTTTTTTCGTTCATAGCCACAATGTATGCATCTCAAATCAACATGTATTCCATGGCTTGCCAAGTTAGCCTTCATTGAAAGGCATTCCTTGCTTTCTCGCCAAGTGAACATTTTTATTTTATGTGGCACATTCGTAGACCATGTACCTTTCCAATAAGGATGAGTTGCCACACGAAATGCCCGCCTCATATTGTTTCGGCTCTAGACTTGTCTCCCACTTGTTGGTCTAAAGTCACCGTCAATTTATACACACCTTTATTGAAAAATCCCACAAATTTCTCCAATCTATTATTCAGTGGCAAAGGTGTAGCCATGACAAGCTCCGCCTAATTTTGTGCCATAAGGTACTCTACCAACTTTCTTCCAATAACGTTTTGTCATTGTCAATTAACTCGTTGTCCATCATCAGCTTACGGGCTACCGGTTTTAAAGACCACGACAATGGTAGCCATGGATCATCCCACGCCCTTACCCTTCGACTATCGTTGAATGCTATCATAGTTACAAAAGAGTATCATTCATTCACTGAAATCTTGCCCAAACAAGTAATCAACAAAAAAATTATTAGTGTATGACACAAGGTTACCTAGAATGCGGACGTTATGGAAACACAAAGGGGAATGTGGTACGCCACCTTGTATGGAACGAGAAAGGGTAGACTTCTTCCAAATGCTTAGGTGGAATGAAGTATGCAACTAGGAGCCATTTTTCTTGATATTTAGTGGGATTAGTGTCACGTCGCAGAACTAGAATACATGAGAGCGGGGGCGATACTAGGCCAACTACGTATATCAGAGTACGTCAGTACCCCAATGTACGATAACGACTATATAAGACATATGGGTTACTCTACTATCCATCGGTCAATACTAGGTCGAACAATCCTAGATTTCTTATTACTGGCAAACAAGTAAAGTACAAGGTGTACAATTACGATTGTATAAGACGTGTTACTCTACAATCCATTGGTCAATACTAGGTCGAACAATCCTAGGTGTCCCATTTACTGGCAAACAAATAAAATATAAGATGTAAAGCATCAAACATATAATAAAAAACGTCACAAACTATAGATATATAGATGATCATGAAACTAGTAATACAAAATATAATACTAGCAAGATTATATGATCATATATGATCATGTCTAGCTGCAGTCTAGAATGTATACAATTATGTTGTCCGTAGGCAGAAACATAATTCCAAAACATGAGCTAACACATAGTCGATGGCTAAATGCCTCAAAAAAATATACAGAATGTACAATGGGAGATTAGATAGAAACCCACTCAGGTGCTCAGGTGGTGGTCCTCCGGGTGTTGACCATCGAGCAGAAGGTACGGTAGATCCTAAGGTTCCGTTACGAGATCTGGCCATACAAAACCATACCACAAGAAAAGCTCTATGGTGTACTAAAACCAGAATGCAAGTATATAAAGGAAAGCAATAAATAAATAACAATAAAGAAGTAAACAGAGTAAGCTGTAGAATTATGGAACCGTAAACTGATACTGTAAGCTGGAACAATAAACTAGAACAGTAATAGAAACCATCAATCAACCTCGACTAATCATGAGCTACGACTTGATAATATTAACTAGGGTTTTCACATTCCTGATTACTATCACATGCAATTGAGGTTCTAAAGGAAACATGCGTTGCAGTCTTTCCAGTCGAAACGGTAATCAATATTATATGCACAACTCGTTGGTGAGCTAATAATAATCAATACATAATTGCATTACTCGACAGTGAGCTGGAGGTGTGCCCCTCATGACGGAGAGCTCCAAATCTATAAGTGGCTGGGATAATAGACTGCATGGAACCTGAAAACCTTTCCTCACAATAAATCTAGACGATTATTCTAGTTATTAATTTCTGTACATTTTTATTTGAATTTCGAGGATCCATGGAATCCATCCTATATGTGGTTCCCTTCGGAGAAATCCAAGACTTAACAGTATTTAGCATCCAATCAATAGCATGAGACATTATAGCAACCCACGTCGCTATAATCACCATGTATTGGAGTGTGCTGCAATGAGCCACTGAGAGAATCAATATTGTACAATATAGTGCAAGACGATACAATAAGATACAAACCGGTACATGCTGGATGTCGCTAGACATGATATCGATAATCTTCCATAAGCGACAAATCATAACAATATGTTGCCATAATCAGGCTAACTCCATGCAGTAGCGACATAGCGCATATGATACCTACATATCCAGACAATTTGTATAAAATACGAAAAGTGCTAGTGTGCTCCAGTACGTGAAAGATAAACATCATTGTAATAGGGATACCCTCGTGCCCGGGGCATGAGTACCGTCACGGTCATACCATACATTTATTAACTAAAAATGATTGATGCTTAAACAATAAGCATTTGGGAAATTCAATAGAAATCAATAATAAATCCATATCTAGATTTTTTCGTATTTTCTTCGGAATCGGAACAAATCCGATACGGGAGATCCGACCGTTCGATTCTCTTGAAAATTCACCCACACCCTCTCATATAGCCCAGGATACTGTGTGTCAATTTTCAGGGCCATTGACATTCAGATCGACATGAAAGCGAATCGATAAAAATCAGCCTTTACTGCACTGACAGTATACTGGGCAAGATATTGCCCAATATACTATTTTGGACAGAGAGTATTTTATACAAAATTGTGCACCAACAGTATACTGCTATACTATTATGTCTAGTATACCGATCGAGAAAGAACAATTATATATAAAAATATTGTGTATGCAGTATACTGGGCATTAAACTGTCTGCACTGTGCAGAGGCAGTATTCGGTCAGAAGATGTGTCGTGATGCGCTAAATTGTTTGTCGGTCGACTAATTCACAACCAAAGCAAAATTGAAAAAGTGCACCATGCTCGTTTTCACGTGCAGATGCCGTGGAGGAAGATCCATGACTAACTGTTGCGATATAACGGTTTGTCGACAAAACCAAAAAATTCGATAAAACGATGGAAACTTGATCGATACTCGATCAATTCGAATCCCGTCATGGGACCGGGCTCAGTATGTCAAGTACTTCCGACTGCGAATAATGATAATCAAAATCGACCAGGTCGTGTCAAAAGCACAAGTCTCGCTCCCTCGATACTCGTGAGCTTGCGGGAAGTGGAGAAGAATATTGAGAGAGGAGAAGGGAAGAGCTTTCTTCCTTGGCTCTAGAGAAACCAAGAGAGAGAGATAAAATGAGAAATGAAAGGGAGTTCACTCATATATAAACCCCCATGGTCAATCCTAGCCGTTGGATGAAAATTCGACAGTTGAAATCAACATGCACAACCACTATTCCCACTCACAACATGAAAAGAGTATAGTGGGCAATATACTGGACATATACTGTCCAGTATGCCGTCATGCAGAAAAAATTAGAAAAATCTAATTTCAGGGGGCCGATTCTACGTGCGGATCGGAGTACATGACCGTGCCATGGGTCTCTACAAGTCTTAGGAAGGCTGTGGGTTGGCATGATTCTCAATAAACTCATAAATACATTAAGTTGCACAAGTCTATACTTGATTTTCTTGAAAACTAGAGTATCACACGAGACTTTTCGTACGATCCTCTCACGCAAAACGAGAAAATCTCGAAAAATAGTAAAGTCACAATAACCAAATCCAGTATCATGGCACGACACCCATATTCAAGGACCCGTCTCACGAAAATCCATTATCCTTTATTACGATACCATCAACCGAAATTACGAAAACTAAGAAAATACAATATACGATCAATACTCACGTATCTGTATACGAATACTGATACTGTGAGGCAAGCCTCACAATTAGGCCTCTTGACTGCTCCAATTCAGGTGCAAAATGTACTTTCCCCCCAATAATGGTGTTGAATCATGCCCCCTTTCTAATGAAAACATCAAATGTGGGTCACTCGGATTAATTCCAGTTGGTTTGGGTTGGAATTTCTAAACCCTACATTTAGTCATCTGGAATGGAAATGTTCCACTACTTGGAACAAAATGTGTGGTACACAAATCACTAGGGTCGAGCGGTTTGTGGTAACTTGGTATACAATGACTGAGACTTAAGATAATACCTCCACATGGCTCCTTCCACTTATTTTGAGAACTCATCTCCATGCAACTAATATTATAAAATAGATCACCCTGTCCAATTTTAGCAAGGATTGGCAGTTTTGCGTAAGATGAACTTTGAAACATGTTTAGAGAGATTGTTGTATGGTACTGGTATAATAATTCCTATTTCTTGGAATATAAAATGATCCAATGAAAATAGACATAAAATTAGAAGGTTTAAGTGATTATATTCATCGAGTACAAATTATCAAGTTTCATGACATCAAGATCAGAAGCCAATATTTCATCCCAAATTCTTGGGGTCAGCTACATGAATCATTTTCTTCCACTCTGCTCTATTAAGGGCCGTACCCTGTCCCACATGAGCAAATTCCAAACTGGCAAGCTTTGTTTATCAAGTAGTACCGATACTTGTTTCTTACGTCTCAGCATATTACTTTCCTTTGATCAATTTTTGGATCAGGTTGTTTTGGTGCCACAATAACATCTATGATGTAACATTTTCATCACTCCTTTCATGCCCCTTGAGATAATTTTGATGTTATTAGAGAAGAACAAATTAAACATAAATTTTTATTAGCAGCTTTCGTGAGGTTCATTTTGGTCATGTGGTTGTATTCTATTGGATTTATATTTTTCCATGTTCGAAGTGCATTACAGTAAAAGATACTATTAACATCCTTCTACAAATGGTTTACAGTGACCAGTCAGGCGTTGGTCATGGGATAACATGGCGTAATGCTCTCTCTGCTAAGCGTTTTGATCTAGAGGGGATAACAGCTTTTGCAGTTTCAGGTTCGTCATACTCTTCAATGGTTACTAGCTAAATTGGTTGATTTACCTATGGACTTTTATGTGTGATTTTATTTGGGACTTTTTGAACTAATTTGAAGCCAACTTCATTGGCTCTGTGGCTTAGATTATGTAGACTTGGATGCGCCGGGCTACCGTATGATTTATATGAATCTGACTTTGTATATCAATAAAGTACCATTCTATCAATTGGTTTAGAAAATGTCATCTCTATATTCCCTACAAAATGTACTAGGCCCAGACTCTAATAACATTTTTGACTTTTTTTATTTGTGCTTTATAATTATTACATTTTCCTGCATAGCTACAATATTTTTGACTTTTTTTATTTGCGCTTTATAATTATTACATTTTCTTGCATAGCTACATTTTCTTGCAAAGCATTAGGCCTGACAAGCTTTCCTGAGCATTTCATATTAAATTTGTTATAAGAGATGTAAACTCATAGATACTTATTTTATTTTCTCAAATAACAAATAACACTATTATCCAAGGTATAATAATAGAAGACAATTCTCTGGAAGAAAAGAGGTTCAACTAAATTTTGAGTAGTAGTGGAACAAAAAAAAAACTTAGCTCATGATCGTGTCCTTAATTTGTTTGTTGCTTCTCTAATATAACAAAGTTTTAAGATGAGTATAATTAAGATCTCAGAAACATGATTATAAATGCATATACTAAAATACTCTCTGATCAGGTTATCAGGGGAATTTGTTCCAGTGGAACAGCAAGTTGAGATATGGATTCACTTGTGTGCAAGATTTTTTCTGTTTTGCCTGGTAAACCTGGACGACCTATATCAAATTACTCATGTATTCAATTTGCAAGTGAGAGCAAGATCATGATCAGTTTAAGGATATGAAAGCTAAAAAAGTTACCTAGTGCATAGCGTCAGTTTGATTCGTGAATCCTTGCTTGCATTATTTTGCCTTCAAGACCATGGGGTTAAAAAAAAAAACCTAAATCATCTGGTTTTAATGGGAACAGTGGTACATATCTTGATGCATGGATACAAGGGGAAACACACAACACTAGAGATTGAGGTCTCAACAAAGAGTAGATAGAAAGATAAGAAAGCATATCTCTACTAACATGTATTCATAAAATGAGAAATATGTCAATTGTTCACTAGTTGCATGGTTACGTCCTTATCACCAGGTGCCCGTTATATACATTACTCATACTCCCAAAACATGAAGTGACACAAGGTTGTCAAATCACAAGCGACAAGACAACAAATAATAAACTAGCATCATTTAACAAAGAGAAGATTAGAAGTTCAATGGTCACAGAATTCTGGCTTTTCCCCCCTCAGTTGTTTCTGTAATAATTTGGAAGATTTTACACTGGGGAAATTAAACCAATGGAAGGCTTTATGAGTCTACTTTTTAGTGGCTCAAATGGTGTGCAATTAAAGCTTCCTGGAAAAAGTTATGTGAATTTTTCAACAGGTGTCTACATTGACTTTGAAAATCAGTCTTCTTCACTACATCAGATCAGCTTGTTTTTTGTTTCTTCTTTTTCAATTTCCCCTCTTCTTCACTATGAGGGCAGGCGGCGATAAGGCTTGTTGCTTGCATCCGAAGGATGCATGTTCGAGTCACGAAAATAGCCTCTCCATTATATTGGGGGTAAGGCTATGTACATCTTGATTCTTGACCCGTCCTAGACCAAATGTATTTTCTGTGTCATTTCGTATTACTTTAAGCAATCACTATTTTATCAGGAATTAACTTCCAAGGTTAAGTGATTTGGAGTAATAATCAAAATACGACAAATGTTTAGTGCACTCAGACTTGTTTTACTCTTATTGCAATCTATGTTTATGTTGTTGAGATATTAAATTAGCTTACAATTTATCGCTTGCGTATTTATACTGTTAAATATTTTTTGTAGTAGTGTTTATAAAAGTAGAGAAGGAAGGAGATAATAAACCATTTTCCGTTACCATTGGCCACATTGAGGATCATCATTAAATCATTACTTTTTTCGGTAGTTAATGATGAAATTACTAGGCATATTTAGGAGGTTCATTCTATGGTGTATAATGTTTGCTGATGATATTGTGTTGCTTGATGAGAGTAGAGAAGGGTTAGATGCTAAAATAGAAGTGTGGAGAGAGACTTCAGAATCTAAGGGATTTACAGTTAATAGAACAAAAATGGACTATATGAAATATAATTTCAACCAAAAGTCAGAAAAATAATGGGTAGTCCATATAGATGGACAAGAAATACTTAAGAGTGCCAGTTTTCGGTATTTATGGTCAATTATCCATCACGATGAAGAGATTGAGAAGCATGTAATGCTTGTAATGAAAACATGATGCTTGAAATGGAGGAGTGCTTTTGGATTACTTTGTGATTGCAAGATACCTTTAAATTTGAATTTTTTCTACAAGATTGCTATAAGACCTATTATGTTGTATGGATTAAAGTGTTAGGCAATTAAGAAACATGTTTCAAAAGTAAGTATAGCTGAAATGAGAATGCTAAGATTGATGAATCGTGAAAATACATTAAATGATAGGATGAATGAGTATCCGTGGAACTAAGAGGTGGCGCCAATTGAGGACAAGATGAGAGAAAATTGTCTTATGTGGTTTGGAGTCTTTGGACACCTGCAACGTAGACCAATATATGCTCCCATAATGAGGCACAATGAATAGTAGTTAATGGTTCTGGTAGAACTAGAGGTTGGCCTAGATCAACATGGTTTGAAGTGTTAATAGATGGCTTTATTTTTTATTTTGACTTGGCTTTTAAAAGAACCGAATGGAAGAAGACTATTCAAACAGCCAACCCAAAAGTTTGGGATAAAGGCTTTGTTGTTGTAGTGTTTGTCAAAGTCCACCTTTTATTCTGTCTAAATGTAAGTATGAACATGATCTATGTGCTTTATATCACTATATAATAATATAGAGTTGAATTGTTTGAATTTTGTGTAAATTAAGTCACGCTCACCTTACTTGGTATTATATACTCTATGCAAATTAAACAGGTAAGGTCGATGGTCGTATTATAACACATTATACATATGTTTCCTTTTGTACCAGACAAACTACATCAGTTCATTGACATGTTTTAGGACTTGTAATGACGATATTATATTTTGCTATTGTAATGCATGATCTACGGTCAAACTTATTTTGTGAGTCTATAAAGCATTTGTCCCTGCTGCCATTGTTTGACCCAAAATATGCAATTCTGCTCATGTACCTTTCTATCTTTTTGTTGTATTTCCTATTTGAGGTTTTTTGTAACCTAAATATCATTCTTTCTAGGTTAAACACGAGTATGTTTACATGCTTGGCTGATATCAATCCATATTTTGTTGTACCATCACTTTATTATGACAATTAGAATGTAGATTTGCAGAATCTTGAATCCTACCCCATGTCCATAAGATATCTTTGTGTGTTGACCTTTCTTGAGTTATAATACCCTACCCTTAGTGAATCAGATCCCTTTGTTAGGTTGTTCTTAGCAGGTTTTCTTGTTGGTGCCTTATCTTCACCTTAATTATAATGGTTCTTTTATGAACCTGTTGTATTTTAAATTTTCAGGAACTCCTGCAGACTGTGCATCTTTAGGAGTCTCTGGAGAACTCTTTGATGGCATAATTCCTGATTTGGTAAATTTGAGCTCATATATTCTTGTCAGTCAATTATGTGAAGATGATTTTGTTAGTTATGAATTGCCTGAAGTTTTTAATCCCTTTGTACTATCACCTTGGTGTTATACTCGATCATAAGCCTTTTATGGTAGCTTAAATTTTGATATCAATCTCTCAATGCAAGTCAGGTTAACATGCTCTAAATTCTGGTTAATCACTAATTTTATTCTTCTGCATGATACAGGTAATCAGCGGCATCAATGTTGGTAGCAACTGTGGATATCACATGTCAGTAACACGTATTGCATTTCTTGTTAAGTCCAAATTGCATCACTCTAAAAATATTATTTAGTTAATTTTGTAGTCCTAGAAAGAGAAGGTTTCCTTTTATACAAAATAAATGGACTTTAGATTGTGTAGTCCTTTGATTATATGACAATAAGTTTATATGGGATGGAAGTGTTTCTTGTGTGGTGTCTCTTTTCTTCATAGATCAAATATTCTCAATTGTCTCTTTCTTCAAATATGCAAATTGACTGTCTGTTCAATAAAAGGGATGACTGAAGTCCCAGTTGTCTGAGTCGATTTGTATTATTACTTTGTTAGTTGTGTATAGTTTCACTTATACCATACTTTCTTAGTGGTGAGCACTTAGTTTCAAATAGCTATTTCCGTATGTTGTTTGCATCCCCCACATAATTACTTGACCCTAACTTGCTTTTACTGAAAGGGGGCATGTGTACTGTTGTTAGTAAATGGTGAACCAAGTAGAGGCAGATTGACTGTTGCTGGATCTGGCACTCATCTTTTTATATATTGTTGTTGTTTTGGGCTAGAATGTACCTATGCATTTTTGATATGCTATTATGTGATATTTTTACTTGATTTTCCATATGGATATGATTTCTTCTCCTTTCCCCTACTGATCCATTGTGGAAGCAAATTAACTTCCCTTTCTCTTTTCCTCCCTTCCTCCTAATCCATTGTGGAGGGGCCACTAGAAAGATTTTTCCTTCTTATCCCAATGTTATGGTCGATATTGTGATGGTAACTGTGGGGCTACCAATTAATCAACTATTTTAATAGGCAACTGCATAAGCTTTTGTGATGTTGATTGCACGGATGTATCTAACTACCGCACACTACATTCTAGGGAATTCAATTTGCAGAATGAAACCAAGCAAACTAACAAGCCTCAACATGACTTTGAAATTTGATTGCTTTGAAGCCAGTATCTTACGATTTTATATTAAAACTATGTTTCCTTCCGGCGCTTTCTTCCTATAGTTGTATTGTTTCTCTGTCTGCGTACTTCTATATGATCAAATGAGTTCTTACGACCTTCTTGAGGATTTTGGTTAACCACTTTGATGTTTACCAACAAAATCTGCACTTTTGCCAACTTTCCTACCAAATTAAAGCAAGGTTGTGAAAGGCGGGCGGGCGGCGGCCGCCTAGATCTAGGCGGTTCAAAAAAATAAAATAAAATAAAAATATGAAAAAATTGCAGAAAAAGTCCATAAAACCCTAAAATATGTATAGTCGAGCGTTAGGGGGACTAGACGGACATCAGGCAGGCGCCTAGCGCCTAATCGCCGCCTAGGCAGCCGCCTTTTAGAACAGAGAATTAAAGTAATGAGGCACCACTAGCGTTAGACATACAGTGGGATATATAACTCACATTATAGGCCTCATTGGAAATTGTAAAGCCAATATTGCCACCTTTCCAACCAAATTAAAGTAATGAGTCACCACCAGCGTTAGACATACAGTGGGATATATAACTCACTTTATAGGCGTTGAAAATTGTTTACAGGATAATCATTGAAAAGCCAATCTTACCAACGGAGTTAATCTCTTTTCCCTTGATATCTGATAATTAGGTATGCATATGGACCCTGGATACTTTCTGGACATTTACATCAGGCCTAGCACTGACTGGCAACTATCTAGCTCTCCAAGTACTGAATACTAGTAAACCCAAGAGTTGCAACTAAGCCCTTTTGTCTTCGATATCTGACAATTATATATGCATTGGAATAGGTGTTGTGAGAGCTTTAGAGCCCATTGCCTAAAACTTATATGTCTATAGTTTCGCTCCATAACCACTGAAACTCCAATCCGCCAATGATTTTCTGCAAACATGTAAAATCTTCGTTTTGCCTATTTCATAAATAATGTTACTGATAAGTAAGCATAACATCAGTTATCTCTTAATATCCTACCTTTTTACATGCTGTGAAGTTCAGAAACAGGAAGTGAGCTTGAAATATTGTTGTTATTTTTTTTCATACAGTGTTTACTCTGGTACGGTAGCTGCTTCTCGAGAAGCCTTCATGTATGGTATACCTTCCATAGCTTTATCATACCACTGGTAAGTTCAACACATTTGACATTAATTAGCTAACCACTTGCTAACAATTTTATAGTCATAAGATAGTGTAATATGCATTTGGTATCTAACTTGTCATTCGCTGCTTCTATTTTATCAACTTTATTGTAATGATCTAAGTTACGAAAACATCTTTTAAGGAATATTGATTACTACAGTTATATTACAGACAACTTACGTCAGTATCAACTTTTATGTTGGCTCTATGATAGATCTTACATCTTCTTACTTTTTCTATCTATCTAGAGTAGATTAAGTACTTATTTTCTTATGTTTGCTAGTTGTTGGACAAATAATACTTACCAAACTCATGATACTTTTTCATCCTCACCATGTTTTGTGTGATATTGATAAAATTAACAATGTAGAAATCATAATCATTTCTACCTTTTATCAGATTTTTACTATTATCCTGTTATGACAACCTAGTACGGTGATATTTAACTTATGCAATTGAAGGGAAAGTCACATTGTTTCTCCATGAGTACGCTCTTTCAAATTACCATATCTTAGATAGCATGTATAAATGTCTCAATCTGATCTGGATCTCTGCAGATACAGATTAAAGTCTCTTAGGGTGGCAAGTCTAGACTCCACACACCAACTGCACCTCTAAGGCCGACTGGGTTAGGCTTTTAGGTTTGATATGGCACTACCCAATCACTAGACTAGTTTGCTTTCTCTGTTTTACTATTTCATCCATGGTAAGAATTGGAACAAGCAACAAAAAACTACGCAAGGGCCCACTTTATGTACGAGTTGGTTATATTGGTGGTTTATACTTAAATACAGGCCCCTTTTATTTATTGCATATTCACATTACTCTAGCTAATGTTGGTTAGGAGATAAAACTATAAACTATCCCTTAGTCGAGGAATTGTGTTTAAATTATCAACCAAATGGGACTCATGTAACAATGGACGACCAATAGTAGAATGTTGTGTCAGTTGGCCATCATTTTTAGCCCAATCCGGCTTCACCCGGCCCATCTAATCAATGGATCAGATTATATGAGTTGGTCTGCTTGTCCTGTTTAACTTTTGGTTGGGTGTGAGTTAACTTAAGATGGTTGATACATAATGTTGAGCATATACAGGTGACTTGAGAGTGACCTCACCCCAATCAATCCAATCCAATCCAATCAGTTTTCACCCTTATATGGAACTCAAGCTAATGTACTTTGACGCTGATATCAACTTCATTATTATTGCAGTCATGATTTCATATTTGACATAGTTTTTAGCTTAGTGAGTTAGGCTTATATCTCAATAGATAATAGTTGAATATAGGTAAGCTTTGCTCCTGCAAAATATACATAATTCTGGTATTGACTTGTTATCATTTTGATGCTTGTCAGTTTTTTGGGTCTTTGGCAGCAACTTGGATTCAGAACATGATATATTGATTCTTTAGGCAGGTTAAAACTAAGGGGAAGAAATTGCAAAAAATCTTTACCAATGTCCTTCCTTATGTAATTAGGATTTTTGGTTTCCTAATATGCGAGAAGTGTATATTTCCTATTGCATGTGAATTAATCTTTCTTTCTATCCTACTCCATATAGGACTTGTAATATGGGATTTTCTTTATGTTGTGTGCAACATAATCCTACTTATATATAACCAGTACATACAAGGTTGTAAAAGTCGCTAGGCGCTAGTTGGGTGGGCATCGGTCGCCGGGCTAGGCGACCGCCTAGTTCTAGGTGGTTGACAAAAAAACCAAAAAACCAAAATTTATGCTAAAAATTGCGGCAATTGTCCAATAATCCCCAAAACATGCATAGTCGGGCAGCGGGGGGCACTAGGCGGGGGTGCCTAGGCCGATTTTTAGAACATTGAGCACATAACAAATTCATCTTGGATTTTTCACACAAATTACAATACAATCTACCCAGAGAATTCTTACCAACCAGTCAACCTAGAATAAATTTCTAATCTCTATGGTTGTATTATCCGCTACAATGAGTTAGAGATGAAATTCTAGATCCATCTAATTGAAAGTTCTAAGTCCCAACTTTTAAGGAATAATGATTACAAAATCACAACATACAAGTACTTTTTCTTATTGTGGAAACCTTTTTGTTGTTAAATTTTTTCTTAATGTCCAAACTACGTTGAAGTCCCAAGAGATGCGGTTCCGTGGTGCACGCCGCGGTGGAAGCCCAGAAACGATTACATTGAATAGGCAAATGATAAACGATCTTTTCTTTCTTAATGTCCAAGTGTTATGCCATGTTAGTAGATTTCCTCTAAGCAGAAACCTCAATATCATAATCCTTATCCTTGTTAGCTATATGCTAAGACACACTTAGATATCTATGCCCCTGGATTATTGGTCTATGTTGATTTTCACTATTACTGTGGAATCTTTTGTTAACATCACATTATTTATTTGGTTCATTGTAATATAGCTTATATTGTTGATCTGGCTTCCTTTTCATGCAAATTAACTCTATTTAAGAATAGTTGGGAAGTTGGATCCTTTTACCTTTTATATTATGCCAAATGGGCCCTTTGCGCCTATTGCAATATTACTGGGAATATCATATTCTTGGGAATACTATTCCCTTGCATCAATTTCCTGAGTATGTATGTGTTTGGTATAGTTCATCTTATTCTTGGGATTATAGAATTCATGTGTTTGGTACATAAATAAATTACCAGGAATACGAAAATCCATAATATAAATTTCCTGAATCGCCCTTGTCTTACAAAATTATATTATAATTTTAATAGATTTAACTTTTTAAACATAAACCTAGATAGTTTAATAATCGATTTGCTACATAATTTCTTGATTTTGGTCGTGTTGGGTTAAACAATACCAATAAATTATATAATAAAATAATCAAGAAAATAGGTTAAATAAAAAAAATGCCAGTTGCTACAATTTTCATCAACTATCATCTTCAAAAAGTGGTCATATTTAGTAATCGACTTAGATTTGTTTGGTCGAGTTGGGTCTAGTTTTGGATCGAAGTTGAGCTTGGATCCAGATTGGGTTGAGTCATGTTTATGTTTTCCTTGGGTCTGGATATGGTCAGGTTTTGGTCGTGTTGGGTCCAAGTCGGTTTCAGGTGTTGTTCGGCGGTAGTTTCGGCCAACTCAACAATATTGTTATTCCCATTAGGTGGGATTTAAGAATACCCACCTCTCACCATGGGAATATTATTCCATATGGTGGGAATATGATGCCCTAGGGAATACCTTATTCCAAGGATTTTTTTTTGTGGGGGGCTTATGCCAAACACAGTAATTTGGTGGGAATAACGTATTCCCATCCGTATTACCACGGCCCCTAGGAAATGAAAGTATTCCAGTACTACCAAACTTTCTCTCTTTATTCATCTTAAAGTATGCCACCATGGGAATATTATTCCATATGGTGGGAATATGATGCCCTAGGGAATACCTTATTCCAAAGAATTTTTTTTTGGGGGCTTATCCTAAACACAGTAATTTGGTGGGAATAACATATTCCCATCCGTATTACCATGGCCCCTAGGAGATGAAAGTAGTCCAGTACTACCAAACATTCTCTCTTTATTCATCTTGATTCTTAGTTTGGTGAAATTTAGAGGGTTCTCCTAGGTTGCAAGTGCTTAAGTTGCATGGCCAATAAAGTATGTTTTCCTACCTGCCAAGAGGCCTTACAGCTTTACTGCAAGTCCCTCTTTTGGCAGTTCATGGATCTTTGCCATCAGTCTTGTCACTGTTGTTGGTGCTTGTTGAGAATTGGGTCATTCTTTTGGTGGTGGTGGTGGGTGGGTGGGTGGGTGTTTGGGGGGGGGGGGGGGGGGGGGGGGGTGATGGGGGGGAGGGGGGGGGGCATCTCAATTTAGAAGAAAACCATTTTAATGGGGGAAAAAGGCTTAAGATGGTACTTTAGTGTTGGTGGTAATTTGCGACGGAGATCTTGAATATGGCAAGAATAAAGGAAACATGCCTGTCCAAGGATACAACTATTGTTATATATTAATTCTTGATTGTAGAAACTTGAAGTAGTAGATTCATAGATCTTATAAACTCATTACTAGCAGAAGGCTTGCATTAGAATTTAACATTTATGTAACAAATTTTGCCTGGGTTAGGCAAGTTAGAAGTAAGGTTAACGTACGTCTTGAAAGACTTATTACAAGCATACTTTTCTTCAAATATTTGCAAATGCTTGTTTGCAAAATGACCACTATACATAATTTCTTTTATAATTGGTACTATGAACTTGCAGGAAAAGAGACAAAAGCAATGTTGATGACATTAGACTAGCTGCAGAGGCATGCTTGCCCATTATACATACAGTATTGACTGAGCTGAAGAATAAGACATATCCTGAAGGATTCTTTTTGAACATAGATGTGCCAACGGATGTTCCACATCACAAGGTAATCTTCAATCTGAAGTTCTCTAAGAGGCAAAGATGCTTGTATCATTGTTTTAGTATTCTTCAGAAGTTCTATTTTTAATGACACTTCTTAGTTAAAATAATTAGAGACTGGTGAAAACTTGTGGATCTTGTCCATTGACCATTTGGAAGTCTGCTGGAAAAAGAAAGTGTTTGTATAAGATTGCATAAGATTATCCGTGTATAAACTTTACAAAATCAGGTGTTCCATAACGGAAGAAGGTTTCTTAGATTGCCACTTGTTAGACATCAATGGGGAAATCATATCATAGAACTAGCGAGTTATGGACGTTGCCACGTTGAGTTGTCAAATTCAAATAACTGAATAATTAGCTCTCCACGACCAAGTACAAGAGAAATGTGGATTAGGATGAAGGGTGAAAGATTGTGTGGGAGAAATACTAGTGGGGCATTGAATGGTTGTTTCATTTAGAAGTTGCTCAGAAAATCATCTTTCTAAAGATGTTGCGGTAGTTGTGTGCATAAATAGGAGACCAAGGAGAGGAGAGAGGAAGTTTGTCTGCTTAGAAGCCTTACAAGATGCAATGTCCATAACCCGTTTGGCAATCAAAGGTATAAGAGGGACATTTTCAATGGTAATAAAGATTGGTCTGAATATGGTCAAGGTTTATGTGTTTTTTAGATGCATCCTAGCTATCAGATTATGGGTGCAACTGTATCGAACACATTTTGAATATGGGTATTATCATATCCAAATTTGTTTCATGGACACAATTAAGAAATCAATATCAATATTCATAACAGGTAAAAGTAAATATGGATATGAATCAGTTATAAGAGGAAATGGGTTCAAATAATAGGATTCATGTTTAGATAAGATATAATAGGACATTGGCTTACATTAAGGATTAATATTTCCGTATCTTTGTGCTAATTATGGATGAAATTATTAGGCATATCTAGTAGGAGGTTCCATTGTGTATGATGTTTATTGTGTTGGCGATAAGAGTAGAAAAATGTTCGATGCTAAAATTGAAGGGTGGAGAAAGTAGATATGGGGTTTAAAATTAATCGGATAAAGTATATGAAATGTAACTTCAACCTGAAGTCAAAGAAAAATTAAGGGGGAGTGATGGTCAATAACTAGTTGGGAGTAATAGTGGCTGGTATTTAAGATCAATCGTTCATCGTGACAGAGATATTGAGAATGATTATGTATAAAATTAAAACATAATGGTTGAAATTGAGGAGTACTTCTAGAGTACTATGTGATCACAAGATTCCTTTCAAGTTGAAAGAAAATTTCCAAAAAACTAAGGATGCTTTTTGGATCTGAGTTGGGCAATTAAGAAATAAGAGAATGGTAAGATGGATGAATGCCAATAATTAAAAGATTGGATAAGAAATGAATGTATTCGTGCAAAATTAGAGGTTGCTCCATTTAAGGACAAGATGAGAGAAAATCGTCTTTGGTGGTTTGGAATGTGCAACGCAGACCAATAGATGCTTCGGTTAGAAGCATTAACATAGTGGTTAAAGGAACCACTAGGACTAAATGTAGGCATAAACGAATATGAATTGAAGTTTTTAAAAAAAAAATATATTTTTATTATTGTTACAGAGGACTTACCGTTAATAAAGCTGAATGGAAGGGCTGACACCAAAAATTTGGAATAATGACTTTGTTGTTGTATTTTCACTACAAAATTAAGCATAATTAGCAATGACAAAAGACGTTGCTAATACCGCAAAAATTGTTGTTAGATGACATTAGCGGAGATATCAGTGATGCAAAACAATAGTCGCAGTACATCGCTGAACGTCGCTGTAGCGACATACGAGAAAATATTGCCAAATATGTCATAATATCAACGTCGGGTAGCGAGGAATAGACAACTTAGTGGTAGTGACATATCAGTGACAAGGTGCGACTAAGCTACAGACGTGGCTAATCTGACATGTCAACAATATTAACGACGTTTAGAGTCTAGCAGCAATGTCATGTTTTCCGCTTAGCGACATTGCTAGAAGTCAATAGGCGTAGCTAGATGTCCAAGTAACTGATACCAGTTTGCGATGCAATTTTGCATCGCTAGTCGTCGCTAAAATAGGAAAAAATTATTTGTTGTTGTTGTTGAAACAACTGATTACAATAGTCACGCCACAATCCACAAAGAAAATAAACCACTATCAGCAGATACATTGATATACAATCCACAAACCAACTTACAATGCAACAGATAGAAAATAAACCACTATCAACAGATACCTAGATATACAATCCACAAACCAACTCACAATGTAATATTCTGATAAATAACTCACAATAAACCATGACAACCGCAATGTCATGTCACAATAGTCTGATACAGACCCAACTAGGGCTGAAAAATAGTTTGATACATAATCACAGACCCAACTAGGGCCGAAAAAATAGTCTGAAACATAATAACAGACCCAACTATGGCCGAAAAATAGTCTGATACATAAAAGAAACCACTACTGCTGCTGGGAGGAGGATCACAAGTACGCCTGAGAGCCTCAACGATCTGGGCTACGTATTCTTGTAGCATCTGCACTGGCGGTGGAAGCGGCATCGACGCTAGAGGGCGATACTGCTTAATTTGCAATAACCTTGCATTGATGGCATCAAAGCAACTAATCGTAGTCGTCGTCTTCGTCTAGCTACTCGTCGTCTGTCTTAAGCTAGTTGTCGTCTATGTCAACTCAGTAATATTGCGCTCGAGCGCCTCAAATGTGTCGTAAAGGTCAACTCATCAATATGGGGGTGGCCTGGGCCTATGACTGCGTCGGGAGCTGGGACATCCTCTCGAGCAAGTCATCTCGAAAAGAAACAATCTGTCGCTTAAGGGCTGCATGAACTCGTAGTGACTCCTGAGACTGCTAAGTGAACCTTGACTGTGCACTAGTGAAAGAGGGAGCTCTGGACGTTTGCTTCGCTACGTACGTGTCGTACGACTTGGTACCATGGTACGTACCCTTGTGAAGACCACCAGTTGCGGTCTTCCATAGCTCGTCTCACAAAACGGGTGGCAACTGGGGGGGGGGGGTTGTCTGCAAGGAATCCCCACCCTCTCCCTCGACTGTTACATCAACCACTTTCTTCGCTCCTCACGACGTCTTAGATACTCGTCCTACATTAATATCTCGAGAACCTAATAGTAGGTTATTGTTGGTGTAAAAATATATACATTTATTTACTTTATAGATACCCGTCCTACATTTATTCACTAATATCTCGATAACCTAAAGCTTATATGAATCTACATGAATATATCCTAAGGCATTTAGAAATAAAGAAAATAATAGTACTAAAGTTTTGCAATACTTACATAGCTATTGGACACGCTATCATTGATCAACTTTTCGCACTTACTATGAGTGGCAAGGTAGACGACCACTATAGTAGCATCTTCTCCCTTCTCCACCTCACAAAACATTAATAATTAATATAGTTAAACAAATATATCTTAAACTATACATAAATTAATAGCTATATATGTAGCAATAAAAGACATACCATGCGACAAAAATGTTCTGTCATCGGAATCGAGTTACTACACCATTTGTCAGCCTTGGCTCTAACTGCCTTGCCTTTCTCCATTTTTGTCTTGTATTTGGGATCATCAAATCTAACCTTCATTGCAATTCACTACGCAGACGTGATCCATCCTTGAATTAGTTCTCCCCTACAATACCTATCAGATCCATCCTTGAATTAGTTCTCCCCTACGATACCTATCCTTCTGATCTCAGATCACATCCATAATCAGCTCTGTAGTGACTGAAGGGAACTGACATGTAATCAGGGTGTCCTGGTGTGGTGGCCAATAAAACATACGCTGCAAAACATAAGAGCATAGTGCATTAGGTTACATTATAATTAACAAAAGCTAGATTTACAATTGCTAAATTTTAATACAATTTAAATTTACTTACCTTGAACTAATCCATTCATGGTATCTTTCTTTTATCTGCATCATCACTATAGTTTATCCAAGGACCACCATAGTTTTATGTCAGAAAGTTATTCATCATTCTTCTACTAGCTGTGGGTTGATATTTATACAAGGATAATTACTTTAAAAAAAATTAAATATGTATGAAAATGTATATATATATATATATATATATATATATATATATATATAAAGGAAATATATATGTAGAGAACTACATATTTATTGTTCCACCGCCCCCGAGGCTTGATCCTATAACCGAGAAATTGATACGGAGTTGACTCGCGTCTTGGAAAACTCAGTAATATTGCCGCTCCCCGCTGAACACTTGGGGGACACACACACACACACACACACACACACATATATATATATATATATATATATATATATATATATATATATATATATATAATCGAAACAAATATAAGCTAATTAGCTTACTTCATAGGCCAGTTAGGTCATGACATATCTCGAGCCTGTACTCGTCACGAGGCATGTAGGGTAGGATCAGTAAGGTCCTCTCCCTCTGATAGTGTAACGAGGCGTGCATGGATAATCAATAAGGTCTGCTCCCTTTGATGGTGTAATGGCCTCATCATTATCCTCATAAGAGACCTCCAGAATCTCTATGTTACCCGACCGTCATATGCTACTAGACCCAGGGCTAAGAGTAGTCCAGGGCTAGGAGCAGTTCGTTGTATGGAACTGTTGATCCTGGAGTAGTGCGAGGTCGAGACAATGAAGTGGTAGAAGATGATGAGGGTCCCGACCTACCATCCAAGATAGGAACTCTAGAACGTTGTCCAGACATACTTGCGAACAACATATACTTGCGAACAACACATATGAAGATAGGATCGTGCATACATATGTCATGAATAAACTCAAATGATTACCGGACGGTAAAAAAAAATTCTAACTATATAACAACACAAGTAGTTACTATATTACAGACCTAATCCTCATCTTCACCTTCATTTTTTTTGTCGACCACTTCACTTCCTCTTTATCTCATCTTCACCTTCATCTACTTCTTCTACTCGACTATATTCCTCTTCCTCTACCTCTTCTACTTGATTAGATGCATAACAGTGTTCTAAAAAGTGCTTTTAGGCAGCATCTAGGCGCTGGGCGGTCAGTCACCACCCAGGAATCGGCCGAAATCGGCATGTAGGCGGCAACGAGTAAAAGACGGCTTTAGGCGTCCGCCTAGGCGGCTATAGGTGGAGAGGTAGCCGCCTAGGAGCAGACGCTCGGGGAAGGAGGCGGCCACCTAGGTCACTTTTGAAATCCAAGAATTGGCCGATCCAGCAAAAGAGAAGAAGAAGAAGAAGAAGCATTAGCAGCAGGCAGCAACAGCAACATCAGATAATTTTCTTCTTTTACTTCTTAGTCTTCTTCTTTTCAGTCTTCTTTTTCTCTTCTTCTGATGTTTTCTTTTTCTTTTTCTTCTTCTTCTTCTTCTTCTTCTTCACTCTTCTTCTTCAGAAAAATTTAAATTTTTTTTATATACACATTGAGATAGTAAGACATAACACATTGAAAACATTGAACAAGAAAAATATATAAAAATATAGTAAACACAGTGAACACATTGATGTGTTTTTGACTTTTTGTTATGTGAAGACAATGAATGCGAATACATTGAACACGGTGAACACTGAACATAGTGTTCCACTTCTTTTTTGTCTTCTTCTCACAATGCTCCACTTTTGACCGGTCAATAAGTTACAAGACTGTGCTCCACTTTTTGACTGAGCACTAAAATTTTTAAATGTAAAAAATGACTGAACACTAATTTGATATAATATATAAACAAAGTCTGACCACTAATTTGATATATTATGTAAACACAGACACATATACAGTAAAATTTTAATATATAAACACATATACTAACCACAAAGTCTGACCATAAATTTGACTATGTTTAGTTATTATGAGAGACTTTGAATTTGGAGTATAATTTTTCACTTAAGCATATTTTTATTTCCTAGATTTTTTTTTTAAATTGCGGCGACTGCCTAATATTAGAAGGCCGTCTAGGCGCCGCCTAGGCAGCCTTGACGCTAGGCGGTGGGTGGCCGTCCGCCTAATGCCTAACATCTTTTACAATCTTGATACATAATGAGTAACTTCCATAGGGTCCACATATACTCTATTTATTGCAAGCTTATCTTTCTGATAGGCTATTTTGGCAACATCGAAGTATTCCTAGCTTTAGTCTTGTATACTGTCCACCAATCCGACTTGGTTGTTCCCCGCCTAGAATAGTTTGTGAAGTACATGAGATGAGCTTGACTTGAAAAAGCAAAATGTTCGTAGCCTTGATATTTTTCCTGATAATTTATATCCACAAGACACTACTTGTCGATTTTCCAATATCGGTCTTGCATGGGATCAAACCAATCGCACTTGAATAACATGATCTTCGCAGACTATACTCTATAATTACACGTCAACTCTACAATCTCTCATATATGGTCTCCTCGACTTCAATTCATCATTAAATATGTTGAAAAATAAGTCGGAGGTTGAGTAATAATATTAACGTATATAGCCAAATTAATATGGCATCAACTGAGTATTTGCTTACCTCTCGAGCTTTTCCACTTCTTTCTCGTAAGAGTTGAGTAATACATACAAATAAACAACTCTTAGCTAGTTGTCTTTCAAATATATCTTCTTCATATTTCCGAAAGGCTTTTCGGGAGCATTGAATCACCTTTAGGATTGCATTATTAGGGACATTGTTGTTATCTTTATTTCTTGGGGGACTTGTTCGATTAGTAACAACATAAGGTTTGAAATATATGAAACAAAAGTTTGTAATCTTTGTAATCTTCTCAAGGACATACGCTTCACAAATAGAATCCTCTGTCCTTACCTTATTTTCACCTTTCCTTTTTGGTGATGAAGATACCTCTCGAATGGGTTCATTCATCCGTAACCCACCAGTCCACCAACCGTGTCTTATAGAAAATATGAATTGGCAAATGCTCCATTGAGTCAAAGAATCCGGAAGGAAAGACCCTCTCGAACTTGCACAATATTAATCCATTGTCTTGTTTTTCTAGACGACCGACGAGCAACTTAATAGAGCATAGATATCTGAAGAATATACCAAGCTATGTCGATGGTTCCCAAACAGTATGCGGTAGAAATCTTGAATGCAATCGGAATTAACGTCTTTATGAACACGCGACAGTCATGACTATTCATACTCGTCAATTTGTTCTCCTTAAGGTCGACGCATCTTCTTAGATTCGATACATTTGTCTAGGAATTTTAGACCCTGAACGCACGTGAAAAATCTCACTTTATCATCCTTGTTCAGTGAAAAATCTATCTTAGACTGCTTATATTTTCCATTACTTTACTCTATCAAATGCAAAGAAGGTCGTTTGCAGATATCTTTCAAGTCAAGCATGGCCTTACGATTATATTTTGTCTTTCGCTTGACATTCATTACAATATTAATTATCTTATCAAACACATTCTTTTCTATATGCATGACATCAAGATTATGTCTGATAAGATTGATGCTCCAATACGGTAAGTCCAAAATATACCCCTCGTCTAATTATGAAGGTGAACAAATCCATCACACTTGTACCCTTTTGTAGGCTCTTCATTAGTACTTGGTAAATGTTTCACCTCTTCCTAAATCGTGTCTCCAGGCAACCTTGGCGTAGGTCATTATTTTCCACAAATCCGACATGAAAATCATTCTTGTTCTTTCTGAACGGATAATCTTTCGGCAGAAATTGTCGATGCCAATTTAAAAGCATGATTTTTCTCTGTGTTTCAAGCGAAAAGTCTTAGTACTATCCATGCAATATGGACAAGAGAGATGAATGTGTGTACACCACCCCGAAAACATCCTATAAGTCGGGAAATCATCTACGTAAGTAATGCTCTCAGCTGAAAATTTTGCTTCCTAGAGACATTGTACGTGTTGGTGCCGACCTTCAACAATTGCTTCAACTCATCTATCAACGGCTACACATTGATGTTCGTCTTTGGGTTGTTTGAACCCGGGATGATGATGGTTAAGAACATATATAAAGTATTTATGCACATCTAAGACGGTAGATTGTATGGAGTTACAATTATAGACCAACGCAAATACAGAGAGCTCGACAGTCTGAATGGGATAAAGCCATCGGAGGAGAGCCCTAAGTTAACATTCCTCGGATCCGCAGCAAAATGAGGAATCACTCGGTTAAAGTGCTTTAATGCCTCTCCATCAGATGAATGATCCAACACACGTTCGGTTTGCTCTAGCTTGTGCTATCTCATGCTTTCAACCGTCTCCTTCACCATAAACAACTTCTGCAACCTCGGTTTCAAGAACAAGTAATGCATCAAATTATTCGACTTCTTTGCACCGTCAGTTTTCCCTATATCGATGATCTTATAGTGATCAACTTCACAAAATCGTATTCATTTTTATCCTTGTCATCTTTATAGTACAACATGCACCAGTTTCGACATACATCAAGTCGTCTCGTACCCCAATAAGAACGATCCCACCATTCTCTTAGATCGGTAGAAGTCTATATACAATTTCACACATTGCAGCAAGATATCAATAATCAATTCTATCAACCGATTGTAGCATTCTTGGGATATGTTAAAATTGACTTGATACTTAACATCTTTGTAACTACCTCCACAACGGGTATAAGGGAGTCCTTGCGTTCTCTAACAACTCCATGAAAATCGTATCATCGGCATTCGGTACCTCATCTACATCATGACCGTATGGATCAAAAGTAGGAATTGTAGCATCGAAAAACCATATCTAGAGTCACATCCGCCTTGTTGTCGTAATAGACATAATTATCGACATCCATATAAGGCTGTGGATCCGATACTAAATGCATAAGCTTTCTGTGTGAGGTCCACCGGTAGTAATTCGGTGTGAATCCCTTCGAGTATAGATCAAATGTCACATCAACTTCGTTATGATATTGCATATTGCGTGATCTCACATGCGGACATTTAAATTTGGTGTCGTCCAATTGTTGGGGGAACCCCTCCGTGAATTGGATGAATGTTTCTACCCTTTGTCTGAATTCTACCGTTACACCACATACGTCCCCAGGATGACGGTTGTACTTCCATGGACGATATAGTAAGTAGTAATTCATGTCTATTAATTTTATGGATATATAGATACTTCTACAAGATGGATACACATTGTTTAGTATGGACAATGATTAGCATACATAAAGTATCATTAATAGCTAGTATATCAATCAGTATGAGTATCGTTGAATATCAATTCCTATGTAAGTATTAATTGACATTAAACCCCAAACACTTGCTTACCCATGCATTGTGCGGTTCAGAATAATAACCAAACTTCATTTCTATTTTGCATACATTATCTATGATTATCTAAGTTTTGCTCATATGTACTATCATAAGTTCTCATATGTCAAGCTAAACCAAGTACTTGCTTATTCTGTTGTTGAATAGAACCGGCAGAACCACGATAATGTCAAGCTAAACTAAATAATTGCACACTAGAAAAAAGTGCTGGGTTGTGGCATCATCGTTGCCAAGTGGAGTCCTTTTTGTAGTGGCAGCAAGGGAACCTACCATCTTCATAGCAAGTGGGCCAGACCTAGAGTCTTAGCTAGCTCCTTGACATGTGGGCCAGTTCAACAACCTAACAGCTCGCTATTTTGCTGAGTCCAATTGATTGTTGATATATATATATATATAGTTGGAATTTGTTCAACAAGCATGAGCTCGAGTGACAATGACTTGAAGACAAAAACTCGGTAAACTAGGTCGGAGGTTCGAATCCTCCAATTAGGTGATATATGTAATAGATTTGAAGATGATCAATCCCCCCCACCCCCACCCCTACCCCACCCCCAATACCACACACACAAAAAGTCATAAGCGGTAAGTTTTACAATTTATCCTGAATATGGTTATACTTGTTTAACAAATCTTCTGAGATATGCATTTATTCCCCGATGCAACATCAGTGAATATATTTCCAAACATATTACAGATGCATTATCTCCCCTCCGGACTTCAAATCACATCAATTTATGATCCCCTCAGTCTCACCAGACATGCAACTCATATGTCACTTCAAAGAACAAACTATTCGAGTAACCCACAATCTGTAACCCACAATCTGCTACCACAACAAGCATCATAAATAATATTCGTCCTACCTATAAATTTAATTTACTCCTCACAATCCAAGTCCTTTGCCTTCAAGCTCGGTTGACTAAGGGACCACAAATTTAAACTGACAGTTGACACATATTACGGTTACCTGTCAGCCCTCTACGTTAGTGTCCAAGTAACAAAATAGATACCTGTAATAAAACCTAAAAGCCGATTAGCGGGTATTCGTATTTCACTCAACTCAGGCAGAACATTCAAATAAAGATTAAGATAGTTCTGCCCACTTACTGTAATATCCACGGGAAACTGAATCAGCACTCCAAGTTCTCAAGAGAGTGATATGACCATGCCGGTTCTCTAAGTATGACCTTAGTCATCCGGATCAGATCTTTCATGGAGATCTTTAACATAAACCTGCCAGAACTCTAAATACTACTTCTTTCTTGACCAATAGACAGGGTCCTGACTCATTGTGAGTAAAGCTAGGTCTACATGGGCCCATATTTAACCTGTAGTGTTCATAGGGTTTATTTAATAATCATTCTCCTACCATTGATATTCTGGTCTTGGTCAAAACAAGGTATATATTGTGTCATAATCAGGCCTTTGATAATGCACATGGCGTCATTACCCTTGAATAGAAAATAAATCCTTGGTTTGCCTAATATTCTTCTCACCTTACATGTTTCACGAATTGATCAAAAATCAAGGGAAGTAATACACATTATAGCTTTAAAAATTGTCCATCCCCCAAGAAGTTAAAGGTCAAAGTAATAATAAAGGGAATAAGAAATTTGGAAATTTCCTTTTTTTTATACTATGCATAGGTGTAGGTAGCCTTGAACCTACAATTAGTTGTCGACTGAGGGAAAAATAGTGGCTCATCGCCATTTTGTTGGTGAGATGGCTGACAGGTTTTTAGCTCCACATCATCAGAAGTTCAATTAGCATATTTGTTTAGCAAGCCATCACAAAGAAGTCTGATAAGAGTTTCTTTACGACATGCTTGGATTGCATAATATTAATACACCATCTTGAGTGGGCACATATATGTATGTGTGATCAGTTTCTTAGTTGTTTCTCAAGAAATAAAAGTCCTAGCTGCTTCCTTCTCCTTCCTCTTCTTTCTCCTCCTTTCTGATTCCATTAGTCTCAAGATCGACATATCAACAGAATTGACACTTATCAACAAACTGATTCGCACGAACCACGCACAATACAATCAGAGAGAACTTGTACATAATAAACTTAGTATGAGCCTTTTTTTAATCTCCTCAAAAGTACAAGAAGAGCAAAGTAATTTCCGTTATTAATTGGCTTCTCTATCCAATTCTATCTTAGAATTACTGTTTTCCCTATATAGTCATGGAATCTTGTATACAACATTGCTTTAGCAAATCATTGGGCTACCATGGCAATTTAACTTTCTGATTGATTTGAGAGATCTAATCAACATTTCAGGGACAAAACCATGATCTAATCATGGACCAAAACAAACATTTGGAAACAAATGTTGCAACGTAGTTATCATATTGGAGCTGGACATCAATGTTCATCCCCAAACATCCCCTTCCCCTCCAAACCCTCTCCCAACCAACCAACTAAATCAACAAGAGAGGAGGAGGAGGAGGAGGAGGAGGGAGACTTACCTGGACGGTGTCGGAGGAGACGAAGGCCGGGGGGATGTGAGCCTGAGTCGGAGGCCAAGGGAGCGCCAGAGAGAATTAGGGATTTGGAAATTGTAGAGAGTGAGTGTGTGTGTGACCGATCGATCGGGTTGTTTATGGAAACTTTTGCGGAATTTGAGACGTCTTTGCGACAACTAGCGACTCCACTCTTAAATGGAACCTGCGACGTATCAACAACGACATTTGCAACGCATAACGACTCATTATACGTCGCTAATGCGTCACTGTCTCAAAATATTATGTCGTTATGACTTTGCGACTCCTAGCGACTCCATTCTCAAACAGAATCCTGCGACATATCGGCAACATAACTTGCAACTCTTAGTAATACGATGTACATTGCTACTAGTCGATGTCTCAATTTATTGTTTTAATGTTGCTATGAAGTCTGCTATTTATTATGTGGCAGGTTCTACAACATGAAGTACTGACTCTCAGCAATATATAAGACGATGTTTTAAAAAAAGCCAGTGAGGCTTATGCCTAGGTACGCCTCAGGCTCGAGACTCACTCTTGTGCCGCATCTTCTATGAGGCGAGGCTTATTCACTTAGGCTCACTTGAGGTTCGCGCCTCCTGCGCCTCACACCTATTTCTGAGGCATGTCTCGTGCGCCTTACGCAGGCAACCCTACTTTGAGGTGCGACTAAGGCGCACGAGACTCATTAGCCTAGTATTTTTTCTATTCTTTTTATTTTGCTTTTTCTTTTTGTGATATATATATATATATATATATATATATATATATATATATATATATATATATCTTACTATTTTAATGTATGTAACAATTCAACTAATCTTTTTTATTGTTTTCTACCTTCACTTTTGATGTTGTCAAGTCAATCAAGACAAGATCATGGTTAAAAAAAATTCCAATTGGATTTAAATCATAGAAACACTATCAAATGTATGAAGTGAATCATTTAATATTTTTATTGTGATTAATATGTTTTCTATTTGATGATGATGATGATGATGAAGATGAAGGATTCAAAATCATCGATACTTATCATGACGAAGATTCTAATATGGTTGATATGAGCTTTAGGGTTTTGACCATTTCTATTGTTATGAAATTGTGATAGTTTATTTTGAGTAACTGTAGAAATCGAGGTTAAAGGAGAGAAATACTGTCTACAATAAAAACAAGGTAAAGTCTTATTGGTAGCATTGGGATGGGCTTTGTGAGGAAAATGTCATCATCATTGTCATACAAGCCTTCTACCATCAAAATGTGTATGACGTCGCTACATCCGTCACATATCCCACTTATTTTGGTAGTGTATAATAGGGCATATGATATAATATAATGAAAATTAGATATAAGAAGGAAGTGTATCAGCCAGCCATGTGTGAGTAATAACACAAATACACAACTCGGATAATGCAATTCAGTTTGGATTATGTGGAATATGGAGAGCAAACTTTTGGGTTACTTAGGTTTTGTGACTTTGTTTGCAGATCGAAGTACGATCGTTACTTCAAATGATTATTTAAATTAAGTTAAAATATGTACATATTTTGCGTCAGTTATAGAGCATAACAAAGCTCAATGAAAGATTTGATAAAAAAATTATGACCGATTGTCAACTTGACATCAACCCTCTATGTTCATGCCAAATTTTTAGCCAAAATAACTATGAGCATCAGAGGGTCATGCCATAGAACCTAGATAGCTAATTGGTAGGTAGTTGGACCTACCTTTTAGATATGCAGTTTAAGCTCATGCAACCTTGGAGCACCCTCCAAGTTCCTCTATAGTCTAGAGTATAAAGAGTCTAGACAAAGAGGTAAGATGATACGATTTGCTATTGGGAATTGCATTCACATCTCTATGACATATTAAGGCAAAGAGTGAAGGAATAACAATCCCGACGTTTTGTGGGGAAAAAGTCACTGCTAGATGTACAATGTGCCTGGAAATGTTTGGACAGCACACGATGTGATAACATTTTCACGGCTGTTAGATCAAGTAATAATTGTTAATGCTTATTCTTTTAGTCTTTACTGAATTACTTTTACTTGAAGACATGGCATTGGCACCAAGATGTCTGAATGCCCAGAAACATTAGTCATGAGAACCTTCTAATATCCTGACGGAAACTCACATTCAATATATAAGCTATATTTTGGAACTATCCTCACTTGCATGGATATTTATCTTATCTGATTACGTTCAGAGTTATGATAAATTTATTAGTCATTTATTTGACATGATGTGGCATTAAAGTCTACCATATTGAAAAAGGAGTTCTGTTGGATCTGTACATCACACTAAACGGTGCCGATCATCAATTGGATGACAAGATCGATCATGTGTAATTTGGCCAATGGAACTCCTTTCTCAACAAATCGGCCCTCTCTATGTATATGTTTCTGCATTTCCATATACTTTGAAGTGTATGTACTCTGAAATTTTTCTTCTATCAAATGCTCTCCAGATTTTTTTTTTTTTTTTTACTTCTTATTTTTCTAAACAAACTTAAAGAAGAACTTATTAAACTGCTGAAACGAAACCTTTAAGCCATTTTTTAATGTGGAGAGATGTCAGAGTACAGGGACACAATAATTCACACAGCTTGGTTCAGAAAATCGAAATCCTTCTGGTTCTCACATCTCTGGTTTTAACATACCTATCTGCATCTGCATAAAATTCAGATCTTATCCCGATTCATCTTGATCAATTGGCTTGATCCATCCAGCATAAAAAAAAATTATGTACTCGTGGATTATGTGGGAGATCCTTTCTTGGTTTTGCATTGAGATTTTTAATATGTTAAAGATTGTGACTGGATAATGAAAGTTCTGTAGCAGTCGGGCATAGTTATTCTTTGAGAAGTTTGTACATTCTTTTTTCCATGTGGGGTGTTAGAATAAGGCATTTTATGATCTGTTTCCTGGCAGTAGATGGTAAGAACTTTAAATTGCTACTTGTGCTTTTACAGTTTTACTGCAATGAGTTCTGACATTGCAATGCCCCTGCATTTGAATCAGAAACGGTCATTTTGATTTCTATTCTGTTTCTTGGTTTTACTTGACTTGACAGTAGGGGTTTAAGATTACAAAACAAGGAAAATCTATGATCAAGATTGGGTGGAAGCAGACGGATACTAATGCATCAGGAATAGAGAGCTATCAAACAGCAAATATGGATTTAGACTCCGTGACTGATACGGGAGAAAATGCAGGCTCGACTATCTCATCAGAGCAACTTTTATTCAAGAGAGTAGTATGTAACTAACTTTTGCAGCCATCTTTAATTTTGCTACACTGTTCATTTGTTTTACACTTGATTCACATAGTAGTGTTCTGTCCACTATCCTTTTTTAGAGATTTCCTTTATAAAATGTTCAGTCCACAAAATTTGATTCTAGTCTCCAGTATTTGACAATTTGGAGATAGTAGCTTTACTTTCTGAAGAGATTATACTGTAGCAATTGACCATGAATCTCATGCAAGTGGTTTGTTATTTAATAGAATGATAAGTTAAACTACAAACTACTACATCTCTGTATTGGCAGCTGTATTTGGTGACTGGATGAAATGACAAATAAAATAAAACTTCACTGTTTCCAGTTGATACCTATCGTTCGTTGATTCATATATATTGGAATTTAATCAACTAGTCTGGTGGATTATATGATAAAGAATTTGCATATATTACCTACACTTTTTACCTTTCTCGCACTTAAATACCCCATCATACATGATTTACCTGTAGTGAATATCTCAAAATTCAGTCTTTTTGCACTTAAAACAACCTCCATATTTTTGCAATGACCTTTAATGGTCATGCGAGAAGCACATGGCTGAATCTTTGACCATTTCTCCCCTTTTTTTCTCAGATTAATCCTTTCATTCTTCTTAATCCTAACCTATATTCCTCAGGGTAATCCTTAACAATCTCTAACCTTCTATTCTCGACCTAATCGGCAGTAGCACCTCCATCCGGGGCGGATCCACATGCAAAGGAGTGGGGGCTCAATTCCCCACTGGATTTCCGGCATAAATAGCTTGTAGGTATTTTTCCAGGATTTTCCCA
Organism: Iris macrosiphon; assembly: GCA_036927795.1. NCBI lineage: Eukaryota > Viridiplantae > Streptophyta > Magnoliopsida > Asparagales > Iridaceae > Iris > Iris macrosiphon. The sequence goes on along the minus strand of JAYESA010000007.1, from coordinate 200,822,751 downwards.
AACCACCTATATATTTGGTCCCTAATTATGGTTATTGTTAAAGGCTGGGTCAGCTGGTAGAGTAGTTGAGATTTAAGACTACATTTTGTGGGTCTTGAGTTCAATTCCTCTCGCACATTTGAAATGGAATTATTTTTTCAACCAAACCCCCACTCACTAAACTCCCTGGATCCACCCTTGCCTCCACCAACAGGGGAGGGATGAGCAGTGGACTGGAGGGTCCTACCAATATAGTAGTTGATGGGAGGGCCTACCAACAACACAGAAGCATCTCCAACACCCACCCCCCCCCCCCCCCCCCCCCCCCCCCCACCCTATCTTATCTTTCTCCTGATTGTACCAAATCAGCCAACATCTGCAGTTTGGCATACCAAATCAGCCAACATCTGGCATATCACCATGTTCTAAAGCATGTACGGAATAAATATCAGGCAGTTTGAAACATATGATGAATAAGCTCGTGGGGTGGTAAGTGACTGGCCCTTATTGTCAAAAAAGAAACATAGTAGGCTGGCTTAGTCTGAATGATTTCACATACTTAGCCTACCTCCATCTATTATAATGGTGAGTATTCCTTGATGAGAGTGAACATTTATGTAGGTGATGGGTCACTTTTGTAAGCCTTCTGCTATTTGGAAGAAATTCACCATACTGATCACCATAGAGCTATGTTGTCACAGGCGACGCCTAGACGGCCTAGGCGTGCAGGTTGGAGAGGTCTCGCCTCGACTTGGGAAAAAAATTCCTGGGTGAGGTTTTGCTCGCCTAAGCGCCTAGGGGAAAAAAAGCCTTCCTAGGGTTGCCCAATTATCCTTACTATCTTTACTTGATGTTGAATATTGGTTATTTCATATTTGTTGCTCCATATATTACTTTTATGCTTATTGCTTATTAGTTATACTACATATTTGTTGTAGGCATAATTGCAGAATTTTTTGATTCAAGAGCAGCGGATCTTGTACGGTGCCTAGGCGAGACGGGTGGCATGTCTCCTCGCCTCGCCTAGCGCCGAGTACAACATAGCCATATAGAAAATAAAAATGAGGGTTAGATATACATTTTCTATCCATCTTATACAAATTTCACCAAAACCCATGAACTCGAGGTCTTGTTGTTTGAAATTTCTTTTTAGCACTGTCACAACTTTTCTCGAGTCCAAAGTCAGATCCTTGGGAGCTCATGATTTTGAAGGTTGTAGACTTACAAGAAGACTTTAACCTCTCTCTAGTGAGACTAGGTTAATTGCAGATACCACCTTTCCCAGTAAGTTATTGCATACTGAATAAGATTTTTGAGATAACCTTGTATCCGATATTATAGTAAGCTATGGTTCTATAATCAGATAGATCAAGCATTGCTCCGTTTGATCAAGAAGTAGTGAAGATATGATAATCTCCCTGACCAACTTCTCCTTTGCAAGAAAATTAAAGGCATCGACAACTTCGCTACGCATATTGACCGGCAGGCCTGAAAAAAGAAACCACTTAAACCTTTGCAGCCTGGCTTGTATGTGTCTTGGAAACCACTTTTTTCATCTTCAAGTCACCATGCTCTCTGGCAACTTGGACCTCAAAAACTCTCGTCTTTTTTCCTAATGAAGAGTAAATAGGATGCACTCTCAATTTGTATAAGGCCCTGAAATTCAACTACAGCCTCGTTGTCCACTTTTCAGTAAACCACAACTTTCTTTTGCTTCTGAAAGTTGTCTCCGCCAAGGACAAGGCCCCACCATAAAGAGTTGAGAGATCACCGTTCAGTCTTCTGGCGGGATTGCCAATAGTTGCTCTAAGTTCTCCAACCAGGTTTTGAGCTAGTGATAAGAGCCAATCTAAGTATCAAACATTTGGAGAGTTAGGGCCACTAATCTTGTCAATGTTGAATTTTGACCAGTATGATTTTTGGATGCTCGTTGCAGGATGAAGATATTGTACTAATGATGATAGAGTGGCATTCTACTAAGATTTTGAAGAGCACTGTCAGGGTTAAAAGAAAGTGTCTTTATTATGAGAGAGAGAGAGAGGGGTTAAAAGAATGATTATATATAGCTGTATGCATAAACATACAGACTAATGAGATACTTCTCTGTCAGTAATGTATGAACGAGCACGGCACTTATACATTCTCTTTGTTGTGTGCACGCAGGGCATACTTACATGTGTATAGCTTTTCTTCTCCATTAAGCAGAATTTATTTCTCGATGTTCTACCAATATAAATTTGTAAATGTGCACAAAAATGCGACCATTTTTTCGTTTCTCCATACCACCTACCCTCTGAACTTTCTGGATTGAGCTGACTCAGAGTGTTTCATTTGAAGCTAGAATGTGTGTCAAACCTTTCAGCCCTGTATTAACCAAATAAAAGAGATGAAAATCTAACTGTGCCTCATTTTGTTTCCCTTTAATTAGGTTAAGCAGAATGGGTTCATCGATCTAGATGGGGCAGAGGAGGATATAGATTTCAGAGCACTCCATGAAGGATATGTCAGTCTCCTTGTTGAATTTGTCATTTTTGCCTTTCCTGTAGATCTTGCCTTATATATGACTATGTTGCAGATTGCAGTCACACCTTTACGTGCCCTTTCACACATGGATGTAGATGCTGTTCCTCATCTCAAAAGTTGGTTGATACGTATTGCTTCTTCATCATCTTTATAAAATGTGAGTTTCTTCTTTATTCTGGATATGTCTATTTACTATTTAGTTAATTCTAATTAATATTTCTTTACATTCGTGAAACCAAATATATGCTTCCTTAGAATTTTGTTGAGGAATTTTATTTAGAACACTCAACTCATATCATATTATTAGAAACATATATTAGATCAATTGTTGTTGTAACATTGATTATTTTCCATACTTCCATTGAATGGCATAAATTACACGATTACCTGTGTAGTTATTAGAGCAATTGGTGTTGTAAGATGGATTATTTTCCATACTTTCCATTGAATGGCATAAATTGCATTATTACACGTGTAGTTTTTTATTTGCTGTTATTTCTTTAATATGTAGTTGACCAGTGATCTGTACTGGTTGATGATTGAATAAATATATAAAGTAATCAAATTAAGAAGTGCGAACTTGCAGTCATCTAATCCTTAATTTTTCACACCTATGATGCAGTAAAAGGACTAAAATTAAATTGTCTCAAAATCTCATATTTGGTGCATTAATCTAGTTCTTATTTGTACATCTATTACACAATTGATCAACAAAATTCAAACAAAGAGAACTGTACCAGGTGTTTTTACTATGTTACATGCCACTTAACGTATTTGGCAAAAAGGGTCTAAAATCATCTTGATGCACTTTGTGGAGAAGCTGTGACTCTGTTGATCCTTGTAATTTAATACTTGTATGGTTCTAAACGTTTGGCAAAGATCGAATCCCCTTAATACTTTTTAGTGTTTGGCCACAAAGAAGTACTAAATATACTAAACCTTTCTTTTCTTCATGATGCCAAATTATTTAATTGTCACTTTTTAAAAGGGTAGTTTCATCTTTTCCAAAATCTTCTAGCAACTTTTCTAACAACAAGGGAGGGGAAGGTTTAAAAATAAAAGTGTTAGTGTGGTTACCATTTTTGGCATGAACCTTTATGGGGTTCATGCCAAAAACTGGAAAACACAAAGCTCAAATATGCTTCAGCTGAAAGTTAGATATGCTGCAAATCATCCAGACAGTTGTTAGATGACTAGTTTTTTAACTTCAAAGAACAGTTGTTAGATGACTAGTTTTTAAGTTGTTTGTCAACAGAACTATATAGTTCTAACTAGACTGAATTTCTGGTGAGTTTGTCAAGCTGCTCCTAGGATATAGGCTCATATTTCTGGATCAAGCATGATATTTATCACTTAATAATTCATACTGTGCATTTTTAACTCACCGCATGAGCCAGTTACAAAGAAATCATTCAATTGATACTTCCAGTGTTATTTACACTAACCTCCCCTATGTTTTATGTTTATTACATGGACCTCCCATAGTTTGAAAATAATTACACAGACCTCCCTATGCTTTATGTTTTATTTTCAAAATAATGGTGCTTAGTGTAATAACCCTTCACATAAAACATAGGGGAGGTCCGTGTAATAATTTTCAAAATAAAGAGGTCCGTCTAATAAACATAAAACATAGGGGAGGTCAGTGTAAATAACCCATACTTCTACCAAGACCGTTTTACTACTTGATTGTGCATGGAACATCTGCCCCTTTCAGCTTTTCAGTACGTCGCCTTATAATGTTGGGTCCAAAGGACGGCTAATGTAATTATAGGGGTTAAACAAAACCGTAATCATATAAATGTTGTTCCCAATAGTATGTATATATGGCCTGTTAGCTAATGGTCATAGAACATTTACGTGTACCAATTTGGCTTATTAATGCGTAATAGTATTATTGTTCGCATTACTTTAAGTGCAAGAGAAGTTCATTTCATTTGCTGGGTATATTAGTATTATTACTTCAATGTGGATCTTTTCTTGAATTTATACAATACATCTTACTATGCTATAATAATCCCAAATTCCTTGTGACTTTTTGCAGGATGTAATAGAAAAAATTGACCATATACCATCAGGCGCTTAAAATTGTATTGCCATCTGAGGTTCACTAAGCTGGTTGCAGTTTGGAACTTTTGTTGATGCTGTTGGATTAACCAATTGCGAAGTGAGATCCAAGTGGAACTTGGAACATATATTTACCTGTGCATTCAATAAACAGCTTAAATGGTCAATATTTTCATTCATTATCCGACTTATGCAACTACTTGTCCTAATTAGTGCAGTAGAACATCCTTATCAACATCCTTGATTTTGTTTTAATATCATGAATATGGTATTCTACACTTACACAAGTGTTTTGCAGTTTGACTCATAATGGTGGGGGTTATTTACAATAACCTCTTCCATGTTTTATGCTTATTACACGGCCTTCATTATATTGAAAATAATTACACGAATCTCTTCTATGTTTTATGTTTTATATTTTATGTAAATGATTATTACACTAACCATCCTTATTTTGAAAATATAGCATAACACACAAAAAATGTCCGTAAAATTATTTTCAAAATAAGAGATCAATGTATAAACATAGAAAATTCTAGTGTAAATAATCTGTGCGAAGACTTGACCATTGGCATTGCTTTGAAATGATCAATATTTTGAGACAAGACTGGAAAATATGTTATTGAAAAGAAAACCTGCAAGAAACCTCTATTGCACATCATTCTCGGTTGATGATGACAGTATTACTAACGAGCCCTTAATAGTTAGTTAATACTGAGCATTCTTCGACTCAGGTTTATATTGTACGTATCGTGTCGCCTTTCATCTTTATAGACATTTATCTAGAATATCATCGGTGGTTGGCTTTCTAGAATGTAGTTGATGTTTGATCAAGTGACTTTCTATAAAGTGGCTATACACAAGGGGCTGTTTGGATGCGTGTAGTTTTTCGAATGTGTAAAAGTATCACTTTTAACATCTTATAATGTAGAGCACTTTTAATGAAAGTATGAATGTATCATTTTTTAAAATATGTTTAGAAACATAGTTTTTGTTCTCCGCAAGTAAGGAGTTTCAAACCATTTTGTTTGGATGAGAACATGAGAGTGTAGATAAGAATTAAAAAAGTATAGATCATAACCACTTCAATATATTTCTTCTGTAACTGAGAAATGACGAAATGACACTTTGGCTGTATTTGATTGGGCATTTTATCTATTAAATTTTTTTTATCACCGATTTTTGTTATTTTTTATGGAATTATTTTCAAAAAAACTATAATTTTTCATATTTTCTCCAAAATTGTGGAAAATGAAACTTACATAACCCATAGGAAATATTATTTTTCATGAAAAATAATACTTTTTGTGGAAAATAATGACAATCAAATACCAAATTAAATTTTCCATAAAAAATAAAATAAAATTTTATGACATTTTTTTAGGAAAATATTTTCGTTGAATTAATTTTTATTCTTCCCACATATTTTTCATCTTGAATTCATACGCACCCTTAGTTGCAATAAAATGTCATTTCACAACCACTATAGCAATTGGCAATTGAGTTGTAAGAGATATTAAACAAAGAAACAGCCTACACAACCGGTCAAATGCAAAGAAAGTGGCATTTTCATGCTATTTTCAATGCACTCACATATCCAAGGCATCAGACTGTGTTTGATTGGACTTTTTTTTTTCACGAAAATTATTTTTATCACAAATTTTTCACCAATTGTAGTGTTTGTTATATTTTTTATGGAACTATTTTTCATATTTTTCTCCAAAATTGTGAAGAATGAAACTTGTCCAACTTATACGAAAATATATTTTTCATGAAAAATGATATTTTTTTTGAAAATTAATGACAATCAAAATACCAAAAAAAATATATTTCATAAAAAAAAAACTTTTTTTATCATAAATTTAATTTATTTTTTATATATTTTTCACTTTGCAATCGTCCAAAATGAGAAATGTTAGCTACATTAATGGGAAAATGTTATGACTACAACCAAATGCCTACAATCCTCTTACAACCTCCACGTGGCGTCCACGTGGAGGTCACCCATTGGAGGAGAGGGAAGAGGGGGGACCCGCTGGCTGTTCGGGTGGCCGTCACGTGACAAAAATGTCACGTGGCAGCCGTTCATTAGAGGGAGAGATGGGGCCGGGTATGACCCACATAGCAGGGGGGAGAGAGAGTTGTAAGAAGGTTGTAAGCATTTGGTAGTAAACTTAGCATTATTGTACATTAATGCAGATGAGGTAATGTGCATTTATGATCCTTAAAGTGATGGTGATGGTGATGGTGATGGTAGGAAACAATAAAGGCAGTGTTTTTGTTTGGGGGAAGAGAAGTTGGGTGTGGAAGAATATTTGAAACAACAGATTGTTGGTACGAGATGACAGCGAAAAAGTGAATCGACAGTGTTCTTTCTTTGTATGTATCGAGTCACATTACATACGAAACATACTATCTGTTCTGAGGATACAGCGTTTTTTTTATTTTTATTCAGTGGATTTAAGTCTCAAATTTGGTAACCTAATCGGATTTTTTCATTTAAAGTAATAAAAAATTATATATTTATAAAAAACGGGAATAGTTTTGGGAAATTGCGGATGGGGGGACCACTCGCCAACTCAGTTGGCGAGGTGCTGAGTTGGCGAGTATCTCGCCAACTGAGTTGGCGGGGCGCCCTCCTCGAGGGGCCGCTCAGTTGGCGAGCCATGCACAGTTGGCTTTTTAGCCGTTGGCCAACGGCTATATTCCAACGTTCTCCTCCAATTCCTATAAACACCCCCCCACCCAACACTCCTCACACCACATTCTCCTCCTACCCCAAACACTCCTCACACCACATTCTCCTCCTCTTGATATTTACTGGCGATGGCTACCCGCAATGACGGTCGTATTCCTGGCGGACCGACTACCGCGCTTATTATTAAGCAACGTGAAGAGCACATTTCTGCTCAGATTTTTACTAGCGAGGTAATATTTGAAATTACAAGTTGCCAACTTTATTAATGTATATATTTTTTATAATGCCTATGTTTACTTTATTAATGCATATAATTTTTATAGTTATACGACCATGATAATGCTTTACGAACCCGGATCCACGTACATTGGCGGTCTGAAAGGAATTATCGTACGTGGGAGCTTAATCCAGCTCAAAAGGCTTTGGTGGAATCCTTTGGATTCCACTATATAGATCGTGTTAGATATTTAATTCACGATCTTCATTTAGTTGTAAGCCTTGCGGAGCGTTGGTGGCCAGAACGCAACACTTTTCAACTCCCATTCGGCGAGATGACGATCACCCTTTATGATGTGGCGAATATACTAGGGTTACCTATTAAAGGTAACGCTATATATTTTGATCCGCACTTAAAGGGATCTGATCTGATCCGGAGTTATCTTGGTGTTAGCCCTCCTCCAGGTCTAAAAGACGGCAATTATGTAAAATTTTCATGGCTCCGTGGCAACTTTATAGACCTACATCAAACTATTGATGGGGTGGTTGATGTAGATGAAAATCGGGTATGTATTTTTTTTAGTAAATTTGTTTATTACTTAATTTAGTGGTGCAATTCTATATAACACTTAATAAATCCAGGTCATTCGTTGCACTAGAGCGTATCTGCTCTGTTTATGTGGTGCAATTCTATTTCCCGATGCATCGGGAAATATGGTAAATGTGCAGCTTTTACCATTCTTGGATGATCTGACAAAACCTACTGAGCATGCGTGGGGAGCTGCTACTCTTGCATTTTTGTACGCCCAGCTGACAGAATTTGTCAGATCGAATCGCAAGAGTATTTGTGGATGTATTTCACTGATACAGGTATGAATTAAAGACCTTAAAAAGTTAGAGTAATTTTATACGCAAATTATGTTTGTACTAATGTCATTTTTTTGTTTTATAGTTCTGGTCCTACGAGCACTTTTATATTGGTAGGCCTGTTACCAGCATTCTCAGTGATGTTGGAGTATTTCCAGTTGCTATGCGCTGGCCTACAGACGTAGTGGATTATCAACACTACCAATACAGGACTGTATCACTATATCGTAGCCAATTTGATACACTGCGGTATAATCAGGTAATTTTTAAATATGCAATAAATATCTTTAAATTATTTAAGTTTTCATCGTAGATAAATATCACATCTAATTGATACAATATCTTTAAATAGGTAACCTGGTTACCGTACTCATGTGAACCTGATGCTCCAGAAATCAAGATGACATCCTATGCATTTAGTTTGCACAGATGTCATATTATATATGATCGGTTCACCATGTACCATCCGGCAGACCGTATTCTTCGGCAATTCGGAATGGCCCCAATAATTTCCGATGATCCACCGACAGTCAGTTATCAGACATCAAATGCATTCCAACGAATCATTGGTCTAGTTGCTGACTGGAATAATCGGTTCGAGAATTATAGTGTCAGGGGCATGTCTCCCATACTAAATTCTGCTGAAGAATGTAAGTTATAAGTTACTCATTATTCGTATTGATTTAGTGTAAATAGTTTGCTAAAATTTTGTTTACATTTTGCAGACATAGGTAGCCTCGACTACAGGCAATGGTGGGGATGCCCTCTTATGAGCAACCGAGTATACCACTACGAGGAGCCCAGGTTCAAAACTAGATCTGTAGACGATTCTACTCTGCGTGCTTTTGCCGATGGAATACATGATTTGGTATGACTTCATTATACTTCCAAAAATACATATACATAGATACGATAAATATATTAATTTACGTGTTCTTCAAATTTCAGAGTGGTGTATACCAACAATTTTTGCAACAACCTGAGATAAACCTTCACCCACAAGGTCGACTTCTTATGGAGGAACTTGTGACTCGTGTTGAGCAGCTGGGTATTGGACGGGAACCGGAAATGCCTCCAGTACAATCCCGTCTTCCACCGGACTATCCGACCGGCTTAGTACGACAGAGACACTCTCGTCGTCGTCGGCGGCGGGATACTGCTGACTCGGGCCCGAGTGACCAGTATGCTGAAGCGGGGCCTAGTGACCAGTATGCTGGAGCGGGCCCGAGTAACCAGTATGCTGGAGCGGGCCCTAGTTACCAGTATGCAGGAGCGGATCCGAGTTACCAAACTGCTGGAGATGAAAGCTACCAGATATTCACACAATTTTTTTCGACTCCATCAGCACCGCTGCCTACCCAAACTCAACAAGACGAGGATTAGTAGAAAATTTGTAACATTGTATGATTGAAATTTTTGTATGATTTGTAATGGATTTTTATTACAATTTTTGGGTATTGAACAATTATATTTTACTCTCTCGGTTGACTAGTACATCTTCTTCGGTTGTGTCCCATAGCACCACAATTACTGCATCGTAGATCTCTTGTCGATGATTCCCGGGGTTTGATGCGGTTCTTCTTTGGTCTTCCGGCTTTGCGTCTTACATCTGGCACCCCAATTTGTCCTCTTACCAAAGGACCTTGGATCTCGTAGGGAACTGGAATTGACTCCATTATTTGCGCGTATACACTTCTCAAGGTAGCCGTCGAAAATACTGCAGGATAAAAACTATCAATACTAATATTGCAATATCTACAAACAAAATATGCATGTATACATGGTATATAAGTATGGTACCATCTTAAACATGTACAAGATCTGTCAGTTATATGAACAATATAGGTTCTACTTGTTGCACGGTCTATTATTTCAAACTTATAATTATCAATAGCTAATATTTCTAGGTGGTTCTTCTCTTTGATAATAGAAGCCATATTTTTTAACATCTTCGGACAATAATCTGTGTCTATATTTTCAGCAAACTTTCTACGATTGTCATGAAGTGTAATAATCTTGGCTCTAATACCATCGAGAAGTGTTGTTATTGGCTTATCTCGTAATTTCTTAATCCAGCTGTTGAAACATTCAGCAAGATTAGAAGTGTTAATATCTAATCTAGGACAAGTAGCATACGCTGTTATCCAATGTTCAAATCGACGACTTTCATCGTTTACACCAATAAGCCAATCGTACAACACTATGTTCTCGGCTTTAATTATATCAAACACATTCTCTGCATCCGTTTTATTATATGATCTAGCAAGCGAGTCTAACAAGCGTTGAAATACTTGTTCTTTTGTAACTTTTTTCATGTTTTGTTTAAAATGTTGAATACAAAAAAAATGAGGAGATGCAGAAAAAATAGCACGAACAGCATTTATTAATCCCTTTTGCTTGTCAGATATAAATGAAATTGAACTCCAATCATTAAAACAACTTTCAAAAGATATTTTAAGAGAATTTAAAAACCAAGACCAAGAATCACTATTCTCACCTTCGGCAACAGCATAAGCTATAGGATATAATTGATAGTTAGGATCGTGAGCACAAGCAATAAATAAGATACCTTAATATTTAGACGAAAGAAATGTAGCATCAGTACTAATAATTGGTAAACATCCACTTAAAAATCCATCAATACATGACTTAAAACAAATAAAAATTCGTTGGAAGCTATTGTTTTCGGTAGTTTTAATAAAACATGTACTACCTGGATTTGTCTCCATAATTCTATAACAATACTCCTCAAGACTAGCGTATGCCTCATCATAACTACCATTAATTTCAGCTAATGCTGTCTCTCGGGCTCTCCATGCTTTGGAATAACTAACTTGTATACGGTGCTCCCTATATATATCTTTAACAATTTGTGATGGACTGTATGACTGGTTATCTCTAATAATGTCAATTATTATGGTCTTAATCCATGAAGCGGTAGCTAGTCGATGACGTCCTGTACTAAGTCTTCCTAAACAAGAATGACGATTTTCTAATGTACTAACTTTAACTATATCGCCATTTCCAATAGATTTGACATATACTCTCCAATTACAATTCGGTTGATCACAACTATATATAATTCCACGAGCATTATTCATAAGACTAGCTGAATAACTAAAATTATATTTAATTGCTAAATTACTTATAAAGCTTCTAAAGTGAGAACGACTAGGAAATGATTGTCCCTTAAATAATTCATCAGTGATAGCTTTTACAACATCATCATCTACCGTATAATCTACATTTTCAACTAAATCATCACTATTTTCATCGTCGTTGTCACTATCATCATCATGGTTAGATTCATCTGATGAATGACCTTCTTGGATAAATGAAACTATTTGTTGAGAAGAACTAGCACCCGAACTAACATGCTGATATTCAGAAAAATATTCATTATTTCTACTATCTAAGGTTGCTGCTACTTTAATAACATATATTTTTATATATCGTGATTGTGAATTAATCTCAAGAATATAATTCCATGCATCTTCACTATCTATCAAAAAACAATTAGAACAGAAAATAGACTTCAGAATAAAATCATAATGAATAGAACAACGTTCAATAATATGATTACGTATATTTTCAAAACTAATATTCGGGTAAGTTGAAAAAATTATACTTTCTCCTCCTTCGTAATTTAACCCATTTACTTTACCGCCGTGCGAGCATACAATTCTTACGCTACGATCCATGACGGTTGAGAACTTTTGCTACAGAAAACAGGAGGAGGAAGCTGTAAAAATAGGAGGAGGAAGCTGTGAAAATATGAGGAGGAGGAGGAGGAGAGTGTGTTGTGTGAGGAGTGTTTGGGGGGGGGGGGGGGGTGGGGGTGTTTATAGGGGTTCGAGAGAGCCGTTGGAGGGAGCCGTTGATCAACGGCTAGCCAACGGTGCATGGCCCGCCAACTGAGTTGGCGAGCAGCCTCTCGAGGAGAGCGCCCCGCCAACTCAGTTGGCGAGATGCTCGCCAACTCAGCACCTCGCCAACTGAGTTGGCGAGTGGTCCCCCCCTCCGCAATTTCCCCAAACTTATCCCGTTTTTTATAATTATATAATATTTTATTACTTTAAACGAAAAAATCCGTAACCTAATCTCCTTTTAACTGCTTTGGGCTAGGTTTGGCATAATTGGGTTGCTTCCCTAGGGGTGAGCGATCGGTTTATTTGGTTTTAACCGAATCAAAATAGTCAAAACAGAATAAACCAAAATTCTATAAATCCAAAATTGAAATTAGCCAAAATCGAAACCGAACCGAACCGAATAACAATTCGGTTTATTCGGTTTGTTCAGTTGAAATATTTTTATTGTTTAATAGGTCGGATCCAATGTTGAAATCATGGTCAAATTATATTAAAATTTATAATTTTTATACACATCTTTATTGTATTTCAAAGTTGTTTTCAAAGTTGGACTTGTTGTTAAATTATCAAAGTCGGACTTCAAAATATATACATAGAATTGTTATTTTTCAAAATATACACATTTTAATCACAAAATATGCATAAAATTGAGAAAATTTATATAATTGTATAAGTCTTATTCGATTTTGGACCGAAGCAGAAACTCAAAACCGAAACCGAATAAGAAAATTTAGTATTTTCAAAATCGAAACCGAATCTCTTATTCGGTTCGGTTAGATTCGATTTTCAGTCGGAAATCGAATAATGCTCAACCCTACTTCATACAACGATGCTAAAGGTGTTGTTTGATAACACCGATTTCTTTTTTTAGCTGGTTCATTTTTATAAGGCTTTTGGAATCAAGGGAGACTTTTCCTAGAATTTGTTTTGCCTGTATTGTTTGGAAGGTTGTCATAGTTGATTTCTTTTTCTTTTCTTTTTTTTTCAAGAAAATGAAAATTGCTTGTCAATACCAATTATACTTGAATTTTGTTAACATGCATCCTAATGTCACATGTTAATATACTTAAGAATGTCTATTTTAGATGGATAATGCTAACAACACATTTATCAGTAAACAATTTACTTAAAATATGTATTAATAAATATACTAGTAAGAGTACCAATATAAAATGTACGTTCATATAACTTTCCAATGCCGACAAGCTACATCGATGCAAGACCGATACCCACCCACCACTATGACCCAAAAGAACATTCAGTTGAACTGCCTGACTGAGCTCTTCACAGCCGATTACTGCGAAATGACATCATAGTACTAACTTTAGGTTGGAAAGCTAAAAAATAGTTTGACTAAAGCTTGTTCCCTAGTTCCCTCATTTCTTTGCTGCAAATCTCTCGTGGTCTGATTCTTCATCCGTTTTTTTGGATATATATATATATATATATATATATATATATATATATATATATATATATATATATATATATATATATCTGAAGACAACTGAGGAGGCTACTATGACAAGTTGGAGTAAAACTTTGATACAAATGGTTGTATCAAAGTTTTGATATAGCCACTGCATGACAAGTGAGCCCCTCTCTTCGTAAAACGTAAAATAAAATAAAATAAAACTATATATATATATATATATATATATATATATATATATATATATATATATATATATATATACTTACTGTGGCTTTATACAGCCACTTAACAAGTTGCTTTTGCTTTAACCAACTACTATATGCAACCATTAATTAATTATTGTCACTCCTAACCAACTCGTGGATCTGGATGGCCATTAGGTTATCATGAGTTAATAACTATAATCCCAGGCTTTTAGTCCCAAAAATAGATTTATGTAAAAGTACTCCTTTCCTTCCATCCATCTATAAGAAAAAAAGGAAAAAAAAATATTATTTGTGTTTATCCTCCCATTTAATATTTATAATTTTTTTTCCACTTCCTTTTAATTTTATTAGTGTCATTTCCGTCTAGTGTTAAATAATAAGAATAAATATAAATAACATTTACTACATGCATGAAATAAGAGGATTGTAATAATTAATTTAATATATATATATATATATATATATATATATATATATATATAGTAAATGGGAAAATAAATACACAAAACTCTTTATAATTTTAGGCAGCAGAGAGAGAATCAAGCGTGCAGCTCCAGCCTGGACATTCAAGAAATGCGAAAGAAAGAAAATAATGATTCTATTTGCACTTTAGCACTCCATTTTTCTTCTTTTTTACGTTCTCATCAGGAAGGGAAAATAAATAAAAATAGAGCCGGTCCACTAAATTAAAGACCTGTACTTGTCCTGGCTGGCTGGCTGGCACTATGTCGACAGATGCCAACTTGGTTCGTTTCTCCCTCTCCCTCGGGTCCTTTCCCACTGAAGTAACTGAACCGCTCTTTCGGGCCGGACAATTGGACCGGACTTGGGTACGTTGGCCCGCGTTTGATTAATGTAACGGTTAGTTTTCCTCTTTCAGTAAGCACCTCAATATTTACGTATTTGTGGATCGAATATTTAAAACAAAAATATGCCTCATGATTGCTTGTTTGTTACAAAGAAAGAGAGGTTATTTCCATCATTGCCTTATCAGAGAAAAAAGCTGGTGGTAACAGGCGCAAATAACAAAAAATATTTTGTTTATTCTATTAATGTCAGGTTTGAAATTGCTTCTTCAACAATACAGAAACAAAATCAACTTTTGAGAGTAGTATCCTCTTATTTTTCATAAAGTTGTTTCGAAAAATAAACTAGTTTTAAAATAAAAGATACGGATTTTTTCATTTAAAGTAATAAAAAATTATATATTTATAAAAAACGGAAAAAGTTTTGGGAAATTGCGGATGGAGGGACCACTCGCCAACCCAGTTGGCGAGGTGCTGAGTTGGCGAGTATCTCGCCAACTGAGTTGGCGGGGCGCCCTCCTCGAGGGGCCGCTCGCCAACTCAGTTGGCGAGCCATGCACAGTTGGCTTTTTAGCCGTTGGCCAACGGCTATATTCCAACGTTCTCCTCCAATTCCTATAAACCCCCCCCCCCCCCCACCCAACACTCCTCACACCACATTCTCCTCCTACCCCAAACACTCCTCACACCACATTCTCCTCCTCTTGATATTTACTGGCGATGGCTATCCGCAATGACGGTCGTATTCCTGGCGGACCGACTACCGCGCTTATTATTAAGCAACGTGAAGAGCATATTTCTGCTCAGATTTTTACTGGCGAGGTAATTTTTGAAATTACAAGTTGCCAACTTTATTAATGTATATGTTTTTTATAATGCCTATGTTTACTTTATTAATGCATATAATTTTTATAGTTATACGACCATGATAATGCTTTACGAACCCGGATCCACGTACATTGGCGGTCTGAAAGGAATTATCGTACGTGGGAGCTTAATCCAGCTCAAAAGGCTTTGGTGGAATCCTTTGGATTCCACTATATAGATCGTGTTAGATATTTAATTCACGATCTTCATTTAGTTGTAAGCCTTGCGGAGCGTTGGTGGCCA
Organism: Iris macrosiphon; assembly: GCA_036927795.1. Lineage (NCBI taxonomy): Eukaryota > Viridiplantae > Streptophyta > Magnoliopsida > Asparagales > Iridaceae > Iris > Iris macrosiphon. The sequence continues at coordinate 200,806,975 of JAYESA010000007.1, read as the reverse complement.
GAACGCAACACTTTTCAACTCCCATTCGGCGAGATGACGATCACCCTTTATGATGTGGCGAATATACTAGGGTTACCTATTAAAGGTAACGCTATATATTTTGATCCGCACTTAAAGGGATCTGATCTGATCCGGAGTTATCTTGGTGTTAGCCCTCCTCCAGGTCTAAAAGACGGCAATTATGTGAAATTTTCATGGCTCCGTGGCAACTTTATAGACCTACATCAAACTATTGATGGGGTGGTTGATGTAGATGAAAATCGGGTATGTATTTTTTTTAGTAAATTTGTTTATTACTTAATTTAGTGGTGCAATTCTATATAACACTTAATAAATCCAGGTCATTCGTTGCACTAGAGCGTATCTGCTCTGTTTATGTGGTGCAATTCTATTTCCCGATGCATCGGGAAATATGGTAAATGTGCAGCTTTTACCATTCTTGGATGATCTGACAAAACCTACTGAGCATGCGTGGGGAGCTGCTACTCTTGCATTTTTGTACGCCCAGCTGACAGAATTTGTCAGATCGAATCGCAAGAGTATTTGTGGATGTATTTCACTGATACAGGTATGAATTAAAGACCTTAAAAAGTTAGAGTAATTTTATACGCAAATTATGTTTGTACTAATGTCATTTTTTTGTTTTATAGTTCTGGTCCTACGAGCACTTTTATATTGGTAGGCCTGTTATCAGCATTCTCAGTGATGTTGGAGTATTTCCAGTTGCTATGCGCTGGCCTACAGACGTAGTGGATTATCAACACTACCAATACATGACTGTATCACTATATCGTAGCCAATTTGATACACTGCGGTAAATAATTCATCAGTGATAGCTTTTACAACATCATCATCTACCGTATAATCTACATTTTCAACTAAATCATCACTATTTTCATCGTCGTTGTCACTATCATCATCATGGTTAGATTCATCTGATGAATGACCTTCTTGGATAAATGAAATTATTTGTTGAGAAGAACTAGCACCCGAACTAACATGCTGATATTCAGAAAAATATTCATTATTTCTACTATCTAAGGTTGCTGCTACTTTAATAACATATATTTTTATATATCGTGATTGTGAATTAATCTCAAGAATATAATTCCATGCATCTTCACTATCTATCAAAAAACAATTAGAACAGAAAATAGACTTCAGAATAAAATCATAATGAATAGAACAACGTTCAATAATATGATTACGTATATTTTCAAAACTAATATTCGGGTAAGTTGAAAAAATTATACTTTCTCCTCCTTCGTAATTTAACCCATTTACTTTACCGCCGTGCGATCATACAATTCTTACGCTACGATCCATGACAGTTGAGAACTTTTGCTACAGAAAACAGGAGGAGGAAGCTGTAAAAATAGGAGGAGGAAGTTGTGAAAATATGAGGAGGAGGAGGAGAGTGTGTTGTGTGAGGAGTGTTTGGGGGGGTGGGTGGGGGTGTTTATAGGGGTTCGAGAGAGCCGTTGGAGGGAGCCGTTGCTCAACGGCTAGCCAACGGTGCATGGCCCGCCAACTGAGTTGGCGAGCAGCCTCTCGAGGAGAACGCCCCGCCAACTCAGTTGGCGAGATGCTCGCCAACTCAGCACCTCGCCAACTGAGTTGGCGAGTGGTCCCCCCCTCCGCAATTTTCCCAAACTTATCCTGTTTTTTATAAATATATATTATTTTATTACTTTAAATGAAAAAATCCGTAAAAGATATTAAGAAATAAGCATAATCCGCTATTAGCAGATTTATAAAAAAATTTATGTTACCATTATTTTGCACATAAACTAGTTTTTTTTTAATTTTAAAATACTCACACATCCATTTACACTCTTAACGGTCCCGAGACTCAAACTCCTTCCGACCAAGTCAGATGTTATCTGTTGCACTCCCACTGGAGCTAAACTTAGAAACTAAAATAAAATTAGAGATATCTCTTGACTAAAAAAAATCATGTTATCTTTGCGGTTTCTATGTCAAAAATTTTCTAGTTGTAGCTTTAAAGCTATGATGACATGAACGGCAAGCCATGATTGTTTACACTCAAAAGAACAATTTTCACTCCAAACACTATTTCTGTAAGATTTTACGATTTAAACTCAAGAAGTTGAGTTTAAACCCCTGTCCAAATGCACCACAATCCGTTTGGATATATTTTCTAAAATTTTGTTCTGAAAATAGTTTTTAAAAAAGAAGTTATAAAGTTGTGTTATGGATATACAGATTCTGTGTTACGTTTGGTTACTTTCATCTGAAAAATAATTTAAAGAAACAAACGTTTAAACATTGGTTTGGGACAAAATTTTTGTCAGCTTTAACATTTAAACTCACAAATCTGAATTTAAATTAGTAACTAAACGGATCCTAAGTCTCTATGCACTTTCTTTACACATCCCTTGCAACTTTAATAAATTATAGATTATTTCACATTAAAAGTGATTAATATTTTATTCTTTTCCAACTAAAATTAATATTACGTATTCTAAAAATCCAAGTGTTCTTACAAATGAATACATATAGTATATAAATATAATATTTAACTTGTTAATAATCAATTGTGCTAATGAAAAAGTACGTAGAGGCTGGACATAGATAATGGAGAGGTTCTTGATTCGATTCATTTCTAAAAAGAGAAAAGGAAAAGTCATAAGGTATTGTGGCCCAACCGATGGAGATTGGAATAACAAAGAGGTCCTAATTGAAACCAACACTAAAAATAATAAATAAATAAATAATCTTATTAATAATTTATTTCGAGATTATTTACACCAATCTTTCATATATTATATGGTTATTATACGAATCTTTCTTATTGTGAAAATACACAGACCTCCTCTATGTTTTACGTTTTGTGTAAATAATTATTACACGTTCCTTATTCTAAAAAATAAAACATAAAGCACATAAAAGATTCGTGTAATTATTTTTAAAGTAAAGGAATTAATTAGTGTTTAGACCTGAATTTTATGCTAGTTTAGAGTTTAAATCCTAACATGTCCCATTGAAAAATTTAGACCTTAATTTTTTACCTTTTTTTTCCATTATACCCTTCCTCTCACGCATAACAATGATACTTCACTATATAGACTAGGGAGGGTATAATGGAAAAAAAAAATCAAAATAAAAAAATTAGTACGTAAACATTTCAATTGGACATGTCAGAACTTAAACACTAAATTGATATAAATTTCAGGATTTAAACACTAATTAGCCCTAAAATAAAAGAGGTCATTGTAATAACTATAAAGCATAGAAAATATGAGTGTAAATCATCCTTTATCTCAAGAGGAGAAACTAATTAACAATACAAATATTTCATATGCAAATAACTAATGGAAAAGGAGTTATACACAAAATATTTTAAACAATTTATAGAAAAAAGAAAGAAAAAACTTAACTCACCATCCCCATCCCCATCATCCCCATCACCATCACCATCACCATCACCATCCAGATCTTATCTAGGTCATCACCCCAACCCTAACCCTAACCCTAAAAAAAAAAGGAGTCGCCTTTTTCCCGAAGAAGAAGAAGAAACGGAGAGCAGCAGCAGCGGGAGGAGCGATCCGCGTAGGATGGCGCGCGCGGAGAAGGTCCGCCGCATCTTCGAGCGCTTCGACGCTAACGGCGACGGCGGCCTCGACCGTTCCGAGATGGCCTCCCTCGTCGTTGCCGTGAACCCCCGCGTGAAGTTCAGCTCCGACCAGATCTCCGCCATCCTCGACGAGGTCTTCCGCACCTACTCTGACTTCCTCCTCCCTGGCCCCGCCGGCCTCTCCCTCCCCGGCCTCCTCCGCACCTACGACGACGGCGCCGGCGACGTCGACCGCGACTTCGACGCCCTCTCCTTCTCCCCTCCCCCATCAGACCTCGGTGCCGATCCCTCCTCCTCCGCCGCCGCTGCCGAAGCCGCCGCTTCCGCAATCGTCCCTTCCGGCTCTTCCTCCGCCGCCGCAGCCACCGGCGTCGCGTTCGACTCCACGTGGGCACTGCTCGACGACCTCGACATCCTCCTCAAACGCCTCCACAAAAACCCTAAATTTTCCTCCAACAACAACAACAACAACAACAACAATTTCGATTCTTTCTCGGAGGCGGGCTGGTCCCGCGAGCTCGGCCCCAGCGACACCAAATTCCTCTACAACGAGTCGTCGCCGGAGTATTTGGCCTTCGTCAAAGAGGTTTCGGGTCTGCTTGCGAGAGCGGACGCCGGCCGGACGAGGGAGGAGGCGTTCGACGGGCATATGGCGCTGGGGAAGGCACTTTTCGACAACCATCTGTTCGGGGAGGCGCTGAGGTGCTTCACGCGCGCGTGCGAGCTCCAGCCGACTGACGTCCGACCGCATTTTCGGTCCGGGAATGCGCTTTACGCGTTGAGTAGGTTTCCGAAGGCAAAGGAGGAGTTTTTGCTTGCCCTGGAGGCGGCTGAGGCGAGCGGGAACCAGTGGATGCAGCTGCTGCCGCAGATTCATGTCAATTTGGGGATCTCGTTGGAAGGGGAAGGGATGGTGTTGGGCGCCTGCGAGCATTACCGGGAAGCGGCGATTTTGTGTCCGACGCATTTCCGTGCATTGAAACTGCTCGGTAGCGCTCTTTTCGGAGTCGGGGAGTATAGGGCGGCGGAGAAGGCGTTGGAGGAGGCGGTGTTCCTGCGGCCGGATTATGCAGATGCGCATTGCGATCTCGGGTCGGCGCTGCACGCAATGGGGGAGGAGGAGAGGGCGATTCAGGAGTTCCAGAAGGCGATTGATCTGAAGCCGGGGCATGTCGACGCGTTGTACAATTTGGGAGGGCTTTTTATGGACGTGGGGAGGTTCCCGAGGGCGTCGGAGATGTACACTAGGGTTCTCAGTGTCCGCCCGAACCATTGGAGGGCGCAGCTGAACAAGGCCGTGGCGTTGTTGGGCGCTGGAGAGTCCGACGAGGCCAAGAAGGCACTTAAGGAGGCCTTCAAGAAGACCAAAAGGGTGGAGGTTTACGATGCCATTGCGCATCTTAGGACGCTTCAGAAGAAGAAGAAGGGCAAGGGCTTCAAGAACAATGGCGGTGACGGCGAGGGAGGGGAGAACAGTTTTGTCATCGTGGAGCCTTCAAAGTTCAAAAGGGTTGGCCCGAAGACCACTCTGAGGCAGGATCTCGCAAGTGCTTTGGAGATTAGAGTTTTCCAGAGGGTCACCAGATTGAGCAGGTGCGATGTCAATGTTCTGAAGAAGGAAATTGTCGAGAATGACGTTCCTGTATCTTATTCTGGAAGTGGGGTTCCAGAGAAATCTATTAGGAAGGCTGCATTGGAAGTGATTCTACGAAAGGTTCTTTCCTTCCTGAAGGTCGAGACCTTCCAAGGAGCCGTGAAAGCAATCAACGAGAAGGTTCTTTCCGTCTTGGATGCATCTGGCTCTGGTCGTGTGGACTTGGGATTGTTCTTCGCCATTCTTGCTCCGATTTGTTCGGGTCCTCCGGATAGGCGAAAGAGGATCGTCTTTGATGCACTTCTTTTGCGGCCTGTCAATGAAAGTGAGGCACAAATTAAGAGAAGCGATGCAGTTGCTTATATTAAATACTTGAGGGCGGTTTATATCCCTTCCCATGGTGTTAGTGACATGATGGAGTTGCATGGCGAATCGGATTCCTCATTAATATCCTACACGGAGTTTCTTGAGATGTTCAATGATCCGGACTGGGGTTTTGGGATCTTGAACACGTTGGTGAAGCTTGAATCTGGTGACCGGATGCGTCATGGCAGCTATTCTTGTTCGATATGTCGCTATCCGATCATTGGGTCTAGATTCAAGGAGACAAAGTATCATTTCAGCTTATGTAATCGTTGCTACAGTGAAGGGAAAGTACCTTCGGCCTGCAAGCAAGAGGAGTATAGGTTCAAGGAATATGGGAGTGAGGCTGAAGCCATGAAAGATAAGTGCACATGCTTCAGCTTGCATTCTAGCAACTCGGAAGGTGATCCTTAGCTAGTTATGAATCTCTTTTGTTTTAGCTGCTTGAAGATTCAGTATTGGGTTCGTGTATCTTATGTTAAATTAGGTGTGCCATGTGTCATTAGCCACTCATGTACTTGTAAACTGAAACTCTGTTGAGGTAGATCATTTTTTGGGTCTTTTTGTTCAATGAATATCTTGTGCAGTAATTTTTTTCTTTGTAGTTCATTACAATAAGAAACATATAATCATGATTGCAAGAATTTTTGTTATTCTGTGAAGATATTCAGTTTCTTATTAATATTGGATGATGATATCCTTAAATCTGATATTGGGATAATGGATGAGTAGAATGGTTGTGAACTTGATGTTTTTGTCTTTCCATACGAAGGCCTAGCGCTCTGGCGATTCAAACTAAATTCGTTGTGTTTGATAGTATTTGTGGCAAGTTTCACCCTATACAAACAAACTACTTGCCCGTTCATTCATCAAGTAGGATATGTTGTTGGGTCAAGTTTTCTAGGCAATAGAAGTCTTGATGCCCTACAGTTGTTCACCATGTATTTCTTGTTTTAGTATTGTGCCTTTTAGGTATCTCTTAAGGGATGACCAGTATCTTTCTTTCTGATTTGACCCCTCTTGGAAACAAACGTAAGTCAGAGTACTTGAATTAGAACAGAGGAGAGGATGCGTAATCAGTTTCTACTTCTTTTCTTGTGTCTATTTGTTTGTATGTTTGTGTGCCTCACATGCATGTGTGTTTTCCTTTTCTCTTTTAGCAGGGGGTGATGTGGGGATTGGAGGTATATAACTGTATATGGTATTATAACTATATATGGTATTTTTTAAAAGAATAAGGATGATTCTCAGATTTGGTGAAAAACTGGGAGTTGGGGATGGGGGAGCCTGCTAAATTATCTAACCCCATCTATAAACTGTTAACGCTTTCTTAATTTTGTCTCCCTCCCCTCACTGGCACCCTTAAAGTTGGGAAATCAAATTCAGGTGTTCAACCTTACCCAAGTACACTCTCATCCAAATTCCAACTTTGACCTTTAACCAAATTCAAGCTTAGTGTACCCATGCCATTCTTTTGATCCATATTTAAGCTTAGTGTTCAACCTTACCCAAGTACACTCTCATCCAAGTTCATACCTCTCCCTCACCTGCTCAAGCTAACTGCATGTAGTACAAGGCTTCCTATTGGCCTTCTGAAATAGGCCCCATAAGTCACAATGTTTCCTTGCTTCAGGCCTCTTCTAATGTTCGCCGTTCATGGTCACCACATGAACGTTTGCATTCATATGCAGCTATCTTCTGCAGCATATGCTTCGCCTACAAATCAAAAAGTTCGCTTCTTCACGACAAACTTACCTTTTATGTATTTCTTACTTATGCATGATTCCCTTTTCTTGAAAATGTATCCCAGGTACACTTTATGTATGACATTTCCATCTCTTCATTTGTTATTTCTCCTATGTTAATTAAGAATCTCCAACTTGTATGATCTGATCAATCACATTGATCAGGTGAACTATAAACCTTGGTGCTCTTGGTCAATGAGGAGAAATTCAGGTAAATTCTTCAATTGTGTTCTTTCCTATTTTCTGTAGTATTTGTAGTGTTTATTTGTGAATTGGTTAACTTCTGTCCACTGTCAATTTGTTCAATTAATTATTTTAGACCAGTCTGATGGTTGACGTTTTCTGTTCTGCTGCAGAGGGTGTTGCCTATGGTGTGAACATTCATGGATGGTACCATGGTGGAAATATGAATGTATTTTCCTAGCAGTAAAATGGTACTAATGTTGTCTCACCTGTTTTCTTGTTTTTTTTTTTTTTTTTTCCTTCTGATGTTGGAACCAAAGCCTAAAAGTATTGGATGGTGGTTTAGACTTTTCTCATACTTATTTTTTTTACAGAAACATGAGTATCTTTTTTGTTTGATCTTCCTTTGCCTCCTTTTCTTATTGTGTCCAAATTTTCTTGTAATTCATGAAGTTATCATCTTTTCTTTATTTTTTCCTTATTCTTTTTGGGGACAATGCAGTGGGGCATAGCCCCAGGCATAATCTAGTTACAGAGCACAGTAAGGATTTATCCCAAAAATGCAGCACTGTCTCATAATACTTATGTTTTCTCATGAACTGAGTCAACAATAGGTGACTGAACTCTGTTTATGTATAAATTAATGTTTTCCCCTTATCTTCTGTTGATGGCTAAGAAAATTAGTTGATTGGCATACAGTAAATCTTTACTCTTGAATCCCGGGATGCAGGTTCATTTATTGGGCACATGCTCTCTATTATTTGGGGCAAGTCTGCACACCTCTTGGCCCTCCCCAAAACCTTGCATTAGCGGGAGCCTTTGTGCCACTGTGCCACTCTTTACTTAGTTGGGTAAAAGAAAGAGTACAGCAGTCTGTATTACTGTATTCTAATTGTTCCAATGAGGCCTCTGGAGGCTTTAATCAAGAACTATTTATTTTATAGCCTTTTAATGTACATTCAAGTGGACCCAGGTGATGTGCTTTTCTAAATGCATAGGCACCTTGGTGCACTAGCTAGTGAATATGCAGCAAGAAGACGTGGTAACAAGATGAGGAAGAAGAAAAGCAAGAAGTAGAGGAAGGAGAAGAGTGACGCAAGTCACGCTAGGCAGAGCAGTGTAAATCTGGGAAAAAAGTAAGTGGAAGGAGAAGAGTAAGTGGCAGAGCCAGGTAGGAAGAAGAGGGGTACACTGTTATCTGTCTAGCAAGGAAGAAGAGATTTCAAGGAGCCATCTTTTATTTCCTTGAGATGTTTGACAATTTTTATTGGACTATAGATTCATAAGGACATTGGTAAAAGCTTGAAGCTGCTTTGAAGGATACATTTGAGCTAGCTGGTGTCTTAAAGAATACACAGCAGACAATTTCTATGTTATTGATGTCTCAACTTTGCTATCAAACTGTATACTTATGAGTTATATTTTGATCTTGATTCCAAAGGGTCTCCATAACATTCAAGCTTTTATATGACTAGAGTTTCGTTGATTCTTGACTTCTCATTCAAGCTTTTATATGACAAGTGTTTCGTTGATTCTTTTAATGTTTTATGTACTTTCTTTCTTCAAAATATAAATGTTTCTTTGTGTTTTAATTTGTCGAAGAATCTACTGTATGAGAAATTAAGAATCACAAGACCCTATCCATCCCCTTTTTTCAGTCTTGTAAAGTAGCTGGTATTTATCATGATATAAATCTTTCTTGCACATTATCATAAAGCTTGTTAAACTTTTATTCACATCATTCCTTTATTTTCCGACTGTCTCGTTACAATGAATTTAGGATTCTAACATGTCACTTGACAATATAAACCTAGGAGGTTGTCATATGGTCAATTTCGTGCACAGGCTTATATTGTGTCACTTGGATACTGTAGTTTCACATGTATCTTACTTTCATCTTCATATAGAGGCCCTTAATCTTTAAAGATAATTTGGCCCGCCCTATATTTAGGTTGTCTTCAACTGTCTGACTTGTGGTTACTATCGGTTTCGATTTGCTGTTTACTGCACAACAGCTTCAATTGTCTAAATGCTTCTGTCTAACATTTGTATCTTGCTACATTTTCCATGTACACTTAAGAGGCGTTAAACTTGAAATTTTGGCCAGCCCTATATTTAGGTGATCTTCAAATGTCCGACTTGTGGTTACTTTCGTTGTTCTTCGGTGTTTACTGCAGAACAGCTTCAATTTTTTACATGCTTCTAACATTTGTATCTTCCTGCATTTCTTCGGTGTTTACTGCAGAACAGCTTCAATTTTTTACATGCTTCTAACATTTGTATCTTCCTACATTCTCCATGTTCACATAGAGAATGCTCATTATGTACTCCTTACTACATTCTCCATAATATTGAGAGTATGATTAGGAATACTATTTCAAGCTTTATTAAATTTTTTTTTATTTAGACTAAGTAACGTAGCCTTAATACACATTCACAATAAGTTCTTTTACGGAAATGCCACTCTGAGTCCAGCTATTCAGAAACAAACTCTGGCAGGAAGTTTAATCTGCTTCGGTATAATCCTGCTTGCCCACTTCCAGTCAGTTTCTCAAGTCTTATATTCTTTTCTTCAAGACAGTGTTGCACAGACATGATACAACACACCACAAAACGGATACAGTGACATGGACATGGCACATATTATTGGTGTGTCCTAGTATATTCTGCAGTGCTCAGTACGTTACAGGCACAACACTGATTTTGGAGTGTCCATTCCTTGGTTGAAGACGAATACAGTTTCCTATATATAGCACACAAAAGAGGTAATCCGAACTATTAGTTTTTGAACCGTAATCACCTTTATTTGTTTTAAAATATAAACACACAAAGGTAAATATTTTTATTATCTGTTCTAATTTGGTTATGCGCAATGTGTTTTCTTATCAGTAAAGGGCAAACATTCCAGTGCAGGCCCCCAGTCTCTATTTGATTGAAGGTACTGAATTTAGCTGAAGTCTGATAACCTCATCACTCCTTAAAATTTTCCAAATTCAGTAAGAGAATTACTTCTCAGTGCTTCTTCATCAATATTCTTTTGGAGAGTGGTTCCCTCCTTGATTGATGCTCAATCTTCACTCCAGCAACTGCATCACATCCCTTACTGGAAAGGGACAGATTGTCTACCAAACAACTCTGCAGGTGTATCATTAGTCACCCGATATGGTGGTATTTATGAAGTTGAGATGAGAGTTTTGAGTATATAAGAAGCAAGGAAGTTGGTTTCCATTAATTGTTCAGCTATGACTAAAATTGGGAGAAGGTAAATAAAGTAACCTCCCAAACTAATTATACAAGTAACAATTATTTTTGGGAATCAGCTATTTCTAGCCTGTTGAAAAGAGAGAGGGAATTCGAGAGGGTGCCATGAAACTTGCTCAATTGTGAACAATTACTTTTCTGCTCGTTTCAATGTTAGGTACTGTATTTATAATTACAATTTTCTCTTCATTTAAATTTCATTTTATCTATTTCTTTTGAAGTTCTTCCACACTACGGGTGAGTATTATTCGATTTTGGACCGAAAATCGATCCGAATAAGATTTCGGTTTTGAAAATACTAATTTTTTTTTTCGGTTTTGGTTTTGTGTTTCGGTCTAAAATCGAAAATCGAATAAGTTTTATACAATTATGTAGATACCTTTATTCTATGCATATTTTGTGATTAAAAATGTGTATATTTTGAAGACTAACAATTTTTTGTATATGTTTTGAAATTCAATTTTGGACAACTTTGAAATACAACAAATTTGTGTATAAAATTAGAACTTTTAATATAATTTAATCACAATTTTAAGGAATATTTTTACTTGGTCTGGAGTAGAAGGGGGAAGTTAAGAACAGTTTCACAAAAGTGGACACCATGGTCTTTTCCACATAATATGGGTGGCACAATGTAAAATACAATAAAACTATATAGAAGGTCCAAAGGACTATGCAGTCATGACTTTCTTGTAAGTTATCTCTGTAGGAAAGAAATTACAATTATTTACGAGTCCATTTTTGTTCACACATCAATACCGTGGTGTTTGTTCACCCTCCAATCGGGAGGAGCCATGTGGCAACTAAAACCACTTTTGAAGTGGTTTTGTGCACTCCCAAAATGGTTTTCACTCAAGATTTGCCACATGGCTCCTTCCGATTGGGGGGTGAACAAACACCATGGTATTGGTGTGTGAACAAAAATGGACTCATTATTTACTTCAATAATCATTTAAGACATTGAATGCTTTCTCATGGAGATTTAATCTTACTTATTTATGCTGGACATATGTCATGGAGATTCCAAGAGAAGATTGAAGGTCTCTGTCGCTGCTATCCTATTGATTCCGCAAAATAAACAGGCAGCTTCCACGTTTCTTGTGCACAACTTCTCCTGTAAAATGTCTCTATGCATATATAAAATGAAAAAAAAATGTTTTTTTAACAGAAAATTTGATGTAGAGAGAAATTTATATGAAATTGGGTGTAACGAAAAAAAAAAAAAAAAAAAGGGAGAAATTGGGAATCCAGATAGTTTTCGGGAGACGGTCTGGTAGAAATAGGAGGATTTGGTTTTTGAAAATATTATAAAAAAATAGTAGGTTTTCGTTTTCGGTCCAAAACTTAAATCCGAAAAAAATGTATATGTTGTTATGTAAATATCTTCAATTCAATACATACATTTTGTGAATAGAAATGTATATATTTAATTTTTTTTTTTTTATATATGTGTTTTAAAGTCCAATTTTCGTTTATTTGATAACACAGGTGGCTATTAATACACAATCTGTTATTTAAATATGTTGTTTGGTAGATGCTGGATTTTGTGCTGATGTTGTCCATTGACTTAGGGCTGAGCATAAAACGGGTCTGGACCAAAAACCGGATCGATCCGACCCGAATAAGGGATTCGGGTCGGGTGTGGAAAATATCGGGTCGGGTTCGGTTGTGGAAAACCCATTAAACGGTATTCGGGTTCGGGTGGAGGGTTCGGTTTCGGTTTAAAACCGAAAACTGGTTAACCCATGTATAATTACGTAAATACCCCTCTGTAATTTCACTCTCCATATAAAAACGAACCTAACCCTAACATTCTCTCTCCTCTCTCAAACTCTCAGATTCCTCACGCCGCTCCCTCACCTCACTCCACTCCCGAGTCTTCTTCTCTCCTCTCTTCTCTGAGTTCCGACTCGCCGGTCCCTTCGTCGTGACCCAGCCCTCGTCCTCCTCCCCTCCTTCCCAATCGGCCACTCTCGAGCCTCCTCTCCCAAACCTCCTTCTCCTCTGTCGAAACTCTAGTTCAGATCAACCTTAAAAATCATGATTTGAGTTCAGGTATACCGTTTGGGGACTACTTGTAGACCAGATCTACATCTATATTTTAGATCTGTAAGTATATATTGTCGATTTGATTTATAGCATCTATTTTTTTTTTAGATCTGTAAGTATTTTAGATCTACAGACTACATCTACATCTAATGTTATTATTCTAATTTGTACATCTATATTTTAGACTGTTTATGTTCAGATCAATACTTTTATGTTTAATTTATACTGTCCAATTTAAGATCTATATTTTTCATGTCAGATCTACATTTTAGACTGTAAGTAATTTATTTTCATGTCAGATCTAAATATTTTTTATGTCAGATCTATATTTTAGACAGTAACTAATTTATTTTCATATCAGATCTATATTTTTTTCATGTCAGATCTAGATTTTAGACTGTAAGTAATTTATTTTCATGTCAGATCTACATTTTAGACTGTAAGTAATTTATTTTCATGTTAGTTCTAAATATTTTTCATGTGAGATTTATATTTTACAGTAAGTAATTTATTTTCATATCAGATCTATATTTTTTTCATGTCAGATCTACGTGTTAGACTGTAAGTAATTTATTTTCATGTCAAATCTATATATTTTCATGTCAGATCTATATTTTAGACTGTAAGCAATTTATTTTCATGTCAGATCTATATTTTTTCATGTAAGTTCTACATTTTAGACTGTAAGTAAATTTTTTTCTTGTCAGATCTATATATTTTCCATGTCAGATCTATATTTTAGACAATAAGTAATTTATTTTCATATCAGATTTTTATTTTTTCATGTCAGATCTACATTTTAGACTGTAAGTAATTTATTTTCATGTCAGATCTATATATTTTTCATGTCAGATCTATATTTTAGACTGTAAGTAATTTATTTTTATGTCAGATCTATATTTTTTCATGTAAGTTCTACATTTTAGACTGTAAGTAATTTTTTTTCTTGTCAGATCTATATATTTTTCATGTCAGATTTATATTGTACACAGTAAGTAATTTATTTTCATATAAGGTCTATATTTTTTTCATGCCAGATCTACATTTTAGACTGTAAGTAATTTATTTTCATGTTAGATTTACATTTTAGACTGTATGTAATTTATTTTCATGTCAGATCTAAATATTTTTCATTTCAGATCTATATTTTAGAGAGTAAGTATTTTATTTTCATATCAGATCTATATTTTTTTCATGTCACATCTACATTTTAGACTGTAAGTAATTTATTTTTATGTCAGATCTATATATTTTTTATGTCAGATCTATATTTTAGACTGTAAGCAATTTATTTTCTTGTCAGATCTATATTTTTTCATGTAAGTTCTACATTTTAGACTGTAAGTAATTTTTTTCTTGTCAGATCTATATAGTTTTCATGTTAGTAATTTAAGATCTAACATATTTGTTTTAGAACATTAACATTAACACCAGTCCCAATTTTCATGTCAGTTCTATATTTTTTCATATAGAAGATATGTGCATTGGATCTTTTATTCTAGTTTCTGTTATGTATCTTTAATTCTCATAGTAATACTTATTTGTTAATTATGCATGTATTGTGGGTTGGACTCGGAGTTGGATCATTGGCTTGGATTTTACATGAATCACTGTAAGAATCTCTCTCTCTCTCTCTCTCTCTCTCTCTCTCTCTTGTCTGTGTCTGGGAATTGAAATTTGAAATATACTTGTGGCTATAAATAGAATTTGTTTGCAAGGCTAGCCAACTATAGGGGTGAGTATTCGGTTATTTCGGTTATAACCGAACCGAATTTAGTAAAACCGAGAAAACCGAATTAAATATTAACCCAACCGAAACCGAACCGAAAATACACATAACCGAAATGAACCGAACCGAATTACTTTTCTCGGTTTTTCGGTTTATATCGGTTGGGCCGATATTTGTTAATGGGCCCATTTATTTACTGGGCCAAATTTTTAATGGGTGAGTAATTTAGTGGGCCAGTTTTTTTAATGGCCATTTTTAGTAAGTAGACCGTATACAAAAACTTGGTCCAGTAAAAACACAGCAAAATGTACATAGCAGTAGAATATCCAAACAAATAACAAATATTTCAACGATAACTAGAATTACAAAAATACAAAATTTGAAAAGAACCATAGTAGACAGTAAAATGTACATACAAAAACTTCCATGTGTTCAGCCATACAATGTGTTCAGCCATACAATTTGGACAGTAAACTGTACATACAAAAACTTTCACATGTCTAACAAAAATTGGGCAAGTAAACTTCTGAAAAATTGGACAGTAAACTGTACATACAAAATTACAAAATTGGGCAATAAACGGCACATACAAAATTCCATACTAGTAGAATTACAAAATTACAAAAGTTGACGGAGTACAACTGAAAAATTTGGTAGTAAAAATACAAAATTGGGCAAGTCAATAAATGTGAAATTTTTTATGTGTTCAGCCATCCCCAAGCAAGAGTCTTACAACAAGACCCCACAGAAAAGTGAGGAAGTATCACATTGCTTTTGAAGTATATAATCTGCATAGAATCTTTGAATGCTCAGATTGACAAATTTTGCATCAATGGATGCATTGTAGTATCTGTCCACTACTCAATAATGCCATCTCATCATTGTCCTTCTCTTTAGATTTGTGAATAATTTATTTTGTAAAACAAAAAAAATACTAATAAAGAAGTTACCTGAATAACAGCTACAAATTCATATTCATTTTTCTATAGCACCAGGGAATTAGCTCCAGGGAACGGGCACCATTTTTTGCCAACCGAATTAACCAATCCTCATTTTTCTATAGCTCCAGGGAATTAGCTCCAGGGAACGGGCACCATTTTTTGCCAACCAAATTAACCAATCCTTCTCCAGCATCTTATCACAATGAACAACAACATAAGCACAAAAATTCTAGAAAGAAAATAGAATTTGAAACAAGAATGCATGATTTCAAAGTACATCCAACTTGGCTTTCTTTAGTTGATTTTCTGGGGTAGCTAAAGAATGGCTAGCTAGAAGATGTACACTTTGTTTTATCTGCATGATGGAGCAAGAAAAAGTATGATTTGAAGTCTTTGAAGGCTCAGATAGACATTTTGTGCATCAATAGATGCAGTGTAGTATCTATCCATTTTTTCATGCTATCTCATCATTGCCCACTTTCTTCATATTTGTTAGCAAGTTCTAATTGAATAAAACAAGTAAACTATATTGCTATAAAGTAAAAAAAAGATACCTGAATTATCATAGGAATTCAAGTTGCAAGTTGCAATCCACAACCGAACCCGAAACCGACAACCGAATAGTGGATTATTAAGAATCGAAACACTCAATTTTTTTTTCAAGCCTAAACAGATAGTCATATCCCAAATCTGCATGATGGAGCAAGATAAAGTATGGTTTGAAGTTTTTGAAGGCTCAGATAGACAATTGTGCATCAAAAAATGACGCATTGTAGTATCTGTCCACTTACTAATGCCATATCATCATTGCAATTTTCTTCACATACTTGTTAGCAACTTATAATGGAATAAAAAAACTAACTGTAATACACAAAAACTATTAAGAATACATTTTAGAAATAACATTGGCTAATTGCTACATATAAAGTGCAGTGATATACCAATTTACATATAAAGTGCAGTAATAACATGGGGCCTGGCTACATATAATGTGTAGTTATAAACATCCAAAATAAGGTAGTGCATTGTTTAGTGTATTGTGCGCACATCGAAAAGTACAGACTATAGTGCGCACATCGGCAGCACATTGCAGTAATAGTATTTAATATTACATGATCCAAATCAGACAATCCAGATTCTAAAAACTAACTCTTCAAACATCGCTTTAGGTTGAACCCATCGTAGTCAATTGGCTTAAATCTACATAAGTATAAAAAATTATAGGAACAAACAATCAATACAAGTAAAAATAAATAAATATTATGTGATATAAATTATTATCTAAAATGATACCTCTTTCAAGTTTATCCAGGGATTCCAAATTCTCTTCAAGATTAGTAACAATAGATCGATCCGAACCAGTCCTAAACCAATCTTGAGAACAAATAAGACCCTGAACAATCTTAGGTGTCAAAGAACTCATAAATACATCAAGGACCCGACCATCGGTACTAAATGCACTCTCCGAAGCTACCGTAGATATTGGAACATCCAAGACATCACGAACCATCCTTGAAAGAACAGGAAAACGAGGAGAGTTGATTTTCCACCAAGCCAAGAGATAAAAATTTGGATTCTCATCTTCATCGGCTTCGGTGGGCTCAACAAGATAACGATCCAACTCAGATTTATTATCACAACCAACCGTTTTCATTTTATAATTTTTATATTGAGCCTTCATCATACTTTTCAAGTTAAATACTGGACGATCTTTGATGGTAGGAGAATCAGTCATTTCACTAGTTGTAGAAGAAACTATAGGTGCATACAACTTTCTGTATTCTTCAAACATGGAATAAACAACCATTTTAACCTTCTCTAGCATGGTGTCACCCTTTGATTAGCCATAGAGTTGATATAGCCACCATTCCAAATATGCAAACTTTTGCCTTGGATCAAAGAGTGGCGCAATGAAGACAACCATATTCATCTTCTCGACGTCCCCCCAATATTTATCATATTTCTCTCTCATTTTATCTGCCATAATAGACAACTCGAAGTCGTCATTACTCTTAGCATTCTTCAAGAGAAAATCAATAGATGCAATCTCTTCAAAAAACTTGTTTGAAGTGACATATAAAGAGCCCGACACACGTAAGGTGAATTCATAGAAATGTTCTAAAAACGTACACAACCTTCTCACATTCATCCAATCCTCTTCGGTTGGAAACAAATTCTCATCCTCAAGTTCTCTCTTGAATGAAAGATCTTCGTCTTGGAATCTCTCAAAGGCACTTTGAAACCTTTGGACCGTATCCAACATCAAATATGTTGAATTCCAACGGGTGCTCACATCTAGACATAATAATTTCTTGCTTTCTATTTTTTCAATTGAGCACAATCTTTAAACTTTTGAAAACATGAAGGAGATTGTCTCACATAGCTATTAGCTCTCCGGACACGAGCAACTGAAGAAGACATCATTTTTAACCCATCTACTACAACAAGATTGATAATATGTGCAATGCAACGCATGCGTAAATACTTGCATTGAAGAATACTATTTCTCATTGTGCAAACTTTTTGCTTAGATAAGCAATAGCAACGTCATTAGAGCTAGCATCATTAACGGTGATTGTAAAAATTTTCTCAATGCCCCACTCAATCAAACATCACTCAACTTTCCTCCCAATAGCCTCGCCTTTATGACTTAAAATTGGACAAAAGTTGATAATTCTTTTCTGTAATTTCCAATCTTCATTAATGTAATGTGCCGTAAGACACATATAGTTTATCTTTTGAATAGATGTCCATATGTCCGTCGTAAGACAAACCCTTTGATTGGACTCCCTAAAATAAGCCTTTAACTTAGTCCTCTCACTAGCATAAAGATTGTAGCAATCTCGTGCAACGGTCCATCTCGGCGGTACACCAAACATCGGACATGCAATAGAAACGAAACGTTTGAAGCCCTCACCCTCGACAAACCGAAATGGAAGCTCATCGACAATTAGCATATAAGACAAGGCCTTCCTTACGGACTCTTGATTAAATTGCCAACTAGTGAGAGTTGACTTGCCTTTCTCAACACATTGTATACTCAATATTGATTGAGAAGGACCTTTGTGCTTTGGATTAAGGGGACATATAAGCCAATGATTTCTAACTGAGGAGGTCCCATTAATTACAGGGTGACAATAATACTGTTTTTTGCAGTAATTACACTCTGCTTTTGGGTTCCCATTCTCTTGAAATTGTCCGAATTCATCCCAATAAACAGCCCTTTTTTTCAATGCGTTTGTTTTTTGCTTTGAGTTTACAATTAGTTGTGTCAGGTCATTTGTGCCTTGTGAACTTGTTCCCCTCACAACCGGAACCTCAAGCTCAATAGGTTGAGCTTCGCTTGACATCTAAAATAAACATGAAAACAAAAATATATTTCAATTCAAAAGCAAATTCACAAATTGAAACTGAAGATAAGAAAATGCACATTGCATGAGTATGATGTTGATGCCATGAACTTGACTTATTTGACGCAATAAATGACCTATTAATTTTAGATAGTAATTTTAGTATAAGAAAGTAATTTTATAAATAATATATCATTTTTATACTAGTTAGTAACTTAGTATATGCATTTATCAATTTGATGTTTACAAAATGTGGCATATATACATTCCAGATTAAACAAAATGTGCCAAAATGTGCCAAAATGTGCCAAAAATTTCATATTTCAATCCTACATCAAACAGTGCTACCTATTAATTAGTAAATATCATATAAGATAATAGTTTTTTAAACCAGAAATTAATTTTATTACTATTAGTATCTGTTCTAAAATTTTTAATTAATAAACAAACCAATCAATAGAAAAACAAGACTTGTAAAGTAAAAATCTGGCATATATCTATTTTTGATTGTAAACAAAAAAATCAATCAATTCACAAAAGTTCAAACAATAAAAAAATCCAGATTATAAGCAATTTGGCAAACTGGCCATTGCGCAATGCGACATTTGTGCAAACTGGCACTATATGCATAGTTGACTAGCCCTGCAAATAAATTCCATTTTCAGCCACAAGTATATTTCAAATTTCAATTCCCAAACACATACAAGAGAGAGAGAGAGAGATTCTTACAGTGATTCATGTAAAATCCAAGCCAATGATCCAACTCCGAGTCCAACCCACAATACATGCATAATTAACAAATAAGTATTACTATGAGAATTAAAGATACATAACAGAAACTAGAATAAAAGATCCAATTCACATATCTTCTATATGAAAAATATAGAACTGACATGAAAATTGGGACTGGTGTTAATGTTAATGTTCTAAAACAAATATGTTAGATCTTAAATTACTAACATGAAAAATATATAGATCTGACAAGAAAAAATTTACTTACAGTCTAAAATGTAGAACTTACATTAAAAAATATAGATCTGACATGAAAATAAATTGCTTATAGTCTAAAATATATATCTGACATAAAAAATATATAGATCTGACATGAAAATAAATTACTTACAGTCTAAAATGTAGATCTGACATGAAAAAAAATATAGATCTGATATGAAAATAAAATACTTACTGTCTAAAATATAGATCTGAAATGAAAAATATTTAGATCTGACATGAAAATAAATTACATACAGTCTAAAATATAAATCTGACATGAAAATAAATTACTTACAGTCTAAAATGTAGATCTGACATGAAAAAAATATAGATCTTATATGAAAATAAATTACTTACTGTCTACAATATAGATCTGACATGAAAAATATATAGATCTGACAAGAAAAAAAATTACTTACAGTCTAAAATGTAGAACTTACATGAAAAAATATAGATCTGACATAAAAATAAATTGCTTACAGTCTAAAATATAAATCTGACATGAAAAATATATAGATCTGATATGAAAATAAATTACTTACAGTCTAAAATGTAGATCTGACATGAAAAAAATATATATTTGATATGAAAATAAATTACTTACTGTCTAAAGTATAGATCTGACATGAAAAATATATAGATCTGACAAGAAAAAAATTACTTACAGTCTAAAATATAGAACTTACATGAAAAAATATAGATCTGACATGAAAATAAATTGCTTACAGTCTAAAATATAGATCTGACATGAAAAATATATAGATGTGACATGAAAATAAATTACTTACAGTCTAACATGTAGATCTGACATGAAAAAAATATAGATCTGATATAAAAATAAATTACTTACTGTCTAAAATATAAATTACTTACTGTAAGTAATTGTGCAAATTTGGCAAAATCCAGACTGTAAGTAATTTATTTTCATGTTAGATCTAAATATTTTTCATGTGAGATTTATATTTTAGACAGTAAGTAATTTATTTTCATATCAGATCTATATTTTTTTCATGTCAGATTACGTGTTAGAATGTAAGTAATTTATTTTCATGTCAGATCTATATTTTAGACTGTAAGCAATTTATTTTCATGTCAGATCTATATTTTTTCATGTAAGTTCTATATTTTAGACTGTAAGTAATTTTTTTTTCTTGTCAGATCTATATATTTTTTATGTTAGATCTATATTTTAGACAGTAAGTAATTTATTTTCATATCAGATCTATATTTTTTTTTATGTCAGATCTATATTTTAGACTATAAGTAATTTATTTTCATGTCAGATCTATATATTTTTATGTCAGATCTATATTTTAGACTGTAAGCAATTTATTTTTATGTCAGATCTATATTTTTTCATGTAAATTCTACATTTTTGACTGTAAGTAATTTTTTTCTTGTTAGATCTATATATTTTTCTTGTCAGATCTATATTGTAGACAGTAAGTAATTTATTTTCATATAAGATCTATA
This sequence comes from Iris macrosiphon, assembly GCA_036927795.1. Classification (NCBI taxonomy): domain Eukaryota; kingdom Viridiplantae; phylum Streptophyta; class Magnoliopsida; order Asparagales; family Iridaceae; genus Iris; species Iris macrosiphon. Next base: position 200,785,696 of record JAYESA010000007.1, on the reverse strand, counting down.
TTTTTTTCATGTCAGATCTAAATATTTTTCATTTCAGATCTATATTTTAGACAGTAAGTATTTTATTTTCATATCAGATCTATATTTTTTTCATGTCAGATCTATATTTTAGACTGTAAGCAATTTATTTTCATGTCAGATCTATATATTTTTTATGTCAGATCTATATTTTAGACTGTAAGCAATTTATTTTCATGTCAGATCAATATTTTCCATGTAAGTTCTACATTTTAGACTGTAAGTAATTTTTTTCTTGTCAGATCTATATATTTTCATGTTAGTAATTTAAGATCTAACATATTTGTTTTAGAACATTAACATTAACACCAGTCCTAATTTTCATATCAGTTCTATATTTTTTCATATAGAAGATATATGCATTGGATCTTTTATTCTAGTTTCTGTTATGTATCTTTAATTCTCATAGTAATACTTATTTGTTAATTATGCATGTATTGGGGTTGGACTCGGAGTTGGATCATTGGCTTAGATTTTACGTGAATCACTGTAAGAATCTCTCTCTCTCTCTCTCTCTCTCTCTCTCTCTCTCTCTCTCTCTCTTGTCTGTGTCTGAGAATTGAAATTTGAAATATACTTGTGGCTGGAAATTGAAATTGTTTGCAGGGCTAGTAAACTATGCCTATAGTGCCAGTTTGCACAAATGCCGCATTGCGCAATGGCCAGTTTGCCAAATTGCTTATAATCTAAATTTTTTTATTGTTTGAACTTTTGTGAATTGATTGGTTTTTTGTTTACAATAAAAAATAGATATATGCCAGATTTTTACTTTACAAGTCTTGTTTTTTTGATTGATTGGTTTGTTTATTAATTAAAAACTGATAAAAACTTTTAGAACATATACTAATAGTAATAAAATTGATTTCTGGTTTAAAAAATTTATTATCTTATATGATATTTACTAATTAATAGGTAGCACTGTTTGATGTAGGATTAAAATATGAAAATTTTGGCACATTTTGTTTAATCTGGAATGTATATATGCCACATTTTGTAAACATCAAATTGATAAATACATATACTAAGTTACTAACTTGTATAAAAATAATATATTATTTACTAAAATTACTTTCTTATACTAAAATTACTATCTAAAATTAATAGGTCATTTATTGCGTCAAATAAGTCAAGTTCATGGCATCAACATCATACTCATGCAATGTGCGTTTTCTTATCTTCAGTTTCAATTTGTGAATTTGCTTTTGAATTGAAATATATTTATGTTTTTATGTTTATTTTAGATGTCAAGCGAAGCTCAACCTATTGAGCTTGAGGTTCCGGTTGTGAGGGGAACAAGTTCCCAAGGCACAAATGACCCTGACACAACTAATTGTAAACTCAAAGCAAAAACTAAACGCGTTGAAAAAAAAGGGGCTATTTATTGGGATGAATTCAGACAATTTCAAGAAAATAGGAAGCCAAAAACATAGTGTAACTACTGCAAAAAATAGTATTATTGTCACCCTGTAATTAATGGGACCTCCTCAGTTAGAAATCATTGGCTTATATGTCCCGTTAATCCAAAGCACAAAGGTCCTTCTCAATCAATATTGAGTATACAATGTGTTGAGAAAGGCAAGTCAACTCTCACTAGTTGGCAATTTAATCAAGAGTCCGTAAGGAAGGCCTTGTCTTACATGCTAATTGGCGATGAGCTTCCATTTCGGTTTGTCGAGGGTGAGGGCTTCAAACGTTTCGTTTCTATTGCATGTCCGATGTTTGGTGTACCATCGAGATGGACCATTGCACGAGATTGCTACAATCTTTATGCTAGTGAGAGGACTAAGTTAAAGGCTTATTTTAGGGAGTCCAATCAAAGGGTTTGTCTTACGACGGACACATGGACATCTATTCAAAAGATAAACTATATGTGTCTTATGGCACATTACATTAATGAAGATTGGAAATTACAGAAAAAAAATTATCAACTTTTGTCCAATTTTAAGTCATAAAGGCGAGGCTATTGGGAGGAAAGTTGAGTCATGTTTGATTGAGTGGGGCATTGAGAAATTTTTTACAATCACCGTTGATAATGCTAGCTCTAATGACGTTGCTATTGCTTATCTAAGAAAAAAGTTTGCACAACGGGGAAATAGTATTCTTCAATGCAAGTATTTACACATGCGTTGCATTGCACATATTATCAATCTTGTTGTAGTAGATGGGTTAAAAATGATGTCTTCTTCAGTTGCTCGTGTCCGGAGAGCTATTAGCTATGTGAGACAATCTCCTTCACGTTTTCAAAAGTTTAAAGATTGTGCTCAAATTGAAAAAATAGAAAGCAAAAAATTATTGTGTCTAGATGTGAGCACCCGCTGGAATTCAACATATTTGATGTTGGATACGGCCTAAAGGTTTCAAAGTGCCTTTGAGAGATTCCAAGACGAAGATCTTTCATTCAAGAGAGAACTTGAGGGTGAGAATTTGTTTCCAACCGAAGAGGATTGGATGAATGTGAGAAGGTTGTGAACATTTTTAGAACATTTCTATGAATTCACCTTACGTGTGTCGGGCTCTTTATATGTCTCTTCAAACAAGTTTTTTGAAGAGATTGCATCTATTAATTTTCTCTTGAAGAATGCTAAGAGTAATGACGACTTTGAGTTGTCTATTATGGCAGATAAAATGAGAGAGAAATATGATAAATATTGGGGGGACGTCGAGAAGATGAATATGGTTTTCATTGCGCCACTCTTTAATCCAAGGCAAAAGTTTGCATATTTAGAATGGTGGCTATATCAACTCTATGGCCAATAAAAGGGTGACACCATGCTAGAGAAGGTTAAAATGGTTGTTTATTTCATGTTTGAAGAATACAGAAAGTTGTATGCACCTATAGTTTCTTCTACAACTAGTGAAATGACTGAATCTCCTACCATCGAAGATCGTCCAGTATTTAACTTGAAAAGTATGATGAAGGCTCAATATAAAATCATAAAATGAAAACTGTTGGTTGTGATAATAAATCTGAGTTGGATCGTTATCTTTTTGAGCCCACCGAAGCTAATGAAGATGAGAATCCAAATTTTGATCTCTTGGCTTGGTGGAAAATCAACTCTCCTCGTTTTTCTGTTCTTTCAAGAATGTTTCGTGATGTCTTGGTTGTTCCAATATCTACGGTAGTTTCGGAGAGTGTATTTAGTACCGGTGGTCGGGTCCTTGATGCATTTAGGAGTTCTTTGACACCTAAGATTGTTCATGGTCTTATTTGTTCTCAAGATTGGTTTAGGACTGGTTCAGATCGATCTATTGTTACTAATCTTGAAGACAATTTGAAATCCCTGGATAAACTTGAAAGAGGTATCATTTTAGATAACAATTTATATCACATATTTTTTTTTTTTTTTTTACTTGTATTGTTTGTTTGTTCCTGTAATTTTTTTATACTTATGTAGATTTAAGCCAATTGACTACGATGGGTTCAACCTAAAGCGATGTTTGAAGAGTTAGTTTTTGGAATCTGGATTGTCTGGTTTGGATTATGTAATATTAAATACTGTCACTGCAATGTGCTGCTAATGTGCTCACTATAGTCTGCACTTTTCGATGTGCGCACAATACACTAAACAATGCACTACCTTATTTTGGATGTTTATAACTACACATTATATGTAGCCATGCCCCATGTTATTACTGCACTTTATATGTAAATTGGTATATCACTGCACTTTATATGTAGCAATTAGCCAATGTTATTTCTAAAATATATTCTTAATAGTTTTTGTGTATTACAGTTAGTTTTTTTATTCCATTATAAGTTGCTAACAAGTATGTGAAGAAAATTGCAATGATGATATGGCATTAGTAAGTGGACAGATACTACAATGTGTCATTTTTTGATGCACAATTGCCTATCTGAGCTTTCAAAAACTTCAAACCATACTTTATCTTGCTCCATCATGCAGATTTGGGATATGACTATCTGTTTAGGCTTGAAAAAAAAATTGAGTGTTTCGGTTCTTAATAATCCACTATTCGGTTGTCGGTTTCGGGTTCCGTTGTGGATTGCAACTTGCAACTTGAATTCCTATGATAATTCAGGTATCTTTTTTTTGCTTTATAGCAATATAGTTTACTTGTTTTATTCAATTAGAACTTGCTAACAAATATGAAGAAAGTGGGCAATGATGAGATAGCATGAAAAAATGGACAAATACTACACTGCATCTATTGATGCACAAAATGTCTATCTGAGCCTTCAAAGACTTCAAACCATACTTTTTCTTGCTCCATCATGCAGATAAAACAAAGTGTACATCTTCTAGCTAGCCATTCTTTAGCTATCCCAGAAAATCAACTAAAGAAAGCCAAGTTGGATGTACTTTGAAATCATGCATTCTTGTTTCAAATTCTATTTTCTTTCTAGAATTTTTTTGCTTATGTTGTTGTTGTTCATTGTGATAAGATGCTGGAGAAGGATTGGTTAATTTGGTTGGCAAAAAATGGTGCCCGTTCCCTGGAGCTAATTCCCTGGAGCTATAGAAAAATGAGGATTGGTTAATTTGGTTGGCCAAAAATGGTGCCCGTTCCCTGGAGCTAATTCCCTGGTGCTATAGAAAAATGAATATGAATTTGTAGCTGCTATTCAGATAACTTCTGTATTAGTATATTTTTTGTTTTACAAAATAAATTACTAAGAAATCTAAAGAGAAGGGCAATGATGAGATGGCATTATTGAGTAGTGGACAGATACTACAATGCATCCATTGATGCAAAAATTGTCAATCTGAGCATTCAAAGATTCTATGCAGATTCTATACTTCAAAAGCAATGTGATACTTCCTCACTTTTCTGTGGGGTCTTGCTGTAAGACTCTTGCTTGGGGATGGCTGAACACATAATTTTTTTCACATTTATTGACTTGTCCAATTTTGTATTTTTACTGCAAAATTTTTCAGTTGTACTCCGTCAACTTTTGTAATTCTACTAGTATGGAATTTTGTATGTGCCGTTTATTGTCCAATTTTGTAATTTTGTATGTACAGTTTACTGTCCAATTTTTCAGAAGTTTATTTGCCCAATTTTTGTTAGATATGTGAAAGTTTTTGTATGTACAGTTTACTGTCCAAATTGTATGGCTGAACACATGAAAGTTTTTGTATGTACATTTTACTGTCTACTATGGTTTTTTTCAAATTTTGTATTTTTGTAATTCTAGTTATCGTTGAAATATTTGTTATTTGTTCTGGATATTCTACTGCTGGATATTCTACTGCTATGTACATTTTGCTGTGTTTTTACTGGGCCAAGTTTTTGTATACGGTCTACTTACTAAAAATGGCCATTAAAAAAACCGGCCCACTAAATTACTCACCCATTAAAAATTTGGTCCAGTAAATAAATGGGTTCATTAACAAATATCGGCCCAACCGATATAAACTGAATAAACCGAAAAACCGAGAAAAGTAAATCGGTTCGGTTTATTTCGGTTATGTATATTTTTGATTCGATTTCGGTTGGGTTAATATTTAATTCGTTTTTCTCGGTTTTACTAAATTCGGTTCGGTTATAACCGAAATAATCGAATACTCACCCATAGTTACTGCCCTTTGGCATATCTCATTTAAAATTGTAGGGTAGCTCACACTTATTTCCGCATTGGGAGAAAATATAATGAACTTGAGTGATGGGTTCATAAAGTGACTTAACAATCACAATGGGAGGTATCTTACACTGAAAGAAAAAGAAAAAGAAAAAGAAAAGAAAAGAAAATAAACATCAATTAAATTATATATTTGGGTATTGTCAGTTTTGCATTTTATTGAAGCATTTAACTTCTTCCAACCATGGAAAATAATATGGTGGGAGGGTGTTTTGTACATTCTCAATTGTAGAACGTCCAGTCTTATTGTATCATCAGACTACCTTCATTTATCATGCTCTACATAAATTGTCAAAAAATCCGATGTTCGTCTTTATTTGCTTGGTTCTAGTGAGAACACAGAATTTGAGTGCAGGAACGAGGGTCCAATCTTTGGATATTGGACACCCTAATTTAATTAATATATATACATACACTGATAGAAAATAGTTTTGATATATCTGGTGTATGACTTATGGACTCACCTCTTTTCGTACAGTGTGTAAATATAAATTTTTAGAGAGAGAGGATCCACATGTCATACATGAGAGGTATCAATCCGTTGTATCAATTTTTTTTTCCTATTTTCTATCCGTGTATGTATATATATTAATTAAAGTTATCTGGATATACAAACCTGACCTTTCTATTGGTGCTATCATGTCCTTTCTTCATAGCGAGAAAGAAACAATCCACTAAAAGATTGTAATACATCAGAAAAATAAATAATTTTGTGTGCATGAAGAGCAGATGATAACATGCGAATAAAAATAGTGGTCTAATGTTTAAGGTTCACACTATCGTCATCGGAATCGGATCATTTCTATGAATATCGGGATCGACAAGATTGGCATTATCGACAGTTTCGGATCGAAATATCAAAAAAAATTTATATCGAAAAGAAAAACTATTAATAAATTATTAATATTTTTATAAAATATACTTTATATATTTAGACATAATTTTAAGTATACTAAGTGTTTTTTTTAATAGTTTTAAAATTGAATAAAATAGTAGCCAACCTTGTTGACTAGTTCGCATGCGGTAGATAATTTTTTTTTGTGTACATGCTTTTACAATCTTACTATGCTTTTACATCCTTTCTGATTGGTCTTATTCGTTCAATTTATTTTTGTCGAATTGATCGAAAAAGAGACCCACAATATCGATATGGGTCAATATCGAGTATCGGATCGGGATATGCCAAATCGTATCGGTATCGGCACTGGAAACTATGGTCTAAAGGGAAGCAATATATTGATATAAAAGACAAAATCCATGCAACTTCTCAACTGACAAAAAAAAACAAAAAAAAAAAATAGACAAGCCACCAGTCTGGAAAACAAAGGAAAAAAAGAGAACAAGCCTCCTGCCAACCAAATATGCCATATATTTTTCCTTTGTACTTGCTGTAGCATATGTATTTACAGCCAGTAGGAGCACCATCACCTCAAGAAACAGTGGCAAATTTGTTTCCGCAAGGATATGCACTGCTCCACACAGGGACATAGCTAATAATCAGTAATGACCACCTCCCTCCATCCTCACTCATCAAACACCTTAGAAAAAACTCTTATCAGTGCAGACTAGTAGAAAACATATGTATGTATGTATGTATGTATGTATGTACATTAAGACCCTCTCATCGATCGATGTATATTATACGACGTCGACGGCTCCACAAGACAGTCGTCTGGGAGGTGGCAATGCTGGCGGATGCGACGACTCGACGAGGATCGACCAGAGAACCTGCACATCTTCGTATTGGCACGACTTCACGTCATCGTATAGTATGTATATCCCCTTACCTGCAGAGCAAGCAAACCGTACTGTCTTATGTTAGCAAAAACATTTTCATTTCAAGAAGATACAGGTAGGTAGCCAAGAACAAGCCATAAACATAAATATAGGAGATACAGAAACCTGTCAAACATCCTCATTTCAAGAAGATACAGCTAGCGAATGAACAAGCTATATAAACATAACATAGGAGATGGGGAAAACATGCTCATTTCAAGAAGATACAGGTGGCGAAGATTGAACAAGCTATAAACATAACATAGGGGATACAGAAACGGTCTTATGTTAGCAAAACATGCCCATTTCAAGAAGATGCAGGTAACGAAGAACAAGCCACAAATATAATATAGGAAAAATAAGACGTACTCTTCTTCTGGGCGGAATGCACGCGAACCCACAGCTTCTTCAGCGGGGCGAGGAGGGAATGAAGCCAGCCCATGTCTCGGAGAGACGGATGTCAATGTTGCTGCATTGCTCTGGTTGAAGAAGAGAGGAGGGGGAGGGGGAGGGGGAGGGGGAGCGTAGGAAATAAGGAGGGGGGTTGGTTTGCTTTGCTTTGCTTTAGGCCCGGGTGAAGTCTATTTCACTGTTCCTATACTGACACATTCCATTTTCTTGTGGGCCAATCATCGTCTTCACATATTAGCCTCTTGGTACCTAGTCCCTATCCTCCTCTCACCCTTCTCTCTCTCTCTCTCTCTCAAGCACGCACGCAGGCACGCATTTGGTAGCCCTTGCTCTTCAAAGCACGAGGGAATTAGAATGCATGTTTCGAACATTTCAGTGTCACGAGGCTTCCGTTTATATATGCAGGATCGGAGAAGATCAAGATGTCTGTAGTCTTACTCCCTATATCATATGTATAAAGAAGTGGTTTTAGTCAAGGTTCACAGTATCGATATCGAAATCAGTATCAGACCCTTCCTATGAGTATCAGGATCGACAGTCTCATATCGGAGTATCGGAAAGCAAATGATTATCGATAAATTGCTAAAATTTTAGGACAAAATAGTTTGGACATTTAGACATAATTTTTTTGTGCTGTTTCATAGTAGTTTTGGAATTGAATAAAATGATAGTCACCAATCACCATTGCTGATAGGTTTGTCTGCGACAAATAGTTTTTTTTTATTTACATGTTTTTATAATCTTATTATGTTTTTACATCCTTGATGATTAGTCTTTTTTTCGTTCAATTTTTTTTTTTTTGAATTGATTGCGAAAGAGATCTCTATTGTTAGTATTGATTATTATCGGTATCGAACGGTATTGAATCGAATTATGCCAAATCGTATCGATATCGAAGAACGGTATCGGCCAATAATGTAAACTTTGGTTTTAGTGACTCAAAGACCTCATATTGTAGAGAATAATAAGTAAGCATGACTTTTCTCTACCTTCTCCTCGTGATATCAGTTCAATAACCTCTCTCATTTTCTTCTCCGACTAATGTAGACTTTTTGACTTGAGGACCAGCACCAATCAAATCTTTTTTCCAACAAAATAAAATAAAAATAAAAAATGTAAGGGTGAATCTTCTCATTCAATATCCTCAATTATGGTCGGCAGTACGGTCGGTGAGAGTCTCGGAAGGGATGTCAATTTTGTGTCACCTAAACTGCTGTTACAACATCACTATAGTGGTTAATGTAACACATCGAGACAAGTACATATGCCCACGATTAAATTTCACAGCAAAACTGTATATAAAAGATTACAAAGAGCTTCTATCATCAAGGTCACGACGATGCACAAAATTGCAAGACCAGTTCTTTGCACCAACGACGTTTGTCAGTTTTGAGTAGTTGAAAACCATTATAAACCTCCTCTGCAATAAAATAAAAGTATGCAACCGCAAAGAAAAAGAGAGAGAGAGAGAACTATAGCATATGCATCAGTTTGATTACTGTGGCAGATCAGTCCAATAAATCCAGTTTAGCATATTGATGACTGAATAAAATAGATTTTTCAAGACAACTCAAGACAAGCACTTCTAGCTCAAGTGACTAGGTTATGAGCCATCTCCCAAGCTTGTAGGTTCGAACCTTGGGAAAAGCATGTTAATTTTCAAGTGGTGGGGAATTAACATGGTGCAGCAGGATGGGAGCTGCGGGTCGGATGCAGCAGTGCAGGTGCTGGCTGGCGGATGCGGGCCAGGCTAGCCTCCGGGCTTAGTTTGTAGGACTTCGGGGCAGGTTTGTTGGCCTTCGGGCTGACTGTCTAGACCTTTGAGTCGGGTGCGGACCTCCGGACATGATGTGGTTGTTGGGAACGAAACGCGAAAATTGTTTCCCAAATCAGAGAGTACCTGCGAGAGAACCGAACAAAATGCACAAACCAAAAATGCCAAACACAAATAGCAGACACAGAGATTTTTACGTGAAAAATTCAGATGGAAAAAACTACGGGACGATCGGAGTCAAACCCTGAAGAATCCCCACTAATGAATAAAAATAATACACCATCTACAAGCTCTTCACCGATCCAACACGGATCACCGCAACTCTTTGGAATAGAAAATAGATTACAACCACGAAGAATTTTTTTTAAAAAAATACCTCAAATTGATCTCCTTCTCCGAAACAGCCTCCAATCATTCTTTCTCCTCTCAAAAGTTGTAATGGTACTCTTGCAACATTTTTTGCTCTTTTATTTTTCTCTCCTTATGTTGTATATTGCATGAGCCTTTATATAAACCCTTGCATGAATTAGGGTTTCCATATGAAAAAATATATATGGAAGCCAAAAATATTTATGGAAATCCAATTACATTCAATCATATATTTAATGGAAATCAAATCATAAATTGACTTGCCATAAATTGAAAATCCAATTATATGGAAAATTAATAAATGAAAGATCCAATAATAAATATATAATTAAAGTCAAAGATGAAAATCTCATATAATATTTGCTTACCATAAATGTTCCAATACACGACGCTCGATGCACTTTTCGAGCTTTTTTGACACACGGATGACGCTCGTCGCACTCCGAGGTATTCTCCACATAGGTTGGGAAACCACCCACTCCAACAAATCTTTTCCTTCACAACTATGTGGAGGGGGTCGTCATCCCGACGATCCGCCTGCAGTACTCAAACTTTTTTTCTTGGAAGAATCTTAGTGAACATGTCTGCTCCATTGTCATCTGTATGAACATTCTCAAGCGCCGCTTCCTTCTTTATCACAATATCCCGTATCCAATAATACCGGATCTCAATGTGCTTGGACCGACTATGAAACGTCTGGTTCTTCATAAGGTGAATAGCACTCTGAGTATCGCAAAGCAAAGGATACTGCTCTTGCTTTAGCCCAATTTTCTGTAACAGCTTCTTCATCCACATCAATTCCTTGCATGCCTCTGTCGTCGCAATGTACTCTACCTCTGTCGTCGACAAAGCAACACACTTCTGCAACTGCGACTGCCACGATACTGCTCCACCAGCAAACATCATCAAATAGCCTAAAGTCGATCTCATCGTGTCTACATCTCCAGCCATATCAGCGTCGGTATACCCAACCAGCTTCGGCTCGTCACCACCAAAAGAAAGCCTCTAATCGGTAGTGCCCTGAAGATATCGTAGAATCCACTTGACCCCACTCTAATATACCCTTCCAGGATTAGAAGTACACCTGCTAACTGTGCCAACTGCATGAGCGATGTCTGGCCTCGTACACACCATATCTTACATAAGACTCCCCACAGCTGAGGCATATGGAACCCGCTCCATATCTTCCTTCTCGTCCTCGGTAGATGGACACTGCTCCTCAGTGAACTTAAAGTGAGCCGCAATGGGGTTACTCACTTTCTTTGACCCGTCCATCCCGAAACGCTGAAGTACCCGGTAAATGTACTTCTTTTGGGACAAGTGTAGCAGCTTGGACTCACTTTCTTGGCTGATCTCCATCCCAAGAATAGTCTTCGCTGCGCCCAAATCCTTCATAGAGAAGGCCGCGTCTAGTTGGCACTTCAACTCCGCTATCCTAATGACATTCCGATCCACCAGTATCATATCATCAACATAGAGCAGTAAAATAATGAAATCATTCTCAGTAAAGTATCTCACAAATACACAGTGGTCTGATGCCGTCCGTGCATAACCATGCTCCCCCATAAACGACTCGAACTTCCTGTACCACTGTCTCGGAGCCTGCTTCAGACCATACAAGCTCTTGCTCAACCGACAAACCAAGTATGACTTGCCCTTCTCACAGAATTTCTCTGGCTGCTCCATGTACAACTCCTCCTCAAGATCACCATGGAGGAATGCCGTCTTCACGTCCATTTGCTCGACCTCCAAGTCGAAACTGGCTGCCAATGCTAGCACCATTCAAATAAACGACTGCTTGACGATTGGCGAAAAGATCTCATCAAAATCTATGCATTTCGCTGACCGTAGCCTTTAACTACCAGTCTCGCTTTGTATCGAGGGCGAGTAGCATTATCTGTCTACTTCACTCTGAACACCCATCGATTCTTCAAAATCTTTTTGCCCTTTGGCAACCGCACCAGATCATAAGTAGAGTTAGCCTCCAAGGAACTCATCTCCTCCTACATGGCCTCCATCCATTCATGCCTGTGTTCGTCTTTCATAGCCTCTGCCAAACTTTTGGGTTCTCTCGTCAGTCAGTAGCAAATACTCACCCGGTTAGTATTTCGTAGATGGTCGACGCTCTCTATCGCTCCTCCTTAATGGAACCACTAGTGCTGGCTGTATATAAACAGCCTCCTCCCCTTCAGAAACTACCTCCTCGACATGCTCATCCTCCTGAAGATCACCCTGACCACCATCAGCATGCTGATGATCAAGGTTGGGAGCAACTTCATGTACTGGCTCCCCCATAACTGGATCCTCTGCGATGTCCTCTAAAAACTGCTCAAAGCAAAATGACTATAACTCAGGCAATTCCTCAGTCTCATAAGGAATCTCAAAATCCTGAGTGTTGGTCATGGTCTGATCCTCGATGAAAACCACGTCCCTGCTTCTGTAGATCTTTCTTTCTACTGGGTCGTAGAGTCTATAACCAAACTCATCCCGACCGTAACCGACAAAGACGCACCGTCTCGTCTTCGGCTCAAGTTTGGATCTCTCGTCCTTCGGTACATGCACGAAAGCCTTGCAACCAAATACTTGCAGGTGATTGTATGAGGGCTCTTTGCCCTACCATACTTTGTCAGGTACATCACCCTGCAAAGAGCACTAGGAGATAAATTAATAATATAAGCAGTTGTGTAAAGAGCCTCACCCCAATAGCTGCCCGACAAGTTTGTTTCTGATAGTAAATATCGTACCCTCTCCATCAGCGTCCTGTTTATGCGCTCCGCTACACCATTTAGCTGAGGTATCTTTGGCGGAGTCTTCTGGTGTCGTATCCCTTGATCTTTGCAGTATGCATCAAAGGGACCGATATATTTGCCGCCATTGTTCGACCGAACATATAGCAGCTTCTTGTCCGTTTCCCTTTCAACGGAGGCTTGAAACTCCTTGAAAGTGGGCAGCACATGATCCTTGGTCTTTAAGGCATAGACCCATACATTCCTGGAATAATCATCAATAAAATTTACAAAGTAAGAAGCACCACCAATAGATTTTACTTTCATAGGACCGCAGACATCCGAGTGAATCAACTCGATCAACATCGGCTTTTTTAAACTTGGTGACTTTGGAAAGACACCATATTTTGCTTCCCCACCAAACAGTGGGTGCACCTCTATAGCTTTATAGACTTTATCCCTGGAATCACCTTTATGTTCACCAAGTAGCTCATCCCCTTCTCGCTGATATGGCTGAGCCGTCTATGCCACAACTCTGTAGACGCATCAGTAGTTGTATTCACCTCATGTGCCCCATGTGCGCTCCCTTCCATATAGTAGAGTCTGGACCTCTTGCTTCCTCTGGCAATCACCATCGAACCTCTGGAAAGCTTCTGTCACGCCCCAATCCCAAAATACCGAGGGACTGGACACGTGGCAATGGCCAGCAGCACACACCGATGGACAAACCCAATTTAATGGATCCATCGGGGCGTACTTAAGTTGTAATACAACAATAAGGGTCTAGATAGACTAATCTCATCCACAGAAATGAACACAACAATATCAGAATCATAAAGCAAGATCAATCTCAATAAAATATAAACTCGGGAAATAACCCGATAATGAGTCTGATACATCTGTCAGGATACAAGAATAAAGATAACCACAGCAAATACTGAGTATAGAACAGTATATACTCAGAAGATACCCTCAGGGATCACTCGTCTACTGGATCTGGTACTGCTCCAGTGTCTGCTCCTGCTTCTGCTTCTGCTTCTGCTCCTGTATACCTCGGCATAGATCTCGTCTGCAAATCCTGGGAACATAATCCGGATCCAGGTCCTCAGGGGACATAACAAGGTACAAAATAACTTAAGCCAACATAAAAGCAGTGAAATAGGAAATGAAATAAACAGGGTAAATATGTAACCATCTATGTGAAATGCAAGTGAGAGCATCACTAGTACTCAGGCTGAGACCACTACAAGCTCTGTGTCGGGGAGCCGGGTAGCAGTAATAACTATGTATTTTACTATGTATTTTACTATGTATTATATATATATGAAATCAGCCTGTAGCTGTGTGTCTCTCCCCACCCCATGTAATCACACGTCTCATATCCACGATGCCTCATGTCCATGTCACGCACGATCATATCTAATGCAGCAAGTCATCTAATGTCTATGAATATAATGTCTATGTCATAAATCCTGCAACCTACACAGAATCATCGTGAATATCTCAGGAAGATTCTGTCTCATGAATAGTGTCAAGTGTCCTGGGTTATAATGTACTTGATAAGACAAGTACGAGAATGTAAAGGGTCACGATATCCATGTCTAGATGACGTTACACAACTCCGCGTACGGTGCTGGCACCCGACTATTAATCGGACACTAAGTAAGTCACACGGTCCTAGGTCAAGCATGTACAATAATATATAAATAATGCAAGAAAATATGTAACAAGAACTGCAATGTTGGCAAGGTACACTTGCCTGGGGTTTGAATACCAACAGTTGTCCCTGTATCAGTGGATCCTGTAGGTACTCCTCCAAAAGATGAAATAAACATCACTAACAGGCTCAGAAAATATCAAATAGCTAGAAACGTCTGTCCTTACGTCCAATTTGGACACAGGGGCAAAAATGACAGTTTCTGGTCAAAGCGGGGTTCATATGTGGGCCGCTTTGCTCCGAAGAACGTGTCAGGGTCAAAGATCTCCAAATTCATCAAACTCAGTGTCAACAAGTCCAGAACGATGATACGAACCCAACGGAACTTCCAGAATTAGATTCCGATGAGCCGATCACAAAATCGCCCGTCAAGTGGAGCCGCGGGACCCACAATACGCGATTTTGTCAACATTCTCAGAATCGAACCAAACTTGGGTCACAGGACCAGCGTATTGCTACGAGTCCGATGGCGCAAGTTATATTTCGATCCTACGTGTGTACACGAAGTTACGACGTGTTCCAGAATAGGCGAATACGGGGCGTTGTCGACGGATACGCGTTGATTTCGGTGTGCACGCACATCCAAATCAACTTCTGCAAAATCCCGCACGTCCGTATCGATGGCGCGCACGTTTCGGTAAAGACCGCGTGCGACCAAGTCGTCCCGTTTGGCGGAGCGCGCTCAGGTTCGGGGTGAAACAGGGCATTGGTTTTCCTGTTTTTGGATCACGGTTCGCGATCGCCACAGGACGCGATGCACCGAGCGGGTTGCACGGGCATCGAGGGGGTCACACAGCCTACGCGTCACAACTGACGGAACTGAAAACGGGTGAACGAGGAGAGAGAACGGGTTACCTGAATAGGGCTCCGAGGAACGGGGTTTTACGTGTCTGGGTTCTGTGTCCGGGTGCTGTGTCCGGTACTGTTACTAGGGCTAGGGTTTCGAGGGCTGCCGGAGACTCGCCGGGGGAGGGCGGAGACGTCCGGGGTGAGGGCTTTGGGGTGTTGGTGGTGGTGCTCCAGGCGGGGCTGGAGGAGAGAGGAGGACGACGGGGAGGAAGTAGGCGGAGAGGTGGTGGAGATGGGGGCTTGGGGTAGTTCGTCGAGGACGAAGGGGCTGCAGGGGATCTCGAGGCGGGCTGGGAGATCGACGGCTAGGCGCTACTGCGGCGGGGCGAGGAGGAGGAAGGTGGAGGGGTTAGGGTGCTAGGGCGGTGCGAGTTGAGGGTGGCGAGGTCGGGCTGTGGGGGCTCGAGGCTTAGGGCGGAGCAAGGAGGAGGGAGAGGGCTGTGCTGAGCGATGGTGGGGAAGGGTTCGTCGAGGTCGGGGACGACGACTTAGGGGTCCGGCGAAGGCGAGGCGGGGATGATCGGGGAGAGAGAGTCGGAGGCGAGACGGTGGAGGGGGGTTGTTCTGGAGGAGGAATGAGAGCGGGTCGGGGAAGGAGGCGGAGGAAGGCGGCTGCGGGGAGGTTCTGGACGGGGACGGGCGGAGGAGATGGCTAGGGTTCCGGCCACGACGGAAGGGGAATTATATAGGGGCACCGCCGGGTCAGAGTCGGTTTCGAATTAGGATTCCGGTTAGGGTTCAGATCGGGTATGGGTCCGGGTCAGCGGGTCGGGCGGCGGATCCGGCCCGATCCACCTAACTTAGGTGCGGGTACGGGTTGTCGGGTTTCGGGTCGGGTTTAGATCCGACCCGACCCGTTAAGGCTGGGTTCGGTTCAGTTGAACCGGGTCAGGGTTGGTTTGGGTTGGTTTGGTTCAATTGAACCGGGTTCAGTCAGGGTTTAATTTGGTTTAAATATACATTGGTTTTTAGGGCTTTAAAAATATTTTCGGAGTCCAATAAATTCACAGAAAATTACCCTATGTCCGGTTTTCCATTTTATACCATAAAATGTTATTTTCATAATATTTTAATACTAATTAATATCCTTTAAAAATCATTTAATCACAAAATACCTTAGTTTTAATTCCAGAAAATTATGTAAAATTATTTTAAAAATATTCTGAAAAATCAGGGTGGTGACAATCTACCCAACTTATAAAAATTTCGTCCTCGAAATTAAAATAGGGTAGGGTCTCTCTATCAAATCTCACTTGATTACAGTCTAAAGAATTCCTCTCAAGTGAACACTGCGGTCTCTACCCAACTTAGAATTTTCCCATCTATCATCTAAGGCTATACATCTAAGAAAGCTATGCCCCAAATTATTGAATCATGTTATTGAATCCTCAGGTCTTTAACACCAAATATATCACCTATGGTATTCCCTTAATCATTTATAAAAGGGTTATCAAACAATACGACCGGCCTGTGGGGTATATCTAGTACTGTCTATATATCAAACTTATACCAAGCACGAGGTTTCGCCTTTCCGAAATAAGGGAAGACGGAGATCAATAATAAAGAGTTCAAGGGTGAGGTAATATAATAGAAGTATCGGGGTCAAGACGTTTAAAGAATTCAAATGAGAATTGTCAAGCAGTTGTGGATTGAAATCATATTCTGGTAATTCTTCGTTCGCATGCTCGTATTAGTACAGTTATATAACCGATACGATATGTCAGACATGTCCAGGGCAAGTATATTCGTCTACTAATCACTATATATCTCAATCCACGTAAAGTAGTATTACGAGGGGCGAATCTAGCGCACTAAGGTTAGCTAGACCTTAATACACTGATTCTGAAATGTATTACTGTACGCGTCCAATAATACATATGTCTTGAACAAGCTCGATAAAAGGATAAGCTTGTAAAACTAGGCTATATTAGCAGCATAAGTCAAGGTAGTACAACAAATAAAAGTACGCTAGATGATGATGAAATGAGGTACAAATTAATTCAAATTTACAAAAACAAAACAGAATAAGCAATAATAATAAAAGACTACACAATCTCTACAGTTGTCATACTACTCCTTATCTAAGCTGATAGTCGACCAAATAGGGGTACCGGTCTCTAATTTCTACAGTCTGAATAAACACTATCTTCTTATACAAGTCTAAAGTTGTGTCATCCTAGTTCACTTCATCAATGGGTCAATAGGGCTAGGTGGTACTATGTTGTGAGGCATACTACTCAACTTAAAACAATAAACTAATACTGAAATCGTCTTAAGGATATCGTGGAAACTCTTGTTAAGGTCTACGAGAAGGGGTCTTGGTACCTATTAGGGTATCCTCCTATATTACATAGGTCATGGTCGTCTTAAGCCTTAGTCTTAGTGCTTATAGAACAAGTGTCGATAGTGAGGATAGAAGAGTTACTGGCCGTCAAGGGTAAAGGATCTAACTTGTATCGAGGTGGGGGTACTAATTACGTGACTTAAAGCTAAGGGGTAATCATTAGGTCATAATCTACAATAATAACTTAAACTGTCAAGTTCTAATTACCAATCACATAGTAAAAATTTTCAGAGTAACAACCAAAATAAATAATAAGAGGCGCACAGGAATCAAGGCAGGATGCAAGTCAAGAAATTAATTCGAATCCGATATAGATGTCAAGAACGATTCAAGCAAGTGGATAAGATTCAAAAACTTATCCTATTCTTATTGCAGGCTTGCTCGGTCCCTAAGTTAAAACTGAAACAATTTAGTCGTTGACCTGCATGGGCCACTACAAAAACCATGTCACGCCCCAGTCCCAAAATACCGAGGGACTGGACACGTGGCAATGGCCAGCAGCACACACCGATGGACAAACCCAATTTAATGGATCCATCGGGGCGTACTTAAGCTGTAATACAACAATAAGGGTCTAGATAGACTAATATCATCCACAAAAATGAACACAACAATATCAGAATCATAAAGCAAGATCAATCTCAATAAAATATAAACTCAGGAAATAACCCGATAATGAGTCTGATACATCTGTCAGGATACAAGAATAAAGATAACCACAGCAAATACTGAGTATGGAACAGTATATACTCAGAAGATACCCTCAGGGATCACTCGTCTACTGGATCTGGTACTGCTCCAGTGCCTGCTCCTGCTTCTGCTTCTGCTCCTGTATACCTCGGCATAGATCTCGTCTGCAAATCCTGGGGACATAATCCGGATCCAGGTCCTCAGGGGACATAACAAGGTACAAAATAACTCAAGCCAACATAAAAGCAGTGAGATAGGAAATAAAATAAATAGGGTAAATATGTAACCATCTATTTGAAATGCAAGTGAGAGCATCACTAGTACTCAGGCTGAGACCACTACAAGCTCTGTGTCGGGGAGCCGATAGCAGTAATAACTATGTATTTTACTATGTATTATATATATATGAAATCAGCCTGTAGCCTGTGTGTCTCTTCCCACCCCATGTAATCACACATCTCATATCCACGATGCCTCATGTCCATTTCACGCACGATCATATCTAATGCAGCAAGTCATCTAATGTCTATGAATATAATGTCTATGTCATAAATCCTGCAACCTACACAGAATCACCGTGAATATCTCAGAAAGATTCTGTCTCATGAATAGTGTCAAGTGTCCTGGGTTATAATGTACTTGATAAGACAAGTACGAGAATGTAAAGGGTCACGATATCCATGTCTAGATGACGTTACACAACTCCGCGTACGGTGCTGGCATCCGACTATTAATCGGACGCTAAGTAAGTCACACGGTCCTAGGTCAAGCATGTACAACAATATATAAATAATGCAAGAAAATATGTAACAAGAACTGCAATGTTGGCAAGGTACACTTGCCTGGGGTTTGAATACCAACAGCTGTCCCTGTATCAGTGGATCCTGCAGGTACTCCTCCAAAAGCTGAAATAAACATCACTAACAGGCTCAGAAAATATCAAATAGCTAGAAACGCCTGTCCTTACGTCCAATTTGGACACATGGGCGAAAATGACAGTTACTGGTCAAAGCGGGGTCCACATGTGGGCCGTTTTGCTCCGAAGAACGTGTCAGGGTCAAAGATCTCCAAATTCGTCAAACTCAGTGTCAACAAGTCCAGAACGATGATACGAATCCAACGGAACTTTCAGAATTGGATTCCGATAAGCCGATCACAAAATCGCCCGTCAAGTGGAGCCGCGGGGCCCACGATACGCAATTTTGTCAACGTTCTCAGAATCGAACCAAACTTGGGTCACAGGACCAGCGTATTGCTACGAGTCCGATGGCACAAGTTTCGTTTCGATCCGACGTGTGTACACAAAGTTACGACGTATTCCAGAATAGGCGGATACGGGTCGTTGTCGACGGATACACGTTGATTCCGGTGTGCACGCACATCCAAATAAATTTCTGCGAAATCTCGCACGTTTGTATCGACGGTGCGCACGTTTCGGTAAAGACCGCGTGCGACCAAGTCGTCCCGTTTGGCGGGGCGCGCTCAGTTCCGGGGTGAAACAGGGCATTGGTTTTCCTATTTTTGGATCGCGGTTCGCGATCGCTACAGGACGCGATGCACCGAACGGGTTGCACGGGCATCGAGGGGGTCACACAGCCTACGCGTCACAACTGACGGAACTAAAAACGGGTCAACGAGGAGAGAGAACGGGTTACCTGAACAGGGCTCCGAGGAACGGGGTTTTACGTGTCCGGGTTCTGTGTCCGGGTGCTGTGTCCGGTACTGTTACTAGGGCTAGGGTTTTGAGGGCTGCCGGAGACTCGCCGGGGGAGGGCGGAGACGGTCGGGGTGAGGGCTTTGGGGTGTTGGTGGTGGTGCTCCAGGCGGGGCCGGAGGAGAGAGGAGGACGACGGGGAGGAAGTAGGCGGAGAGGAGGTGGAGATGGGGGCTCGGGGTAGTTCGTCGAGGACGAAGGGGCTGCGGGGGATCTCGAGGCGGGCTGGGAGATCGACGGCTAGGCGCTGCTGCGGCGGGGCGAGGAGGAGGAAGGCGGAGGGGTTAGGGTGCTAGGGCGGTGCGAGTTGAGGGTGGCGAGGTCGGGCTGTGGGGGCTCGAGGCTTAGGGCGGAGCAAGGAGGAGGGAGAGGGCTGTGCTGAGCGGTGGCGGGGAAGGGTTCGTCGAGGTCGAGGACGACGACTTAGGGGTCCGGCGAAGGCGAGGCGGGGATGATCGGGGAGAGAGAGTCGGAGGCGAGACGGTGGAGGGGGGTTGTTCTGGAGGAGGAAGGAGAGCGGGTCGGGGAAGGAGGCGGAGGAAGGCGGCTGCGGGGAGGTTCTGGACGGGGACGGGCGGAGGAGATGGCTAGGGTTCCGGCCCCGGCGGAAGGGGAATTATATAGGGGCGCCGCCGGGTCGGAGTCGGTTTCGAATTAGGATTCCGTTTAGGGTTCAGATCGGGTATGGGTCCGGGTCAGCGGGTCGGGCGACGAATCCGACCCGATCCACCTAACTTAGGTACGGGTTGTCGGGTTTCGGGTCGGGTTTAGATCCGACCCGACCCGTTAAGGCTGGGTTCGGTTCAGTTGAACCGGGTCAGGGTTGGTTTGGGTTGGTTTGGTTCAATTGAACCGGGTTCAGTCAGGGTTTAATTTGGTTTAAATATACATTGGTTTTTAGGGCTTTAAAAATGTTTCTGGAGTCCAATAAATTCACAGAAAATTACCATATGTCCGGTTTTCCATTTTATATCATAAAATATTATTTTTATAATATTTTAATACTAATTAATATCCTTTAAAAATCATTTAATCACAAAATACCTTAGTTTTAATTCCAGAAAATTACGAAAAATTGTGTAAAATTATTTAAAAAATATTCTGAAAAATCAGGGTGGTGACAGCTTCCACTGACTGTTCCCGAAGAGATTGAAGAAACCCTCATCATCCAACCTTCCAACCGACACCAGGTTGAAACGGATATCAGGGACATGACGTGCCACGCCCCGATCTCCCGCAGGCTAATCGACTTTCCCCGCTAGACTAGAATCACCGCGCCAGCGCTCTCGCGGGACGATCGCTTCGACCCATCCGGGTGTGATATCGCAGGAGCGTGAGCCACACCCGTGCAAGGCCGTGGTTCATTGGCTGACGGTAAGAGTTCTAAGCCACAGATTCGCACAGATTATCCGAGTGCAGCAGAATCATAAATGCATAGTCGATTTGGTAACAAGTTCACTGAGTCGACAATAGCGGAAGCATTGAATAACACAAGTAGAAGTAAAATAGCTCTTTATTGATATAAACAAGTGTTACAGGCGGCGCTTGACCGAGATTACAAGTCGCTCAAGCCTCTCTCTCTGAAACAGTAAAAGCGTGCCAAGTGGCTACAATTGTGGAATAATGTACAGGCGATGTTCCAATATTATGTCTTGTATATGTGTTTCAGTTCCGGACGCAGCGCTCCAAGGCTTCAGAGTGATCTCCATGCCTTTGCACGCACGAAGGAGGCATCCGCACCGAACGAGGTTCCCCCGTACCCTGCAAACGATCTAGTGGATTATCAGTACATTGAATGCACTGGTGGGGAGGCTACTCGCCCGCTCGACAAATCCAAACACGTAATATAGGTTTCGTGCACCAACTATTAAGTTGTCTTTCTAGTTGCCTTAGGATCAGTTTTATGACAAGGATTGAATAGCCTAATTCGTGTGGCAGTGTGCCGTGCGATATAAGAGGAAATACGGCAAGACTTACCAACTTACCGTTTGACCTTCCCTGTCCAAGGCAAACTAAGTTAATTTAAGCACAAGCACGTATAAATATTCAGGGACAATAACACATGCATTACACTATGTCATGAACGAGACTATATTTCAGGTGCTCAGTTATTGTCGATGCGATACAATGACTCGCACGCGGATAGCCGCCAAGCGAGAATGACTTGTCTATATGACATGTGTCGCTGACATAGCCATAAAGGACCAATCCCAGACGAGAATGGAACGCAACGAAAGCACAAGAGGCGCTACGAACCATCTTGCCCGCACACGATGGATCGCACATGAAGTTGTCCCAGATGAGAATGGAATGCAATGAAAGCACAAGAGGCGCTACAAACCATCTTGCCCGCACACGATGGACCACACATGAAGTTCCATCTGGATCAGATCGGTCCCAGTGCCCCGGTGACTGCCCGTGGAACTATACCTCGTTTCCGAGTTGTCCGCGACATGCAGGTCTTTCTGGGTTATCCAAATTCACATCTTTCATAAGACAATCCATAACACGAGTACAATCTATAATTTCTGCTCTGAACGAGTATTGTTCCACGAGCTGGAATTCTTGACTTTGCTTGACATAATTCTCGTTTAGAGGTAAAGTTGATATGATTCCAGTTCAGTATTCACTTGCCTTGATGCATGCCTTTGGTTCGAGGATTGCCTTGGTGACCTAACGGTCCCGGATACTTGCAGGTTCAATTTCACAGAAGAGCTATTTGATAGTCTCCTGGCTAACTAGAATGCATGCACGATACGAATAACGTTAGACATTTGTAACCAAGCAAGCATGCGTTTCTAAGGAACTCAAGCAAACACGTTTGGCTCGGGCCCGAAGGTAAGTCGAGAGGTGAAATCGTAAGGGACTTTCCGAGCGACATAATCTAGGGTAGCATGCGAGGGTCTGAATATAAGCAATATTTTATTTCCATGTTCTAGCACAAGCAATACAAGTTGGGATTATTCCCTTAGCTAGGTGCGTTATATTCTTATTAGCATGCATGGGATGATTCACCTAGTGACTAGCATGTATCGTTCTGTATTTTAAGTGTGCTGGCTAAGCAAAGACAAGTTCACCGTAGCCACCCACCTTAGCACAAACAATACGTCGAGCGAGCCTCTGAAAGCCTAAGCCGAACTCCTGTAGGGACAAGTCTGGATATCCTTTGCCTCAAACGAGTATTCTCGCCTGAGCAAAGCGGGTCGGGACATTGCACTTTTGCGTTTGAATCGGCAGTCCGCTTGAGCAAAACGGGATGTTACATGACGGACATCTTTGATAACAAGAACTGCACCCGTCTTTGTCCTTAAATGCACATCTCCAATGGCAACCGCCTTCGACACATCTCCATTGCCCTTCTTCAACACTCCCCAGTCGCCTGTTGTATAAGTAGAAAATAGTGCCCTGTTGTGAGATACGTGCGCTGAAGCACCTGAGTCCACCAACCAAGAGTTGTCATCGTAGGCGAGATTCATAACTACCTCATCACCTACAATGATCAGATCGCCTCCATGTGCCGAGGCCGCCGTTGTAGTATTCTCGCCCTGCTTCCCCTTGTCGCCCTTCTTCTCTCTCTTCCAAGCGAAATAGTTTCGCTTGATGTGGCCATTCTTTCCACAATGATAATATTCCGAGTCCTCGTACCGACCCTTGGACCTTTTTCTGCTTTTGTCTCTGCCACCGCCTGGACCCCTGCTTTTACCCCTTCCATGACTCTCTGAAACCAATGCCTCTGAGTGGGATGTGGATGAAGTGCCCTGAGAATGTCTCTGCATCTCTTCATTCAGTACCCCGCTCTTGGCAAACTCTAGACTGACCATGCCTTCCAGAGCAGAAGCGATCATAGACACTCATACGGTCTCCCATGAGTCTGGCAATGTACACAGCAGCCATAGTCCCTGAACCTCGTTGTCGAACTTGACTCCCATCGAGGATAGCTGGTCAACCATGCCCTGGAACTCATTCAAATGATCCGTAATGGATGTCCCATCTTTGTACCGCAGACCCATCATCATCCGGATCAGGAATAATTTATTTACCCTGATCTTCTTCGCATACAAAGATTCCAGCTTATCCCACAATGTCCTCGCGTGCTCAATACTGGCAACATGGTTGTACACGTTCTCGTCAACGAACTTCCTGATGTACCCACACACCTGTATATGCTCGAACTTTCAGTCCTCTTCGGATTTGTCACTGGGCCTCTCGGAAGCAAATACCGGCAGATGCAGCTTCTTGACAAATAACAGATCCTTCATCTTGCTCCTCCAATAATGATAGTTGGTACCGTTCAGGTTTACCATGCACACCAGTTTCACGTCCAACTCTTCTCTCTGGTTTGCCTGTCAACTCCTAACACCCTTCTGAAATTTCAGAACCTGGCTCTGATACCACACTGTTGGGAACGAAACACGAAAACTGTTTTCCAAACCAGAGAGTACCTGCGAGAGAACCGAGCAAAACACACAAACCAAAAATGCCAAACACAAATCGCAGATACATAGATTTAATTACGTAAAAAATCCAGATGAAAAAAATCACGGAACGATCGGAGTCCAACCCTGAAGAACCTCCATTAATGGAATAAAGATAATACACCCTCTACAAGCTCCTCACCGATCCAACACGGATTACCGCAACTCTTTGGAACAGAAAATAGATTACAACCACGAAGAAAAAAAGACAATAAGAAATACCTCAAATTGATCTCCTTCACCGAAACGGTCTCAAATCCTTCTTTCTCCTCTCCAAAGTTGCAATGACACTCTTGCCACCTTTTTTCTCTCTTATTTTTTTCTCCTTATGTTGTATATTGCATGAGTCTTTATATAAACCCTTGCATGAATTAGGGTTTTCATATGAAAATCTATATATGGAAGCCAAAAATATTTATGGAAATATAATTACATTCAATCATATATTTAATGAAAATCAAATCATAAATTGACTTGTCATAAATTGAAAATCCAATTATATGGAAAGTTAATAAATGAAAGATCCAATAATAAATATATAATTAAAGTCAAAGATGAAAATTTCATATAATATTTGCTTATTATAAATGTTCCAATACATGGCGCTCGATATACTTTTCGAGCTTTTCTGACATACTGATGGCGCTCGTCGCATTCCGGAATATTTTTCACATATGTTGGGAATCCCACCCACTCCAACAGTGGTCTTCAGGCCACTACTAGAATAAGCGGGATTAGCGACGTATTTTAGCGACTCCTAGTAAAAATGTCGCTAAATTAGCGACTCGGTAAAAATCGTCGCTAGGCGTCGCTAAATGGCGACATTTAGCGACGTTTAGCGACTTTTATTAAGATTTTAAAAGAATAGTCGCTATAAGTTCAATTAATGTCGCTAAACGTCGCTAATATATCTGTTTTAGCGACGTTTAGCGTCGTAATTAGCGACGTATCTATCAAAAATATTTAGCGACGTATTTAGCGACGTCTTTGGCGTCGCTAATTTTTATTTTAGCGACGTTTTTATTTGACGTCGCTAAACGTCGCTAAATTTTGGTTAATTAGGGCTCAGTTTTCGTTTCTCCATCTGTCGAAAATTTCGAAATCGTTTCGATTTCCCCCGCCCCCCCCCCCTCCGGCGACCGGGTCTCCACGGCTGCGCCCCCCCTCTCTGGCGACCGGGTCTCCACAGCATCCCCCTCCTCCTCCTCGAGCTCTAGGTAATCTCTCTCTCTCTCTCTCTCATGTGACACTGACACAAGACACACTTGACAGACACGACACACGCACACGACACACACGACACACACGACACACACACAGACGCAGACACACACACACGACACACACACAGACGCAGACACACACACGACACACACACACGACACACACATACAGACGCAGACACACACACACAGACGTAGATTAGGGTTAGGTTTAGGGTTAGGGTTAGGGTTAGGGTTAGGTTTAGGGTTAGGGTTAGGTTTAGGGTTAGGGTTAGGGTTAGGGTTAGGGTTAGTACATTCCATTATGTGATTTCATGTCTTCCATATATATAGATAATTTGATATGATTTGCAACATAGTATACAGAGTACCAGAAAATCTCCTTTGACTAGTTTCCAAATCGAGTTACTTCTACATATTCAACAAATAACAAAAGATTATCCGAATTTCATGTTTCAGTTTCTTAGCCTCGGTTGAACCTACCACTTCATCTAAATTTCATGTTTCAGTTTCTGCATACATGTTTTAGATTATCAAACCTCATGGACTGATAAAGCTTTGGAGAAACGTTCACCGTGCTCTAAAGTCAGTAGACAATATATACTTTGAAGCAGCGTAGCCATTAATCAGAATAATGATGAACATGAGAAGTGATCAAATATTGTCGAATATGGTTGCTTTCCAAATGGGACCAAAGAAAATTAGCAACAACTGAATTTCATTAGAATATAGATCAAATCTAATCAAAAGAGCAAGTCCATCTTTCATTGATGCTAGACATAGTCACATATATAGTAAAAATTCACAAGACATGCACGCGAAGAATAATGTACAAGCAACTGAGAGAGAATTGAATACCTGATTAGTTAGCTTACACTAATAGCAAGGACACTCAATTTCTTCGAACCCGTCCTTAATAGGTTCTGCAACTTCTGTTGTTTCTCAACTCAGTAACACTAAAAATGTCTGTCTTAACACAAATGGGACCTTCAAGTACTTGTTAACTTTAGGCTCACTGTTTACTAAAGCAAAACTGAGCTCATGCTCTACTAAAAATGTCTGTCTCAACACTGTAAAACTACAAGTTGGAATTAAATAACTAGACAGGTCTGTAACACTAAAAATGTTTGTCTCAACACAACACACATGGCTCATAATTCAATTTCAATTTCAATTACAATCATATAATTTAATATTGGATCATATTTTCAAACTAGTTCAATAAATCGGTCATTTTATTTTGTGACACGTAGGATATAAATAAGATATTATGGTATCATTATTATACTGCAACAAACAGCTAATTCTTTGTGAGTCATCTAATTCTTCCGTTCCGGTCCAATAGCTAATTCTTTGCTAATTCTTTGTTTTCATCTATCTTACCAGATGGCACCCAAGAGAGCGACACCTCCTACTGTTAAGGAGGAAGTGATGCCTCCTACTGTTAAGGAGGAAGTGATGCCTCCTACTGTTAAGGAGGAAGAGATACCACCTGTGGGGAGTTCCAGTCACCCAGCACCTATCGCGGCTGTATCTCAGACGGGGAGTTCCAGTCACCCAGCACCCATAGCGGAGCTTGATAACATAAACGTTGTTTATGCGCAGTATTTGAGGGACTGGTATCTGCCCCGTTTTGGAAATCCTCGAGATTGATACTATAATGTTTCATATACTTATATATTATGCATTTTGTGTTACTGTGATACTCTGATACTTATATATTATGTATTTTGTGATACTGTTTATGCCCATTTTGTGTGACTGTGATACTTTTATGACTGTGATACTTTTATTGTCTGTCTATAATATTTGTGTGTATTAATTGTATGACTGTGATACTCTGATACTTCATATTAAATATTGTTAATCCGGTGTTGAGTGTTCCACCGAAGGGGTCGGCGAACCCATAAAATTCAACGGAGGGTTGCTCCGGGTCTATTTTTAATTAGAAATTTATAAATTGCAGGAATAATAGTTTGGAACAATTCAGTTTTTTTTTTGTAAATTTAGCGACGTATTTAGCGACGTCTAGCGACGTTTAGCGACGTTTTTATAAGTCGCTAAACAAGTCGCTACTTAGCGACGTGTCATTAGCCGTCGCTAAAGACGTCGCTAAACGTCGCTAAATACGTCGCTGTACGTCGCAAATTGCTGACATGGCAGTACTGCCAGGTCATTAAAGACGTCGCTGTTACGTCGCTATATAAGTCGCTAATGAGCGACGTTTAGCGACTTTAATAAACGTCGTTATTTAGTGACGCCGCGTCGCTAAACGTCGCTACATTTAGCGACTCAATAAAGTCGCTAAAAAACGTCGGCATAGCGACGTTTAGCGACGTTTTTTCGTTCAGCGACTTGGTATCTTCCGACTGCGTTAAAACGTCGCTAATTACGTCGCTAAACGTTTTTAGCGACGTTTTTTTGTCATTTGGCGACGTTTTTGGGCGTCGCTAATTTGACTTTTTTTGGTAGTGGGCCGAAATGTAGGCTTCGGACTGAATTTATTGGCCTTTCGGCTAAGTTTGTTGTCCTTCGGACGAGTAGTCTATATTAATTACCATAAGTTAATAATAAAATTATCTTGTTGGGAAGAAAAAAATTTATCAACAGGCCATATACTCATTTTGACTGATATTGCAGTCATGGCAAGAAGACATTCCTTGATTCCTTAGTAGGACCCATAAGTGTAATTCATAAATATGAATTTATCATGTTAAAGAGATGCATCATTCAAACTCTATAGCAAATCAGAATCAAAACTTTCAACAAATTAAATGCTACTCCTGATTTGAACATATTATCTAAAGCATCTTCTATTGTTCAGGAGTCACTAGCAGCAATAATAACAGGCCTTTTTATATCAGGCGCCACAGTAAAATGCTAAAACGTTATGCACAATGGAGATGAATTGGGAATCCCACCTCTTTCAGATGAATTTTTTGTTCAGATCGACAGTGATGGTCCAATAGTTTTATGCAAGAGATGGAATTTTGGTTTAGATCATCAGTATTAAGTTAACTTACCCGTTGTTGTCATTCCTTCATTCTTTGATATAATATATGTCATAGAGAAGAATGACATTCTCTATAAAAAGATTGTATCATCTAGATTTTTTTTAGTCTAGAAAAAATTGGAGGATGTTTTTCGGTTGCATGAACTTAAACTGCATAACTAAAAGGTAGATATAGACCTACCAACCAATTGTCCGCTTATGTTTTATTGCATGTCTCTTTCAAACTCATGACTACCTTTACTAGGAATTTTCGACATAGAAGGTAGACGTCAGGTCGATAGTCAATCAAAATTTTTGTCAAATTTCGTATGGAAATTTTTTGTGCTCCATAGCCGACTTCGTTTTGATAGTAGAAGACTTGGATGATGATGATGATGATGATGATGATGATTGTCGGTATTAACTTAATATGAACTATTTAAGAACAATGTATTTGATTCAAAAATGATCAGACTCATGAATACTTTGTATTTCAAGATTTCTAACCTGAAAATCACAAATGCATTAAGCAGTACCTTGAACTTGGCCTGGCATTTATTAATCATGAAAAACTTCCAAAAAGAACTTCAATTTATCATGAATACTTTTATAGGCTGAATTTTCAGAATCATCTCCATTCCAGTACATTGCTCCTTAAAATAATGCAGTAGAATTCTCTTTTCTCTATCATCAATGACAATGTCAAAAGAGCATGAAGCTGATATGAAGAACTTGCATTCACATTACAACTAGAGCAAAAGAAAACACAAATATCTTCTACATATATGTCCAAAATCATCCAATTCCTATGGTTACAACTGAGTAGACTCTGGTCTCGTTTGGTTCATGGAATCATGGGATTGGAATTTTTATTTTTTATTTTTCTATGTTTGGTGTCAAAGGAATTGAGGAGGAAAGGAAAGTGATTCCCAATGAAAAAAAAAATAGGAGAAAAAGTGGTTCCCTCCATCAACCCAATGATTCACTTTCCCCCTTTTAAGTATTTATTTTTTCTTCCAACTTTCTTGGCATTTCCAAACACCGGAAATAAAAATCGATGGGAATTACAATTTTCCAAAGAAAAGGAATGAACATGGAATTGATTTCCTTTTCTTTTCTTTCCGCAAAGCAAACGAGGCCTTAGGTTAGGTTGTGTTTGATTGGGGAAAATACACTTCCATGGAAGTAGGATCTTTTTCGTGGAAGTAGTCTCGATGTGGTTATTCTAACACATCGAGACAAGTACATGTTGATGTGTCCAGGATAAAATTTCGAAACAAAAGTTTATATAAACGATTGCTATGAGCTTCTATCATCAAGGTCATGTTGATGCAGATAATTGCAAGACCACACTTAGTTATAGTTTTTTTTTTGCATTAATGACATTTGTCAGGGTTTTTTTTAGATGTCCGACGTAACGCACGTTATATTGCACGCTTTTTGGGCCCACTGCTTCCAACTCACGCCATTTTTTTATAAATTGAGGGATACTAACCTCCTCTGCAATAAAATATGTAACCACAAAAGAACTAAAGCATATGCATCAGTTTGATTACTGGGGCAGATCAGTACAATAAATCCAGTTTAGCATATTGATGACCGAATAAAATAGATTTATCAAGAGGCCATATACTCATTTGGGTTATTTAGTTTTAGGGCCTCGTATAATATTCTATATTTGCGTTTAGGTCTCCATATTGTCCAGAAGAGTGTCTGGATCTCGTCTTGATGGTTGACTTGGACTAACTGTTTGATCCCGTTTAGGTTTCCATAATATTCAAAATTTGCGTTTAGATTTAGGGTTTCGTATGAAATTCGAAATTTGCATTAGGTCTCCATTTTGGACGGTCAGTCCATGTCAACGTCAACGGTCGGGTCGAGACCCAAATCCTCTTATGGACAATATGGCGATCTAAACACAAATTTCGAATATTATACAAGACCCTAAAATTAAATAACCCTACCCATTTTGGCTGATATTGCAATCATGGCAAGACATTCTTTGATTCCTTAATAGGACTCACAAGTTCAATTCAGAAATATGAATTTATCACGTTAAAGAGATCCATCATTCAAATTCTATAGCAAATCAGAATCATAACTTTCGAGCAGAATCAACAAATTAAATGCTCCTGATTTGAACATATTATCTAAAGCATCTTCTATTGTTCAGGAGTCACTAGCAGCAATAATAACAGGACTTCTATCACAGTTATATTTGTCAGCTACATGGATCCCTAACACTTCATTTTAACTCAATGTGAGGCAAAGGGCAAATTTACTGTTACTTTGGAAATGGCCTAAATGTGTATTCATTACGAAATATAGACAAATCTTCTTTATATATATACACACGTACCAAGGACCTCTAGCTCAAGTGGTTAGAGTGAGACATCTCTCCCCAGGAGGTTGCTATTTCGAGCAACGGGAAAAACGCTTAAATCTCTGGCCTAATCACGAGATTCAATAGCCTCCCATGATTCACTTTCTCACTTCCAATTATTCATTTTCCAAACACCGGAATGAAAAATTAATGAGAATTGATTTTCTTTTCTTTTCTTTCCACGAACCAAACGCTAGTGGAAATAGTATATAACTAGGTTCAGTTGTCATGATTCTGATACAAAGAACTGTTAATTCATTTTGAGTCTTTCCTTTTCACGAACCAAACACTAGTGGAAATAGTATATGACTAGGTTCAGTTGTCATGATACTGATACAAAGAACTGATAATTCCTTGTGAGTTTCTCAAATTCATTGAACAAACTTAGCATTCACTTTGCTGAGTGTGTCAGCATTCAACATCACTAAGTAGTTACATTAATAGCTAGCAGGCTGTTGCCTGATTCTTTTTTTGTTTCTTAAATCTAAAAACTTTTCCATACAACAAGAAATTTTCGCCAGCAACAGCCATATCATTTGATGCCTCGATCCAAAGTTCACCCGCAGCTCAGATCCGTCGCCACCTTTACTGCACTGCGCCTGGCTGGAGCTTGGGGCAGGTCCCGTGACCGTAGATGAACTTGGCCGTGCCTTCGGTGTACACCTGGGTTTCCTTTGCTAGACTGCAACCAAACATAACCCTAACATCAATATCTAACTTTTGAAGGTAAAAACAGAATGGGCTATTTAGTTTTAGGGTCTCGTGTAATATTGAAAATTTTGCATTTAGGTCTCCATATTGTCAAGAGTTTGGATCTCGTCATAACGATTACTTGGCTGACCGTCCAAAACGGAGATCTAAATGCAAATTTTGAATATCATACGAGTGTCGCAAGTCTCATTCTCGATCAGTCGTGACAAAACTAAATAATCCAAGTCACACAACCCTCATATTTCCGTTTTGTTTTAGGGTCTCATATAATATTCAAAATTTACATTGAGGTATCCATTTTAGACGGTCAGCCAACTCAACCGTCAGGACGAGACCAAAATCTATTCTGGACAATATCGAGACCTAAACGCAAATTTTAAATATTATACTAGACCCTAAAACGAAATAACCCAAACATAATTTACTAGCATTAATCGGAGAGCGGTCTTACGATTTCCTGACAGCTTTGCTCAGAATTGAGGCTGATGCAAAGGTCTTGCCGTCAAGGTATCTGTTCTCCCCGTTGATCCTCTGCCTCGTCCTCGAATCCAGCTCATCGGCATCAAGTGGTAAAGGTGAATCAGATGCCTGCAAAAGTTTTTAAACAAGCAACTTGAACACCCTGATCATACAGTAAACTCCCATTTAACAGCTAAGTTTTGTGAACCATCTATGCTAGGTCCAATAAACTACAATACAAACATTAAAATTCACAATATCTACTCATTATCGGTGGCATCTAGTTAATTGTTGAGGTAAAAATTTCGTTAGGTCTGTTTATTCTGAATACTTGCCAAGATTATTGAAGGCTTAAAGCTACACATCTCAGGATTTTCAAACATATATAAATCTTTGGTCTTTATAAACATTCAGTAGAAGTAAAGAAAGTTTCACGACAGAACTTAATGAGAGTAAAAGGAAATGAAGACCGACTTACCAACATTTAACAGCTAAGTCTTGTGAACCTTCTATGCTAGGTCCAATAAGCTACAATACAAACATTAAAATTTACAAAATCTGCTCATTATCAGTGGCATCTAGTTAATTGTTGAGGTAAATAGCTGTTCTAGGTGGAATTTTTGTTAGGTATGCTTAATTTGAATACTTGCCAAGATTGTGTTTCTGTATCGGAAACCTTGGTTTCTGGATTATTAAAGGCTTAACGCTACACATCTCAGGATCTTCAAGCATATATAAATCTTTGGTCTTTATAAACCTTCAGTAGAAGGTATGTAAAGTTTCTCAACAGAACTTAATAATGAGCGTAAAAGGAAATGAAGAGCGACTTACCAAGATCCATCCCCAAGTATCGGCATAAGAAGGGATATGAGCAGAGTAAGGCACAACATCTGCACAGAAAACAGGTATAGGAGCCATTACACTAACTAGAGAAATAAAGATGGAAGAGAAAGTTGCTCATGAGTACATACATCTGAAAACTTGCTTTAAAGTGTTGAAGATGCATGAGAAAACCTCAGTATGTGAAAAGACTCCTGCCGGCCCTGCCTGCAAATTTGAGAAAAGGTAAAATCCTATTGATTTAAATGATGTAAAAAAAAATGTCAATATCCGTACCCATGCATGTCTGCAAAATTTTTGTATCCTGTATCCATGTATCGTTTCTATATTTTATCCGTGTTTGTATTAATGCAACATATTTGCCAACACTTGCCTGAGTAACAAAGATGCCATCTTCATTCAATCTGAGCTTGAGGGTGGATTCATAGAAGGATTTGGTATACAATTGGTAACATG
The DNA here is from genome assembly GCA_036927795.1 of Iris macrosiphon. Classification (NCBI taxonomy): domain Eukaryota; kingdom Viridiplantae; phylum Streptophyta; class Magnoliopsida; order Asparagales; family Iridaceae; genus Iris; species Iris macrosiphon. The sequence continues at coordinate 200,752,167 of JAYESA010000007.1, read as the reverse complement.
GCCCTCCTTCAATTGGATCAGCTAGGTCTCCTATGATCACATCGAATTTATCCTCAGACTTCTGTAGCTCAGTCCTGTTACAGTACAACCATTACGCGAAGGTATTACTATTACTAAGTAAATCTCCGATCCAACATAAGAAATGAGTGGACTTGTCGTAATGTAGTATTTATTTGTGTAGGATCAGCATAATTGAGATGATATATTGAAAATCATGTCAAAACATGGGATTACCGAGCATCGTTAATGACAAGCTGGAGCCTCGGATCGAAGAAGACATCTCTGTTGGCGACCAGGTGCGATTTGCAGAAATCAACAACTTCCTGCAGTTAAACCATAGGAGTTACTCAAAATGGATTGGTAAATACTCAAGATATGGGCTAAAATGCATGCCAACACATCTACATACTAAAGTTTTGAAAACTTAACCCACACTCCCCTAGATTAGCATAAATACTCCTATGAAGTATAGACAAGCTCCTTTAAAGAATAAAACTTTAGGAACGGTTGTCTACCTGATGCCAACCCTCTATATACACGTTGATACAAATTTCATAGCCAAGTTAGACGCATGATGCATGAGAGGGTACTAGTGTCATAAAACATAGACGGCTAGTTGGTTCCTTAATTCTATTTATAGAAAAACTTGCTTTCTAACAAATATAAAGCAAGTAAATGACTAAATGTGTAAGGAACAAAGGCTTAAGCTTAAAAAATGCACATGATATCCCACAAATAGTTCTCTTGCCTTATACTTAGCAATTTTTACCTCATCGATATCGCACATGATCACTCTCTTGACAGTTCCGTGTCGAAGGATTTCTCTTGCTGTGGAACCCTCGCCCCCTCCCATAATGAATATGGTCTTTGGACTACAATAAAAGGCGGCATAAACACAATTATCTTATATAAAATAGGAAAACTTCCAGGTTTCATCATAGAACTTTCATGTTCCAAAAATGTCCTTCTCCAACCTTATATATATATATATATATCAAAATATATGCTTAAATTAACTAGAAACATGAACATGTAAATTATACACCTCCCCACTAACATAATTATTAACTATTAATAATTACACACTTCCAACTACAATAAATTTTCACCATATCAAAAATAAATTTACTTCAAAATACTTCATATTATTTCAAAATAGATTTGCTATGCAAATATATATTTAAAAAGTGAAAAAAAAACATAAATAAAAGATACATGCACGTGCATGACTTCTAGTAATTAAATAAGTCCTATTAATTCCATGGGAAAACAGGGCTAGAGATGTGGTACTTTTGGTGGTGAAGGAGTGCTGGATGAACCAGGAGCTCATGGTAGATGAATTCATCTATCTCTGCACTTTGAAGCTTTCCGTCAATAACTAGAGCCTGCAGTAGACAAAACATAACAAAAATGTAAATAAGGACCAACATTGTAATCAAATTAGAAGTTTGTTATATTCTATTTAGTGGACACACACCTTCCCGAAGGGCTTTGTATCTAGCAAAGCGATGTCCTGGTACTGAGAAGCTCCAGTGTACAAAATGCTGCCGATACATAAAATCGTGTTAGGTGATTTGAACGGCCGCGCAGAGCAATAGATGCACTAGTTATGAGAAACTATAATATATGGATAGCCCTATATGAACTTGGATTGCGATAACATAGTTGGATATGATTTTTATTAATGTTACAAAAATACAAAAGAAATCATCGTCGCCGTGTCATGACATGTAACTGTACTTGACAATGACATTCCAAGTACTAGGAGATGTAGTATTCGTATCACCAGTGTATGTATATTGTCATGTCATATTACGGATAACCAATGGCGGAGTCATTGGTGGACTCCCACCCAATTTTTGGGGGAAGAGAAACCTATGTATCTGGCCACACCCATTTGTAGCCGGGCATCTTCATTTTGAGATAATAGCAGCAGTTCTAGTATTACGAGTATAAATAGTAGTAGTTCTATTGATTACGGGAGGAGCAGAAGTAGGGATGATTGCGGCCGGGAAGGAGAAGCCTATGTATATGGTCATATCCATATTTTATTTTTCTATACATGTTAGTCCACGTCCAGTTTTCCACCTCAAATTTCAACCCACAGCAGCTCACACTCCAGCAATCTAGTTCTTTTTTCAAATTCATAGCTCCTTTCTCTTTCTCACTGTCCCAAAGGCTCTTAGTGTTCCAATTTAGGCCTAAAAGAATCTACCCGGTAAACTAAAAAATTTTTTTGTCAAATTTTTATTTTTCTAGTATTTTTGGCAGAATTCTACATTGGCCAGACATGATACGGTATAGACACGATGATATATAGACATGAAGATACTGATACAACATTTATGTTGTTAAAAAAAAAGGACGAGTAAACAAAAATCCTAGCTCCACCCTTGAACGTACCTATTGAGAGCAAAGCACCACCTCAAGTTCTCCTCAATCTCTTCCTCGTACCAACAGCTCTTCCTCCTGCTCTCCCCATTATTGTTGGAGCTCGATATATCACCCATATTTCTCAAGAACTAGCTAGTTGTTACAAAGAAGAGCTAGGAAGAAAGCAGGTAGTGTAGCTAGTGTGGTGGAGAATGGAGTGGAATGGAATGGGAAGTGGCCATTATATAAGGAGGAGATAAGGAGAATGAGGAGTGGGGTTGGCATTGCAATAACTGACAAAGGGGGAGGAAAGCTATGATTTCATGACATTATTCCCTTTCCTTGGAGCTAGGAAACTAATCAGAACTCATTTGTTTTATTTGCACAAGTGTTGGTTGGTGTGTGTGTTGCTTCCTTTTGGGAGGTGGTGGTGGGCTTGCTGTTTCAAAATGAATGAGCATTAGAGGGAGGGAGAAACGTGAGTGCATGGTTTCTCGAAAGCACACGAGAAAAGTGGGAAGGAGCCCAGTTTTATGAGGAAGATATGATTCTGGTACTCCACTGCGCGTGGGAGGAGATTTTTCTTGGGCATTGTCCAGTAAATGAGCTGTATTCTTGGAGGCCTCTGTCATGCCATGCCCATGGCATGCCTCGCTGCCACTTCATCATGATATATGTACATGAGCTGCTTCTTAACAACAACAAAAAAAAAAACTTTTATCCCAAATATTTTGGATTTTGTTGTTTAAATTCTTTTCTTTCTTTCATCTATGTTAAGTCATGAGTCATGCCCTCTCTAATATTCGGAATGCACCGAGATCTGAAATTGAGCTTATGCATGAGATATGATATTGGATTTGGCTACGAGTTAAAAATACTTTTTTAAAGCTATATACACCAAGTAATATCATATCTATAGATTAACTTCGCTTTGAATTTCAACATATTTTCGACAAGTGGTATCATAGTCTAAAGTTACAAGTTGTACTGGATTGGACGTTCTAGCTACTTAGTTACGGATTAAATGTGCTAACCCACGTGCATGATATGTATAATCAAAATCAAGCTACTTGACTCATAAGATGGAGAAGGTGGAGCTTCTCCATAATGTCACGTTCCGACTCTGTAAAGTTGATAATCGTCCCCCGGACGTGATACCGTGCATATCTAGGTTGCGTAACGCACAAGGCAAGAACGTGTATTTTTAATAATTCGTTTGAAACACAGAGTATAAGTCACATTGCAGCAGAAATATTAAACATATCTTTGAATAGGAAGAAACGACTTTTCATTCATAACTTGAAATATATTACATTGATATGAAGCACATTGCTTATGTTGTATCGGCTACATTGCTTTAAAGTAACAAAAGAACAAACAAGCTGCCATGAATAATAATTGTTGTTCCATACATTACACAATTCGTATAGATTGTTACAAAACGCCTTCAAAATGAATTGGACTTCATCTATACTTCAAAATATGAAGAGCTTCAAGTCGCCTCTTCGTTCTTCAGCTTCAACTTAGTAGCGTGCGCCCTCCGCGTTCCCGACACCTGAGATGTTGGGTATCAATACGCAACTTATACTGGTGAGTGGGACGAGCCCACTAGCCTAAACCGACACAGCTTATTAAAGGGATGCATGCATTTAATATTATATTGCTATCAGGAAGTAGAGTGAATTTGCAGTTCATATCATAGGCACATTTTAACCAGTAAGTTGAATATATAACGCACGCATCGGTGATAGCTTATTCACCCGACGCGCACGTCCCAGATCTAGAGTACTGGAGAGCGGGAGAATGACTCAGCCAGCCGCACCTTGTGGAATACCGAAGTAACCCGCAATGTGTTAAGGTTGTCTAGAGATAAGGGGGTGCATACTACAATCAAGTCTCATATATCAAGAACTTCTATATCTCAATCATTCAAACAAGTAGCAATAACATAGAACATTTCAGAATAAGAAGTAAAGCGTCCCAAACGTCGCATCAGAATGTTCCTTAGAGATCTAGCAATACAAACTGATATGCCAGATACAAGATCAAAGTATACATAAAAGTGAGTCAGCTGTAGTCTGAATATATTACAGTCATGTAAGGAGCTAGTGTCTAAATTTGCCGGCTAACAGGTGTAGGTTGGCTAAACGTCCAAAAGAATCTAGTTTACAAAAGACGAGCCGTAATTAAAGGAATCCACTCATGTCCCTCAACAGCCATCCTTCGGGTGCGTACCATCAGTGAGGGGGAAGTAAGCTTGATCCTTAGGTGCTGGCTCTAAAGCTGGCCATGCAAAACCAGTGGGGTCAGACTCCAAATAGCAAGTACCACAAGGGAAGCACGAAATGAAGAAACAAAACCAGTCCTCTAGCATGAGATGCATGAGTCAATAATCAATGGCATATGTCCCATCTATGACTTGATACGACACCCCTTCACCAAACAAGGACATGAAGTGCCTTATCACATCAAGATAGAATACGATCCTTGATTATGGTCAAACTAAAATAATTTTGCGTCGTAGTTTCAGTCCACAGTCTATTGTAAATCGTAACCCAACAATCAAACAAGGACATAGGTTGAACCATCATGCCATAACAGTCTATGTCCCAAATTCTACTTAACATAATGCACAATACACAAGCAGAGGTGCAAATACAAGAGAACTAATATGCTTCAGTCTATGGATTATCGTAACACAACGACGCAACCCAATAACCAAATAAGGATATGGGTTGAATCATCGTGCCACGATAGTCCACTTTCCTGGCAAGGCATATATTGCAAGCAATTTAGACAGCCAATCATGTATTACGGCTTCATATGTGATCTCTGGGTTATCCCAATAATACAATATATGAGTATCCTCATATCGTGCCATAATTGAGCAGGGCTGGCTGGACTAATGATATACGAGCAAGAATATATATATATATATATATATATATATATATATATATATATATATATATATATATATATATATATATATATATATATATATATATATATATATATAAAATTCATCAGTCCCTTACAAGGTCACTGAGCTAATTAAGGATTAATAACAGTTCTAGACTTTCTATAGGAAATATACTGGCTCGGTCTTATAATTAGATCATATACCGCACTCCACTAGTGTAGATGATATACAGTATCTGTGATGGCCAGCCTTTACTCCTAGCTAATTTAGGGTGGCTCAACATGCACGATCTCGAGATACCGTTCCCTCCCAATGCTCTATAAATTGAGTTGGCTACTTAACCCTAGCTTAATTAGAATCTCATGTCGTGGTCACATGAATATTTTTTCTTAGATAGCATACTCTAAGTATGGGCACTCTTGATACAAATCCATATTGTTACTCGCAAGTTTAAATATGGATTCACCCAAGTGGGATACAATAATTAATACTATCTAGCCATGACTAAAGTTATTGTCCAACTACCAGATCCGTGCATGAACACATTTACATATATCATGTAGCAAGAGTATGTGGCACGATGACTCACTATATATCAAGTAGCATTCTCGATGCAATCAAGTGTATCAGCACAGACACAATAGTCAGGATATGAACAAGTTTCTAGTATCAAGATCATGGACAAGTTATCAAGTAGCAAGTTATTCAGTACATGACAGTCAATCACTGGTTACATTTATCATCATTTTATTGTATCGATATATGAGAATAAGAGTAGTGCGAGAACCCTTCGAGATCAGATCCACGATCCTTAAACCTGTCACTACCACATTTCCAGATTAGGGCATTAGTATAATTTTTCCCTATTTGATTTAATTATGTATTTAGTTAATATGATGAGTTTTATAAATTAATTATATGTTGTTCTTGATGCTTGTTTTAGGTTGAACCCTAAAAACTCATTAGGTCTAACCCTAATGACTAAACCCTAATTTGAAATCCAGTTTCTAGAGAAACCCTAAAATTCTAATTTTAGTTTTAGAAAAACCCTAAAATTGACTAAACCCTAGTTAATTAACTTCTTCATGACTTAACATAGAGGATTAACTTAACCCTTGCATTAGGAAACCCTAAACCTAGCCTTTATTATAAAGGGGAGCCTCCCTCAACCATCCTTCATGAAGAAAGAAAGAAAAACCCTAGCCTTCTTTAGAAAACCATTTCCCCCACCCCCCCAATTTCGGAATCCTGACCTAGGGATTTCATCTTCCTCCTCCAAAGTAAGGGAAACAAGGAGCTTGGGACAAGAAGCCTTGGGGAAGGAGAACCTTCATTGGGAAACCATCTCCCAATAGGTAAAATCCGATTTTAATCCATTTAAATTCTATTTTTCTGTTGTTATTGCCCATTAGGAACCCACCTTGATGTTTAGATTTGAATTAGGGTTTTAATTTGGGTTTTGGTGACCTACGTTGGATTTTTTCCCCAAATTTCGTGAACCCTAACCCTAGGGGTTTGCATATAGCCTGATTACATCTCATATACGTAGGTTTGAACTCGATTTTAGGGTTTTGATCTGGGGGAATTCACTGTGTGCAGTGATTTGGGAATTTACTGTGGTGTCGGGTATTTAGGTGGGAACTGTGCAGTCGGGTGTATTGTTCAGTGCAGTGTTAGTTATGTGTGTGTAGGATTTTTATGTCTCTGTGTGTAGGTAATTGGATTAGTGCAGTGAGTTATGTTTTGTATTGGGTTTCCCTTAAGTATCAGTAACTTGTGTGTATCCTGTGTGTGTCAACCTGATAGTGAATTCTGTGTGTTAGATAGCTATGTGAGAGTGTCTCAGATATTAGTGTATAGATGAGTGAGTGAACCAGTGTGTGTCCTAGGTTTATTTTCAAATTCAGTGTGAATAATAGACTAGGTGTCAGTAGAGTTTTCTGTGTGTGCAGGATTCAGTTCTGTGTAGTGAACCTGTGTCCATGTACCAATATTCAGTGAGTGTACCAAATAGAACCTGTGGGTATCAGTAGGTATCAGTGTGTTATACCTGTGTGAGTTCCTGAATTCTGTGTGTAGAGTTCCAAGAGTAGTGAGTTTATGTATCAATGTAGTGTAGGATTTATGTTTATGTATCAGTAGGCAGTTTTATGTGTACTGTGTTGCCTGTGTGTATCAGTTAGATCCTTGTGTAGACCAGTGTGAATCTGTGAGTGTCTGCTGTGTGTGTGTGCAGATTACTGTGTGTGTGGGTGTCAGTGTTGCTGTGCAGGTGTGAGAGCAGTGTGTTTTAGCTAGTGTACAGTGTGTATCCTAGAACTATCTGAGAGTAGGTGTGTAACCTATGTGCCAGTGTATCCAGTATGAGAATCCGGGTGAGTGAGCAGTTGGACTGAGTGTGTATGTGTAGAGTGAGTACCTGTGTATCTCAATATGTCTAGGCAATAGGAGTATCTATGTGTAGCAGTGTGTGTCTACTGAGGAAGTTCCCAGTGGGTACTGTGTGATTTTATCTTAGAACCCAGTATGAATTCTGTGTAGGTGATACCAGTTTGTATAATGTGGGTTATTAGGTGTTGTGTGTCTCAGTGTATCAGACACTGTGGTTTGACTGTGCAGTGAGCTGTGTTAGGGGGAAAGTTCAGTGAGTCTCCTACCTATGTATTAGATACCTGTGTTTCCTTGTTTATCAGTGTGTTAATGTGCCTGAGAGTGTAAACCAGTGTGTATGTTTCTATGTGTGTGTATGTGCCTGTAGGTGTTGGGGTGGGTGTAAATGTTGTGTTGTGAGTAGCAGTGTCTGTCTGTGTATGAACCTATGTAGCTGTGGTTATGGGTAAGGTAAGTAGGGTACTTGAGTTAAGAGATAAAGTTAGTATGGGTAAGGGTCATGGTTCACGTAATACTAGCTATAGCTAAGGTTTTACCCTTATACTTATGAATATGGGTTATATAAACTACTAGTATCTAATATAACTATATTAAGTCTAGTGGTAGCTTAAAAGACTTCGTATAACAAGGTTAACCTAGTATAGCCTGAGGCATGACCTAGAAGCCTCATTTCTTAATTAATTAAACATGTTATTTCCTTAATTCAGTATCTGACATTTATATTCCACAAATAGGTCATTGTGATCCCACCTTGGACATCGATCCTCACACTTTGCTCAGGACCACAGGCGAGTACATTCTCTGACAGTTTTTGTTTTGTTGATTACTTCTATAAATTGTAGTGTATTACATACTTGATTCCGACACCATGGATACACGGGTTAGCACCCTAGATACCGTCACGAGGAGTCGTGATTGGAATCCATCGTGCTAGTTGGGGATGGAGAACTATTAGTAGATTATGTGATCATATCCAAACTCTACATGCATCATAGCTCACCCCACATCTCACGTCGGGTGCGGCCTGACCATTTATATGCTTCATAGCTGTTATATATGATTAGCCTGACCATTACATGCATCATAGCTAACCATATGGTTAGCCTGACCTACAAGAATCATAGCTAATCATATATAACCAGCCTGATCTAGTCCCAAGCCGATCACATAATAAACTGATATTTCAAACACTTAGCTAGATGTCTATTCTTTATTTCAGATTCACTTGTTCTAGCATTCACTGTTTATTGTTCATTGCTAGATGCTCTATTGCCTATTTCATTTCTCCAGTACTTTACATTTCCAGCATTTATTCTCATCTTGTATTTCTTACACTGTTTATAGTTTTTGTCAACTTAAATGGAACTGCTGTTAGTGTTTGTGCTTCGCTCCAATCCTGACTGGATAACATTTTTCAGAGGACCTGGAGAACTTTTGCCCCACCCATTACGGCCCAGGACTAGAGGGAGATTTCACTCCAGTATTCCCAGAGGAGTTGCCCATCCTAGAGGAGATCCTACCTGCCTGTATTTAGAGATTATTTTCCTGTATTATTGTTTTAGACTGAGACTGAGTTGTATTATTTTTGTGACTCTTGAGATCATCTAGACTCAGGACTTGTGTTGTACTTATTTGTGTTTGGCTTGTGGTAACTCTTTATTTCCATTCTCATCGTGCCCATTTATTTCATATAGCTTGTGATTGAGTATATTATAGAACTGTGGTTTCATATTATCATTGTCCTCCGTACGGAGCTGAGACTATTGACAGGATATATTATGTTTGTGACCTAGACAGCGTTCTACCGCCGATGTTGTGGCGTAGGCTGGACGTACCCACGACTCATGTCCAAATTTTGGGTGCGGGTCGTGACAAAACCAAACAAGGACCGGGATTGTAGACCCTCCGCCGAGTTGAATTATACCCCTTATTCTATCCAACGTATAATAAGGTGATCAAGGGAAGCTCATGTCAGGTACTTAGTCAAATTTGGCACATGGTCATATCTGGGTCATATAAGTCATTTCTAAGTTTAACATATAGCATCATAATCAGTCAATCAAACGAAAACATTTAAACCAAGCAAGTGTCCAACGTGTGCAGAAGGCAATAAGCTGCATGCTGTCGAGGCCGCATGCAATCAAGGCCGCATGGGCGGGACAAGGTCCACTCTTCGGGACGAGTGTCAAAGTGATGGAAAATAAATGCAAGTCAGAAAAGTGACATAAAGTGATGGATGTGACTGATGTGACATACAAATAACGTGTGTCAGAAAAAAAGACAAAATCAAGAAAAGATGAGACAAGGCGGTGCTGAGTCATGCGTTCAAAAAAAGAGAAACACATAGCTCGAGGCCTCATGTTGTCCTTGGTCGCATGCTCCTCTTGGCCGCATGGATGACTTGGACTTAGAGAAATTTTATTCGTTCAAGTTTCATGCATTTGGCCAAGGAGTGCATGTGCAAATTTTAGTCATGCGTCCAACAATATGGCTGTATGCTGACTTTAGAGCGAGAAGTCCAAGCCGCTTGCTAAGCGGGAAACATGGAGCTCCTTCGCCCCAGAACAACAGGTTTCAGCCATGGAAGCTCCAAAAATTTAAGTTTTTGTTTCTTCCATGAAAACCTAAACGAAGTCCAAATCCAACAAAGTAAAGTTCTAAACTACTCAGAATCAAATGATCATCAACATAGAACAATAAGTTTTTGAAAACAACAAATTTTTAGAGATCAAAATCCAAGAAAACTCAAGAACACATAAAAAGCTCTAAACTTAAAAATGTAGATCTATACTAATCTATCCACCAAAACCAAAAATACCAAGTTCTAGATGTAAGGAGAATCACATAACAAACATAATGGACTCATAAAATAGAAAGTTTTATTTTTCTATTTTCATGCAAGATGTACATGCCTATGGAGGGAGAGAGAAAACCTAAGAGATAGAATGAAAAAAAATAATGAGAAGAGAGAGAGAGAGAGAGAGAGAGAGAGAGAGAGAGAGAGAGAGAGAGAGTTTTGGTTTATATGGGGAGGGTTTGGGTTCACTTGACCAATAGTTCAAGTCATGACCAAGCCCTGATCTCAAAATAAACTAAGAAACAAACTCTACCAGAAAATAATCTGGCCTCCAACCAACCTGACAATTATGCCAACAAGCAAGAATATATTCCAAATACGTATATTTGGAGCAGGGAGTAACATATCTACTCACCTTAGAAAAATTCGGTCCTCGGAATTCAAGCTCAAGGCTAGCTAGAGATACCAATACAAGCAACAAACTAACTGCAAGAAATCTACACATACATATAAACAAATATAACAACACATATAATAAAGCAAAGCAACATCACCTTACATAAGTGTTTGCCGATCAAGGAGTGAAAGATGCGAAGGCCTACGAAGAAATATACCTTATGAGTCGAATATGTGCGGGTACTGAGATCGAATATCGTCCTCACGCTCCCACGTTGACTCCCCCAAGGAGTGATGACTCCAAGCAATACGAACAAGACGAATAGTCCGGTTCTTGAGTACTTTCTCTCTCTGATCCAAAATAGACACGGCCTGTTCCTCATAGTTAAGTCAGTACCAACGACTAACTCTGAATGATCGAGGACATGACTCATATTCGGGACATAGCTACGCAACTGAGACACATGAAATACATCATGCACTTCACGAAGCGAAGGCGGAAGGGCAAGACGATAAGCAACATCCCCTCCCCTCTCGATAATATCGAACAATCCCACATATCGCAGACTAAGCTTCCCGCGGACCTCGAATGTAATGACTCCATGGGTAGGCAAAATCTACAAAAATACGTGGTCGTCGACAGAAAACTCTAATGGCCTACGATGTTGATATGCCCAATGACGATGACGATCTTGCGTAACCCAAAGCCGCTCCATGATCTGCTTAACCACTTTAATCGTTTGAGTGATCATTTCAGGCCCCAACATCTTTCGTTCACCAATGTCATCCCATGTCAAGGGTGATCTGTACTTTCTTCCATATAATGCCTCGAAAGGAGCCATCTGTATGCCGGCCTGATAACTGTTGTTGTATGAGAATTCTACTACGTGAAGATGATCTTTCTAAGACCTACCAAAGTCTAAGGTACAAGCCCGCAATATATCTTTCAATGTCTGGATCGTCCTTTCTGATTGCCTATCTGTATGGGGGTGATATGCGGTACTGAATCTCAACTTGGTGCCCAAGCGCTCGTGCAAGATTTTTTAGAAATAAGATGTAAAGCGAGTATCATGATCTGACACTATACTTGCCGAAACTCCGTGTTGTCTCACTATCTGCCGCATATATATATATATATATATATATATATATATATATATATATATATATATATATATATATATATATATATATATCTTTGATAACTGCTCTGTGGACTGGCCTATTTGGAAGGAAAGAAAATGTGCCACCTTTGTGAGTCAATTTACTATCACCCAAACTACATCACGTCCAGTAGGGAATCTAGGCAAATCGGTCACAAAGTCCATCGTAATGTGTTCCCACTTCCACTCTGGAATAGGCAGCGGTTGTAATAATCCTGCTAGTCTTTGTTGTTATGCCTTTACTTGCTGATACACGAGACATCGTAAAACAAATCGAACTATCTTTTTTTTATTCTGTTCCACCAGAAATGCTGCTTGATATCATGGTAAATCTTCGTGCCTCTCGGATGAATAGAATATTTAGAACTGTGAGCCTCGGTCATCACTTCATGTCTGATATCTCTACTTGGCATACAAAGACGATTTTTGAATCTGAGTGTTCCATCTTCATGAATCCTTAATTCCTTCCTAAGATCCGACTCACATTCTTCCCTAAGCTTCTGAATCTGGAAATATTTTGTCTGAGCTGACTTGATCCTCTCCACCAAAGTTGACTGTATCTGAAGACTGGCTAGCATTTTTGTCTCTTGAGATAACACTACCTCGATGCCCATCTTTTGAAGATCTTCTAAAATGTTCTTCTGAGTTGTCAAGATGAATGCACTGCCTCTCCTACTTAGAGCATCTGCCACCACATTTGCCTTGTCTGGATGATACTGAAGTGCTACATTATAATCACCAATCAATTTTAGCCACCTCCTCTACCTCATGTTCAAGTCCTTCTGAGTGAATATATATTTTTTACTCTTGTGATCTGTGAATATCTCCACCCGATTGCCATATAGGTAATATCTCTTCAACTTGAAAGCAAATACTACTGCTACTAATTCCAAATCATGAGTTGGATAATTCTTCTCATGATCACGATATTTTCGAGATGCATAAGCTATCACTCTTCTGTGTTGTATTAACACACACCCGGGTCCTTTTCCGGATACGTTACAATAAACCGTGAATCCTCCTGATCGTACTGGAAGTGTAAGGATTGGTGCTGATATCAACTTCTCCTTCAACTTCTCGAATGCTGCTTAATAATCTGTCGTCCAAACAAACTTCACATCCTTGTGGGTCAGACACATAGTAACATACACACACATACATATTAATATGTATATATAACTATACATATATGTATACGTATATAAAATTATACACTATATAAATACATAACAATATATAATATAACTATATATATAACCACATATAAATATATCTACTATATTATATATACATATACTACCACTTATAAATATATATCTACATGTAGAAAAATAGCTACATAATAAATATACACATATAGTATATGCATAGGTACATAGATCTAAGACACAACATTACATAAATATATATACACAATATTATATATATATATATATATATATATATATATATATATATATATATATATATATATATATATATATATACACTTCTCCATGAAATAAGAACACAAAAGAATTAGATCTACAATTAAATTGCACATACATGGACCGTATCATCCCGTATCCCACTAGATTTAGGATACACATGCGACACGAGTCCACCACACATCCAAACGTACCCCGAAGGACACGAACAAGTCATATATATTATTTATGAACAATACGAAGAGTCAAATATAAATCTATGTGTCCGTGTCAAAATATGACATGCTCAAAGTTCCGTGTCGGAGGGAAAATCTCCAAATTAACACGTATCACCAAATTGATGGGATACGACCTACACGTACCCAATTGTGGATACGACACTAGCGCCAAACACACAAGCACATGTCAAATTGATCTATAAGACCAATTGACACACACAACAAATATCAATTTTGGAATTCCCCAAAAATTGACACAAAAAATACTATAACTTTCTCAATAGGCCTCCTATGAACACACAATCAAAACCTATGGGTAGCCTATGCATATGGGTTAATTTTTCATGGTTAAATCTCAGATTTAGAACCTAAATTAAGGAGAAAAATTAAAATATACCTATTGGGAGATGGATTCCCAATGAAACCTCCAAAATTGGTAAAATTGGCCTCCAACTTGTAGATCATTGCTCCTCTTTGTAGATCCATGCTTCCTCCTTGTAGATCCTTACTCTAATAGCCTCCAATGGTAATTTAAAAAATAATTGGGTGGAAATTTGGTAGGAATTTGGTTGAGAAAATTTTCTAGATCTAGATTTGGAATGAAAAATGAAGAGAGAAAGTTTTTATCCCATTTATATAGGCCTCACTTGCCCCCTCCCTCAAGCTACTATGTAAAGTCTAAAATACCCCTTGGGGCCTCTCATGAAGAAATTAATTAAGGAGGGAAGCTTCTAGTCTAATGGGTTTAATATAATTAATCATTCTCCTAATAATTGGGCTTCTAATTATTGGGCTCAATTCTAACTAGAATTAAATGTTGTTCCATGAGTCTAAACTAAACTAGTTGGTCCACTAACACAAGTCCAAAAATAAATCTAACATGCTAATAATAAATAAATAATACAATAAATAAAATTTAATATGCACAATATTTAATTAATTACTAAATGACTAAAATATCCTTTCCAAGAAAATATGGTAGTGACAAATATACCCCCCTTAGATGAATTTTGTCCTCGAAATTAAAACTCTCACCCCTCTCTCTTGGCCAGTCATATTCTATTCATACAAATCTTACTATGGTCAAATCCCATCAATCATAGTCTAAAATAGTATATATCCTATAACATACAATCATATTATTCTACTGAAAGAGAAATCATACTTGGATATAGTCTCTAACTATCATGAAATCAGTCTCTGCCCTGCTGAGATATCTTCCTTTACTGGTAAGGTAATCTGTTATGCCACATGTGGCCTATTCCATCAGACACTATTAATCATCAATCTTGTCAAGATATTCTTAATACTGAGGGTTACTAAATACTAGTGATATACTCTAATTCTAGGTCATGGACATGCTTAGCTCACTGGCACTTGCTACTTAGGATACTATTCAAGATACTGCTAAGATATTACCCCTTGTTATGTTTCAATCACCAAATTTTTTTAATCATTCTCTTGCAAGAAATACTTCTATACCTTTTCAATCATGTGTTTTATTAGCACACCCTTATCCAACTTATCACTCCCTATAGGATGCCTTACTTAAATCATGTTACTGTCTACATAAGGCATCAGCTCTCATATGCATTTTGATGATATCCGTATACTAAGTTACTCATGTCTCTCCTCTATATTATTATATTAGTCACTAAAATGCTTGCCTAAACTTTCATAATACTTGAAGTACTTTGTTTCTTGTTACTAGGGTATCTCTTTCTATCTGATACTTGGCGCAACTCATCCTCGAATATTTGTTTAATCATCTTAAGCTTCTCATCTGTACATTAGTATCACAATACATACATAATTACCTTTTAGCCATTACAACACCATGATATCTCATTGGTATCCTTATACCCCTCGGACTATTCTCTGATACATAAGACCTCTATACTCAAAATTGGCAAGGTACTATACCTACTAAACTTACTTCTCTATTTGTCTCCCTCCTCTATTGCTTGGATCACTTGTACTATTACTCCCAAATATCTTTCTATCTATATTAACTGATACACCAATCCAATGTTATTACATAATATACTTACTATTACTAGCACATTACTCAGCTAATCCCTGATATAGAAACACTAGCACTCTTGATATAGTAACACTAGCTTCCTAACTACACAACATATGTCCTTAAGGTTCTAGGGTACTAGCTTCATCATTAGATCACCACATAATACTCACTGAAAATCATGATCACTTGTATCCAATGCACTAGTTATTAACTTCTATAATACACACATTTTACTTTACTCTCAAAGGTCGACATATGATTCCATATCTCTATTGATGTATATGTATCTCTCCTCAAACCTTACAGACGGTTATGCAAATCAGTGATGCACTATATATCTTCTATGACCAATCTTGATATTTCTCAACCCATGACATAATATTAACACTCAAGCTTTCACTTTCTGATACTCATGAACTTCCACGCTGACACTTATCATCCACTATACATCCTGCACACAATTTCTCGATACTTCTCCCATCTATTGCTTCCAACACATCACTAGCCTCAATATTAGGTGAGGTACACATCACTAATCATATACTGGTACACTCCTATCTACTAACAGTAATGCTCTACTTTATCTGAACACAAGTCTTACTACTTTAGTACAATGTATTATTATTCCCTCATGCTCTCCCATACACTTATGGGTACCCTTTCATTATGGCACACTCACTAATACCCTTGATGCATATACATTTCTCTACTCTTGACACACCCAAGTATTAACCACCCAATTAAATATCATGCTCTATTAATTTTCAACACAATTTTCTTGATACTTAATTGTTTACATGGATCACCCAACTACATGAATGCATGATTATCCTAAATTGGTATGCTGACTTTGATACTAACTCATGGAACCACTACTGATATTCTCTACTCCCTCTTCTACCTATAGTAACTACTAACTTATAATTACACCTATCATAAAACTAATGTTGTAAAGTACTATGCTATGGGTTATCCCTAGATTTATGCCTATTGCTCACATGCCTAACCAAGAACCACTTACAGACTCATAAGTCACACTCTCAATAGTCAATACTAATACTCAAGATACAGACCTAATTGTAACTCACCAATTATCATACTAACAAGGACTCTAATAGAAATAAGCTCTATAAGGAACTAGAGAACTGAATGTATCTCTACTGCTTAGCAAAAGAATGATGGAACAAAGTCCTACAATAACAGAAATAAATAAGTATTGAGATGATACTTTAAGAACCAATTTAAGATACAATCTGATAATCATACACGTCTGTCCGAAATCATGACACTCAGAATCCTCGCCACGCCAGTAAACATAGTTGCGATAAACGATAGATTCCATAACTAGGGTATGCAACTCTATAATCATGTTATCTAGAATCCTCACCACGCCAACCGGTATGGCTGCGAGAAACTCTAAATTTTATAACTAAGATATGTACATCCGAAGTCAGGTCCCTACGTTTTTTGCTACGCCAGCTAATATGGCTGCGATAAACTCTAGGCTCCATAACCAAAGTAGACGTTTTACCTTTCTCACTGTCCTCATCAACATATGTCATCAGATGATACCGTAACTTAGTCCATAAAATTTCTCTCGATATAAAACAAATTAAATAACGAACACCAAGAATTTTGAATCATCCGATCACCAAGAATCAAATTCAACAATAGAACACCAAGAATTAATTTTAACAACAACAAGTGAGAGCGAACAGAAATAAGAGAAAAGATTTGAAATGGGAACTGTAATAAGATTCTCAAGGGTCATCCCAGGAATCTCTCAAGAGATTTGTGATTGAGTATCCTCTCTCATCCTAATGTCCTATGTCCTATATCCTATCGCAGGAACGCAGTAGCACAACTAAGTTGTCGCACTACCACGATATCGTAAAACTTGTGAAGCCTGACCTGCATGTGTCACGACCCGCACCCGGTTATTCGGGCACGAGTGCGTGGGCACGTCCAGCCTACGCCGCAGTGTCGGCGGTAGTACGCTGTCTAGGTCTTTTCTGGGGTCAATAAGTATCTATCTCATCCACAATAAATAGACAAGGAAAGTAACAGGAAATAGGAATGCTAACTTTTATAAAACAAATTGTGACAACAGATCCATAGTTAATACAAAGCCAGAAGATAGATCGGAGACAAACCCGAGTATATGCTGAAAAGAAAATAAAATAATAACTAACTGGCTACTCCTCCTCAAAGGTAGTCTCCTGTGTGGGAACCGGCTCCTCTTATGTGTCACCTGCTAACTCATAGTGGGCATAATAGGTAGGGGCAAAGTCCTCAACATCGCCTAAAACAACGGATCCAGTCAGGAAAGGAGCAAAGTACACAATGCACAACAAGATTAAACTAAATATTCATGACAATTAACTTGAGTATCATGTTGAGAAAGTTGCATAGAAGAACATCAATATCTCAGAGTTAATGCTATAAACAGGAATATGAGAAAGCAGGAAACAACGAGACAGGAAATGAAACTACAACAGTCAGCAAGAACTACAATAAGACCATAAGCTATCTGTGTGAACTTGTGTTTATTTTAGAATACATAGTTGGCATGTAGGGGTTTATAAGGCTAATCCGGCCGTCATAGACGGCTATTAAACATGAACAATCAAGATCCGGCTGAGGGTACAGTCGCGTACCAACAGCTATTAAACATGATAAGAGGAAGGGTAAACTACATGCCTTCTAGTATTCTCCCACCCGACATGAAAAACAAGACAGGAACTACCAATATTCAAGACATAAAATTCAGTATTTCTAACACTAGGTGTAAACATCAAGGGTACATGTATGGCAGGGAATTAATTATCACAATATATAAAGATTAACTTGAAGTGCAGGTACTTGCCTGTTGTTTGGATCTGATTAATAGTTCTTGGGGGAAATATCCAGAGATGAGTCCAAAATGCTGAAATAAACATTACCATCACGCTCAGAAGATGTCAAATAGCTAGAAACGTCTATCCTTGGGTCCAATTTGGAGACAAGGGCAAAAACGACAGTTTCGGGTCAAAACGGGGTCCGCCGGTGGGCCCGCTTTGCACCGAAAAACGTGTCCAGGTCAAAGGTCTCCAAATTCACCAAACTTAGTGTCAACAGGTCAGGAACGCTGATACGAACCCAACGGAACTTCCAGATTTGGATTTCGATGAGCCAAACACAAAATCGCCCGTCGAGCGGGGCCTGTGGGGCCCACGACACGCGATTTCGTCAACGTTCTCAGAATCGAACCAAACTTGACCCACAGGACCAGCGTATCGCTACGAGTCCGATGGCGCAAGTTTCGTCTCGATCTGACGAGTGTGCACGAAGTTAGGGTGAATTACAGAAAAGGCGGATACGGAGCGATGTCCGCGGATACGCGTTGATTCCGGTGTGCACGCACACCCGAATCAGCTTCCACGAAAACTTACACGTCCGTATCGACGATGCGCACGTATCTGTGAAGACCGCACGCGACCAAGTCGTCCCGTTTGGCGGGGCGTACTCAGTTCCGGGGTGAAACAGGGTCTGGTTTTTCCTGTTTTTGGATCGCGGTGTGCGATCACCACAGGACGCGATGCCCCCGAACAGTTTATCCGGACACCGAGAGGGTCATACAGGCTTCACAACGCAATTTGCGGAATCGAAAACAGAGCTACGAGCAAAAAGTTACACGCACCTGAAGGGGACCCGAAAACCGAGGTCTGACACGTGTCCGACACGACACAGGACACTGTGTCCTGTGTCTCGTGTCCGACACAGGGAGGGGATTTAGGGTTAGGGTTTGGGAGCTACGGCCGGCGGCGGGGACGGCGCTGAGGCGGTGCTGGGGCGGGGAGCGGCTGGCCGGGCTGCTCGCGGCGGGGAGAGGCCGGCCAGGGCGGCGCTCGGGCGGAGGCGGCGGCGCGGGGCGGCCCAGGGCGGCTGGCTGCTGTTGCTGCTGGTCTCCGCTGCTGCCGGAGGCGGGGGAAGGTCGTCGACGTCGAGGAGGGTCGGGGCGAGGGTGGCGGAGCAGAGGGGGTGAGGACGGCGGGTGGCTCACGGCGGAGCGGGGCGAAGTTAGGGCTAGGGTGGAGTCGGGGACGGGCGGGGGCGGGTTTTTATAGAGAGAGGGTGGCCGGGTGAGGCGGAGGAAGCGGCGGCCGGTGCGGGGTTGCGCGGAGCGGGCGGGGGAGCGTGGCCGGCGTGGCGCGGCGGCCGCGGGAGGCGGCGGCGGACGCGGGGGCGGTTGCGCGGGTCGTGCGGGGCTGGGGGCCAGGGAGCGGGTCCGGGCGGGTCGGGTTCAGGCGGACCCGACCCGACCCGCTAGGATTGGCGGGTTGGGCTCGGCCCAATGGGCTGGGCCGGGGTTGGGTTTGGGCTGAAATTTTAATAATAATAATAATAATAATAATAATAATAATAATAGTAATAATACTAATAATAATAATAATAATAATAATAATTAATTAATTAATTAATTAGTTTTAGGTGATTTAAAATTAGGTCCGGGGCCCGATAAATTCCAGAAAAATTACCCTAAGTCCAGTTTTTCATTTTACACCCAAAAAATATTATTTCCATGATATTTTAATATTATTTATTAATAATTAAAAATCATTTATAAATTAAAAACCTTGATTTTAATTACAGAAAATTCCCAGAAAATTCCAGAAAATTGGGGAAAATCCAAGATTTAAAATTCTTACAAAATCTGGGGGTTTACAGCATGGGCTACCTCTAAAAACGTGTCACGACCCGCACCCGATGTAGGGATGCAAGTCGAAAACAACGTCTAGCCTACGCCGTAGAATCGGCGGTAGAACGCTGTCTTGGTCTACTATACTATCTAAAATCTCACAATAATTTGAAGTCTGCCAATAAAATCTCAACACAAAACTCAATCACATTCTAAAGCTCGAGAAGATACCAATGAAGTCTAACATAACTATCCATTCAATATATATAAACAATAATAGAAACAATATCCAATCTCATACTCTATGCCGAAAACAAATTCGGAACCAAAATGCTAAAGAGACTAACTATGAAAACTAGTGATCCGGATAAACCTTCCGGCAATCACTCCAGAACTAGTGGATCCAAGTCTGCACCATCTATAAGTCGAAGTCCATAGTATGTCGGATACCAATCTTTCGGATCCTCTGAAAAATATTTTCCAGTCAGGAATGGAGCGAAGTACATACCTCTGAAAGCAGTTCCAATAACATAATCGAGCATATATAACAAGCAATAGAAAAATGATACAAGATGCACAAGTAGAAAGAATATACAATACAGGGTGAACATGCAATAAGCACAATAGCAACTGGAAGTAAATACGAGAAATAACTGCAAGTAGAGAACAAGAATACTAACTTTGTGTTTTAGAATGTAAGTTCGTTATGTGATCGGTTTAGGTTGCACATGAGGTATAAAGGTAACTCCATTATACGTGAGGTGTATAATCGACATGCACATGAGATCAAGAGGGCTTTGATCACATAACTAACTCCTACTTTCCCTCCCCAACCAATACTCATGGATCCAATCACGACACGTTACGTACATGATCACGATATAGTCACACTAGCACACGAAATAGTGGATGCACAAGAAGCACATGAAAGTCAATACCCGATGCACACGATGAAATACATGTGACTGGGTACCCGTTGCACACGGTAGGGGATAACACCTCCTGACGGGATCCATATAGCACCAGTCCGTGAAATTACTGTGTCGAAAATCAATGTATACAATTCTAGAACATGCATATATACAATATTATGAATTGAAAACAATCAGAGAAATATACTCGCCTGCGGTCCAGAGCAATGAATGTCAAACTATCCGAACTGGTGTCACACAAACCTATATATGGAATATTGCATTAATATAAGGTTCTGGAAAGAAAATAAGTTAAACTAGTCAACTTCTAGGTCAACAAGTCAATTCTAAGTCAAAAGTTAAACTAGGTCAACTCTAAGTCAAACCGGTCAAATTATAGTCAAACTATGGTCAACTACCTATTTCTAGGTTGCATAA
Organism: Iris macrosiphon; assembly: GCA_036927795.1. Lineage (NCBI taxonomy): Eukaryota > Viridiplantae > Streptophyta > Magnoliopsida > Asparagales > Iridaceae > Iris > Iris macrosiphon. The sequence goes on along the minus strand of JAYESA010000007.1, from coordinate 200,730,426 downwards.
GTCTAACTCAAAGATATTGGGCTCACACACTATGAATCTAGGCCATACAAGCTACAACTTAGGATACTAAGATATCGTATCTCAGGATACGCAAATAATAGGTAAATATCACATATCTATAATAAAGCAATATTAAATATATAAATCATAATTATAAATGCTAAATGATTATCATGGTTTTGAACCAACTTGGTATCGCAATAGTAAACCTCTATCTTGATACCCAAATCCAATACCTTGGATATCCTTAATACCTTGGCATTTACCTTGGTATCTCAAGGTAATGTCACTCTAGTATATATATATTAACTATCCAACTATAACTATAAACTACCATGTATTTAGTATTTATACCATACTATATACCTTATTTTAGTCACCTTAATACCAACCCATAATTAGTTTACAACTATCATATTACTATGCCAATACCTACTACTCATACCTTGGTATATCTTGATACTTACCTTGGTATCTCAAGGTAATTGCCAAAACTTCATATATGTACTAACTACCCAACAATAATTACATATATCAATCCAATATAACTCTAGTATATACTAATAGAATAAATACTAACTACCAACTACACACTAACTATTAATACATATATACGTACATACATACCTAAAAATATATAATATATAAAAGATACTCATAATAGTATGGTAATTAATATATATATAATCTAATTTAAATATATATATATTTAAATATATATATGGTAATTAATATATATATAAATATGTTCCTATTTGCTATTTATATTATACTATATATGTATATATTTAGTTGTAGCACATAATATTATTGAGTAAGTTAGTATATTTTAGTTATCAATGGTTATGAGTATCTTTTATATATTATATATTTTTAGGTGGATCCCGCTTTAACCAGAAAATGTCAATTCTTCCCCTGTGTCTAAATTGGACTTATGGATAGTCAATCCTAGATATTTCATGTATTCTGAGAGTGATGGTAATGTTTTTTCAGCATTCAGAGGCATACCTGGAGATTTTGCTGTTACCGGAGCAACTGAAGGAGTTCAAAACCCAGGCAAGTGTACCTTACCAAACTTGCAGTAGTTACTTTAATATTATTTGCTTGAGTTATTTCTGTGATGTACATGTTTAACCTAGGACCGTGAGATATTGCTTAGCGTCCGAACAATATTCGGATGTCGACGCCGTACGCGGAGTCATGTAACGTCACTTAGAGAGTTGATATATCGATCCTATATTTTTCGTGCTTGCTTTACCAAGTACGTTATACCATAGGACACTTGACACTATTCATGTGACAGAATCTTTCCTGAGTTATTCATGGTAATTCTGTATAGGCTTACAAGATTCGTGATATAAGACTTGCATATACATAGATATTGTTATGACTCGCTGTACTAGCTAGAGGTCATGATCTTGCGTGTTATGGACATGAGACGTCATGAACATGAGACGTGTGATTACATTGGGTGGGGAGAGACACACAGGCTATAGGCTGATTACATATATATATATTTATTATTGCGGTGCTTTAGCCTCTATATCAGAGCTTGGCCCATTATGTGATATTACTGCTATCGGCTCCCCGACACAGAGCTTATAGTGGTCTCAGCCTAAGTACTAGTGATGCTCTCATTTGCATATCACATAGCTGGTTACATAGCTTGCCCTATTGATATATTTTTATACTATATTTTATTTGGTTTGAGTTATTCTTGTACCTTGCTATGTCCCTTGAGGACCTGGATCCGGATTATGTCCCCAGGTATATCAGAGGAGATTTACCCCGAGATATACGAGACAAGAGCTGACGTTGGAGCAGTACTGGCACCAGAGGACGAGATTATGCCAGAGGATTTCTCCTGAGTATTTTTTTATATATTCAGTTATTTTTTGTTTCTAGATACTCTATATCCTGACTCTTGGACTACTGTATTAAACTTATTATCGGGTTGTTCCCCGAGACACTTTTTATTAAGACTTGTTGATGGATTAAATTTCTTTTTGATTAGTCTGACATTTTGAATTGTGTTTACCTTCTGTGGATGAGATTAGAATTAGACTCTGACATGTTTCGTAGACCATTGTATTTATTTTACAGCTTAAGTACACTCTAACGGGTCCATTAAATTGGGTTTGCCCATTGGAGTTATGCTGTTGGCTATTGCCACGTGGCTAGTCCCTTGGTATTTTGGGACTGGGGCGTGACATGGTTTTTGTGGTGGCCTATGCAGGTCAACGACTATATTGCTTTAGTTTTAACTAAGGAACCGAGCAAGCCTACGATTAGGATAGGATAAGTTATAGGATCTCATCCACTTCTTGATCTGTTCTTGATCTCCATATCGACTTCAAAATAATTTTTTGACTTGTATCCTGTCTTGATTCCTCTGTGTGATTCTCATAGTTTACTTTTAATGTAGAGTAATGGATCCAAGAACTGGTGACGAGACTCCCGTAGGTACACCACAAGGTGCTGTGGTCACCTACGATGATGGAGTGACACCAATGGGTGGAGGTCCATCAGCTCAATAAAGCAATCAAGCAGGTCAGCATGCCTCAAGATTTCGGCGAGACGATATTCCACCACCGCTGCAGTTTACTCCACCAATGCCCATTTTTTCCACAAGGACAGGCTATGGACGGACATCAGATGTTTAAAATATTCTATGCAATGATGCAAGCCCAACAGCAAGTTCATCAAGAGGCTCAGCGTCACGAGGCGGAGAACTTGAGGAACAGCCTAGTAACTGCACTGGAGCAGGCGAACCCACCAGCTAGGCGACCATCGACGGGATCTATCACTGATTTTTGCCAGCTGAAGCCCCGTATATTTTCTGGCCAGGAGGAGCCCACTGAAGTTCATGAGTGGCTCATAAACACTCAACACCAGTTGTAAGCAGTTGAGCTTCCGAGGGAGCGGTGGATGACTGCCGTCAGGATGCAGTTGACGGGCAATGCACATCATTGGTGGCTATCTGAGGAGAGACGGCTCGGACCGGACTGAGTCATTTGGGAGGAGTTCTCTAGGCTCTTCCATGAGATGTATATTCCAGCTATTACCAGAGTGGAACTTAGAGATAAGTTTAACCACCTTATTCAAGGCAATATGACGGTAAGAGAGTACAATGCGGAGTTCATCCATTTGGGTCGCTTCGCCCCTACTCTGATTCTGACAGAAGAGGATAAGGCAGAGAAGTTCTTCGATGGACTTAGGTTTAAGCTACAGAGATTGATCGGATCTGTTGTACCTACATCATACACGGATGTTCTTGCTGCAGCACGACATATGGAGCGCTTCACCAGCAGAGAGTCCAGCCTGAAACGGCCGTTTACATCAGCACTAGCCAGAGCACAACAAGGGGAGTCTGCAAGCGACCCCAGAGGAATACACCATAGAGAGCAGCACCAAGAGCCACATCCCTTCCTACTTTTCACTACTGTGGCAAGGTAGGCCATATAGAGAAGGAGTGCAGATGCAAGTTGGGACTGTGCTTGATTTGCGGATCTAACCAACATCCAGCCAAGGACTGCCCTGAGCGTCGAGAGGGAGCACCAATGGTAGATCGACCAGCTTTACCAGCACCGAGGCCAGCTTATCCAGCAATGGGAGCACCACAGACGGGAGTTGGAGGAGTCAGACCACCATCTCCAGGAGGGTATCATCCGAGGCAACCTTTGGCACCACAGGCAGCACTCTTCCAGCAGGCTACAGCAGAGAGGACCAGCTCAGGGACGAGGATAGATATTTGCATTGGCTATTGAAGAGAAAGCTACTGCAGGAGAGGTCATAGCAGGTACTATATTAGTAGCTTCATTACCTGCTATAGCTTTATTCGATTCTGGAGCATCGCATTCATTCATAGCTGCTAGCTTCGTAACCACACATAAAGTAGCTACCGCGCCCCTTCCGAAGACTAAGAGAATTCTTACGGGAGGTAGAATTATCCCAGTTAGTGACATTTGTAGATCTTATTGGTAGTAGTCTGTGGGAGAGAGATGCGAGCTCAATTCTTGATCTTTTCCATGCCGGATTATGATGTTGTACTTGGTATGGAATGGTTGAGTTAGTACCATGCAACCCTAGATTGTCGGCTTGGACGAGTTATATTTAGACCACCTGGACATCCAGAGTTTGAGTTTCTTCAAAAAGTCATAGAGCAAGGTGTTCAGCCTACACTTAGGGTACTCTCTGCAGAAGGGGAGTCCGAGTACCCAAAGGTTGTATCTGAGTTTGTGGATGTATTTTTCGATGATCTTCCAGGCTTACCACCTGATCAAAAAATAGAATTCACAATAGACTTGACTCCAAGAGCGGAGCCTATCACTTCATCAGTGTACCGGCTAGCACCTAAGGAGTTGGTGGAACTGAAGGAGCAAGTTGATGATCTTCTGGAGAAGAGTTTTATTCGACCCAGTATTTCACCATGGGGAGCACCCATACTATTTGTGCCAAAGAAGGATGGGACGGTACGCCTGTGTATTGACTACATGAAATTGAATATTGTAACCATTAAGAACCGCTATCCCTTACCACGTATTGACGATCTATTCGATCTGTTGAGTGGTGCTAGTGTATTCTCAAAGATCGATCTTAGATCCGGTTATCACCAGATTATAGTACGAAAAGAGGATATACTGAAAACAGCCTTCAGGACCAAGTATGGACACTATGAGTTTTTAGTTATGCCGTTTGGTTTAACTAATGCACCAACTGTGTTCATGAGTTTGATGGGCAAAGTTTTTTATCAGTACTTGGACAAGTTCGTGGTTGTATTTATTGATGACATCTTGATATATTCCAAGCACCACGAAGAACACGAGGAGCATCTCAAAATCGTACTAAAGACGCTGAGACAGGAGAAGCTGTACGTCAAACTCAGTAAATGTGAGTTTTGTATAGATAGAGTGTCTTTCCTGGGATATATCATCTCGGGAGAAGGACTTTCAGTTGATCCGGAAAAGGTTGTTGCAATAGAAATACGACCTACACCTACATCAGTTGCGGAAGTGAGAAGTTTTTTTGGACTTGCTGGATACTATCAGAGGTTCGTAGAAAATTTCTCAAGGATTACGGAGCCTATAACGCGGTTGACGCGTAAAGATCAGGAGTTTCCATGGACGGAAGATTGTCAGAAGGCTTTTGAGGAGTTGAAGAGGTGATTGACGACAACACCGGTCTTGACTCTTCCTTCAGGATCGGGAGGCTTCATTGTTTATAGTGATACGTCAGGCAGTGGACTATGATGTGTTTTGATGCAACATGTCAAAGTTATCACTTATGCATCGAGACAGCTGAAGGTTCATGAGAAGAACTACCCGACGCACGATCTTGAGCTAGTTGCTGTAATATTTGTATTAAAGATATAGAGGCACTATCTTTATGGAGAGAAGGTAGAAATCTTTACTGATCACAAGAGTCTGAAGTATGTCTATACTCAGAAAGAGCTCAATATGAGACAGAGACGTTGGCTAGAGTTGATGGTCGATTTTGATATAGATTTGCAGTACCATCCGGGCAAGGCGAATGTCGTAGCAGACGCAGGAAGCAGGAAGCCCACAGCTTATTTCTTGACGATACAACCCCAGTTATTAGAGGATCTACAGGAGCTCAACATAGAGGTTATTTTGCCAAGGCAGAGTGGATTATTGGCGAATCTTGAAGTTAAGTCATCACTAGTGGAGAGGATTAAGGCAACATTACCCACAGATGCTAGGTTCCGGAGACTTAAAGAGAAGACGGAAGCTGGCATGCAGACGGGACTTCGAATCCATGAGGACGAGACGTTAAGATGCAGAAATCGCCTATATGTTTCGAATGGAGAGTTGAGACATGAGTTGATGTCTGAAGCACATAGCTCCATGTACTCTATTCATCCGGGAGCTACAAAGATGTACCGAGATTCGAGGCAGTACTATTGGTGGCAAGGGATGAAAAAAGAGATTGCACGATTTGTGGTAAAATGTTTGGTTTGTCAACAAGTTAAGGCCGAGCATCAGAGAACCGCTGGTATGTTACAGCCGCTTCCGATACCCGAATAGAAGTGAGAACATATCACTATAGATTCTGTTACAGGATTTCCAAGAAGCCCCAGTGGGAAGGATGCAGTCTGGGTTATTGTGGATCGACTCACCAAATCGGCACATTTTTTGCCGTTCAGAGTTGGACAGTCCACAAAGTTTCTAGCCGACATGTATATACGACAGATCGTAAGATTACATGGAGTACCGGTTAGTATTGTGTCAGACCGTGACTCAAGATTCATATCCTATTTTTGTTGAAGCATGTAGGAGAGTCTTGGCACCTGACTCAAGTTTAGCACTGCTTACCATCCACAGACATACGGTCAGTCGTAGCGCACGATTCAGATCCTGGAGTATATGCTGAGGTCGTGTATGTTAGACTTCGGAGGGTCTTGGAAGACCATTTTGCACTTGGTGGAGTTCTCTTACAATAACAACTATCAGGCAAGCGTCCAGATGGCACCTTTTGAGGCATTATACGACAGAAAGTGCAGGTCACCGATATGTTGGAGTGACGTTGGCGAGTGTCAGTTACTCGGTCCGGAGTTAGTGATGCAGACAGTTGAGAAGGTGAAGCAAATTCAAAGTCATCTTCGTGCAGCTCAGGACAGACAAAAATATTGGGCTGATACACACCGCCGACCTTTGAAGTTCAAGGAAGGAGAACATGTATTCTTGAGAATCTCACCTACTCGATGTACTATTCGATTTGGGAGCAGAGGCAAGCTGAGCCCGAGGTACATTGGGTCATTTGATATTTTGGAACGTATTAGTGAGGTGGCGTATCGTTTTGCATTACCCCCATCTCTAGAGGGAGTGCATGATGTATTCCATGTCTCGCAGCTGAGGAGGTATGTGACTGACCCAAGTCACATAATCGATCATTCTGAGATTACAGTGGGACCTAGCTTGAGGTATGAAGAGCAGCCAGTTGGGATACTTGACATTAGTGAGAAGATATTATGGGGTCAGAATATTAGATTGGTCCGGGTAGCTTGGAAACATCACTCCCCCAGCGAATCTACTTGGGAACGAGAGGATATCATACGCCAGCGTTATCCTCACATATTCGAAGATGCAGGTATGACCTAAGAACTACCTATAGTTTATAATGATCATTTTTTCTTAATAGTTAATTCTTAATTACAAGGACACAATCCTTTTAAGATGGGTAGATTGTAAACACCCAGATTTTTAGAATTTTAATTATAAATTTTTAGAATTTTTCTGTAATTTTTAATTAATTATAATAAATGTTCTTCAAGAATTTATATTTTTGTGAATTAAATTATTTATTAAAATATTGAAAAAATTATATTTTTGAGTGTATAATTAATAATAAGATGATGTGTAATTTTTCTGGAATTTATTGGACTCAAAAACTATTTTTAAATAGCTAAAATGTATTATTTTTAAAATAAACCAACTTGAACCAAACTAAACCAAACTTGAACCAAACCAAACTGAACCAAACCAAATTGAACCCAACCCTAACGAATCTGACTCGTACCCGACCCGTATCTACAATAATTGAAGAAAATTTATTTTCCCCGATCGCACAGTACCCGCCGGCCGACCCATCCGTTCACCTCCTCTCAACCGCGGTGACCCATCCGTTCATCTCCCCACACTCCGGCGACCCCTCTGTCCACCTCCCCGTAACCGTCGGACTCCGACCTTCTATAAAATCCCAGTGATGCCGAACCCCCACCACCATCACAATCTCCTTCACCCCGACGACCTCGACGACGACGGCTTCGACAGGAACCTCCCCGAGCGGCCGCGAATGAACGCACGTGAACATCGGGTGACTGAAAGCAGCCACTGACAATCGTGCACCGCCACCGACGACTGAGCACCGCCGCCCGCCATTGTCCACGCGCAGCACACCGCGGCCGACCCCCTCTGTTTATAGTGAGTTATCTTCCTCCATGTTGTATCAATTCTCGAATAGCCTGTTGTATTGTGTTCACAGTATGACCCTCTCGAACCCTGTATAATTAGTTCGGGGTATCGTGTCTTGTGTCGATCGTAAATCGCGACACAAAACCGAAAATAATAACCCAATTTATGGTTCAGGAAACTGTCCCAAAAGCCCTATGTTCATGGCCGTTTTTCTCCCAACTTAGTTAATATTTTTAAATTTTACTTAAACATTAATTTAGACAACATAACCAAGACTTAATCCCATTAATTAGTTTATTTTAATTTATTGTATGCTGAGTTTTATTCGCAGTTGAAGTTGACCAAAAACTTGATTTTCAAAACCCAAAATTTTTTGAAACTGGATACGTCCCGCTAAACGAGGCGACTTCGTCATGTTCGAATTGCATCAAAAGACGCATATCGTCAATGTGTACGTGTGAGATTTTACGAAAGTTGATTTGGATGTGTGTGCACACCGAAATCAACGCGTATCCGTCGAAAAGTCCCGTATCGGCCTGTTCTGACACTCGTTATAATTTTGTGTATGCTTGTCGTTTCGCAATAAAATTTGTGCTATCGGATTCATAGCGTTACTCTGTCCTGTGACCAAAGTTTGGTTCAATTCTGAGAACGTTGACGATATCCCGTTTTCGTGGGCCCCACGGCTCCACTTGACAGGCAATTTTGTGACCGGCTCATCGAAATCCAGTTCTGGACGTTCCGTTGGGTTCATATCATCGTTCTGGACTTGTAGACACTAAGTTTGACGAATTTGGAGAACTTTATCTCTGGCACATTTTTTTGTGCAAAGTGAGCCATATGTGGACGTCACTTTAACCAGAAACTGTCAATTCTGTCCTTGTATCCAAATTGGACTTATGGGTAGTCAATCTTAGCTATTTCATATATTCTGAGAGTGATGGTAATATTTGTTTCCGCATCCGGAGGCGTACCTAGAGTTTTTGCTGTTTCCGGATCAACTGAAGGAGTTCAAAACCCAGACAAGTGTACCTTGCCAAACTTACAGTAGTTACTTTAATATTATTTGCTTGAGTTATTCTGTGATGTACCTGTTCAACCTAGGACCGTTAGATGTTGCTTAGCGTCCGAACAATATTCGGACGTCGACGCCGTACGCGGAGTCGTGTAACGTCACTTAAAGAGTTGATATCTCAATCCTATATTTTTCGTGTTTGCTTTACCAACTACGTCATACCATAGTCTTTACCAAGTACGTCATACCATAGGACACTTGATACTATTCATGTGACAGAATTTTTTCTAAGTTATTCATGGTGATTCTGTATAGGCTTACAGGATTCGTGACATAAGACTTGCATATACATAGATATTGTTATGACTCGCTGTACTAGCTAGAGGTCATAATCTTGCGTGTTATGGACATGGGACGTCGTGAACATGAGACGTGTGATTACATTGGATGGGGAGAGACACACAGGCTACAGGCTGATTACATATATATATATATATATATATATATTTATTTATTATTGCGGTGCTTTAGCCTTTATATCAGAGCTTGACCCATTACATGATATTACTGCTACCCGGCTCCCCGATACAGAGCTTGTAGTGTTCTTAGCCTGAGTACTAGTGATGCTCTCATTTGCATATCACATAGCTGGTTGCATAGTTTGCCCTGTTGATATATTTTTATACTGTATTTTATTTGGTTTGAGTTATTTTTGTACCTTGCTATGTCCCCTGAGGACCTGGATCCGGATTATGTCCCCAGATATAGCAGAGGAGATTTACCCCGAGGTATACGGTGTAATGCCCCGTTCCCCCTATTCGGGGAGCGCGGCCAAGAAATACTTACGACCGTCCGAACGGGACAGATTGAATTAAAATTCTTTCTTCGTTATGGATTGGTTTCTTCGGAATCAGGTCCCATATACAATGGATTGTGCCTCGAGGATGGACTCGGCGGCAGAGTCGAGAGGGGCCTTTCCGTTGCGTTGGTTTCTTGTCCGTTTTCGTGCCGCTTGGTTGCTTTCTTGTTGGTTTTATGACTTGCGTTTTCTTGAACGGTTTCAATAGATTTTATTGCTTTCGTTCTTAGGATTTCGCACTTCGTATCGAGCCTTGGAGACCGAAGCAGGAGGTATTGATCATCCGTTGGTGCGTGCAGGTGATCGTGTAGACGACGCGCGAGCGGAGTCTTAGAGATCTCTACTTCTTCTTCCTATTCAACCAACTTGTGAGTGGCTCTATTTCGATAAGCACCTTCTTTCCAAGGGCTCCGTTCTTAATAAAATTGACTCAGTTGTGCATTCATTCAAACGATACCAAATATATATAAAGTTGAATGAAAAGATAAGAAGTAGGCTTGGAACATTCATTGCTTGTCATTCAGAACCTTGCATAAATTCATTGATGCATGCACGTTCGTTGGGTATATTAATTGATCGGCACTTATTTATAGCACAAGTTGTTCTTCTTTAAACTGCTGAATGTTATTGCATATAACTTGTTGGTTGATTATGGTAGAACAGTAAAGCGGTTCCGTACATGCCGTTTCTTTAAATTCTTATGTGTTAACTATGTGTTTGGTGGGTTGGTGTTAGACAAACTTGTATACAAGGGGTAACGTTCTACGAACGGTCGCCGGGGCACCGGGACCGCTTCGACCTGGGTAGAACATTTGCTAGTGTAGTCCTAGCGCTTGGATGGGTCCGTGCGTCCGCCAAAGGCTAGCTACCTGAGGCGGAATGTCAGCCGATCCATCCCCCGTCCAACCAAGAGATGTTGTTGTTGTATATTTAAACTGTGCAGACTAACTATGTCTTCATGACAGGGAAGGCTATGGTAAGTTGTACAGGTGGTTCAGACGGTACAGGTAAAGTCACCGAACGGTGGCATGTGGAGTTATGTTATTTTGTTCTTGCATACCTGCTAAATGAAATCTGAACTAGGCAAGAATAGAAACCCACCTAAGAACATAATTGTAGCATACTCATTAGATCTCATCTCATGAGCTTGGTAAAGTTGAGCAGCTAGCCTTCACCAGTACTTTTTGAAGTACTGACCCTCGTTGTAGCAGGTTCCCCGGCGCAAGGCAACGCGGCGAGGAGCTGAAGTTCTCTCCGAACTTTTGGGATCCTTGGCGGTTCGTGGCCAAGACTTTTGGAGGCTCAAGCTAGAAGCCTTTCACTCTCTCCGTCGCTGAATATCGCTAAGGCGATGGTGCTTACTCGCACCCAAGGTGTTTTGTGTTTTTAAATCTATGTAAAGGGACATAATGTATGGATCGGCTATCTCATTTTGCGTCCAAGTTTGTAAGCCCGTGGGGCATTTTATACTTTTGAGTCAAGCGATGTAAGAAGATGTTCATTATGAATAAAAGAGAAACTTTTCTATGCCTCAACCTTGTGTTATCTTATATGTCCACTCTGTTGCATTGTTCTAAAGAATATCCTTATGCCTAAGGCCTTGTGCACGCGCGCCCTACGCGTGCACGGCATCACGCCCGGGGGACGATTATCGATTAGCCGAAATCGGGGCGTGACATACGGGACATGAGCTGACGCTGGAGCAGTACTGGCACCAGAGGACTAGGTTGTACCAGAGGATTTCTCCTAAGTATTTTGTTATATACTAAGTTATTTTTTGTTTCTAGATACTCTATATCCTGACTCTTGGACTACTGTATTAAACTTATTATCGGGTTGTTCACCGAGACACTTTTTATTGAGACTTGTTGATGGATTTTTTTTTTTTTTTTTTGATTAGTCTGACATTTTGAATTGTGTTTACCTTCTGTGGATGAGATTAGAATTAGACTCTAATATGTTTCGTAGACCATTGTATTTATTTTACAGCTTAAGTATACTCTAACGGGTCCATTAAATTGGGTTTGTCCATTAGAGTTGTGTTACTGGCCATTGCCACGTGGCTAGTTCCTCGGTATTTTGGGACTGGGACGTGACATGGACTTAAGAAAGAATTTCTCTTTTAAGTCATATGGACTAATTTTAATATCATACTCCATTGATCAACTTTATTCGGATCTCGTCGTGGTACATGCAACACTAACAAAATATATATTCTTCTTTAAAACTTGAATCCATGTTTGGTTAAATATAGCTTTAGTCCTAGTCAATCCTTTAATTTAACTGTATCTTATTATTAGACCATATATCGGTCTACGATCCTCTGGCTCCAAATCAGCCTCCTTACCAACATTTATTGGTATATGCATTAGTTGTTTCATGTCCACTAACATTTTTGTGGACCTCCAATGTAGGTGTAGGTGTAGGTGTAGGTGTAGGTGGAGCTAATAATTATCATCAAGGTCGGATGTGGGTGAAGGTAATGTTTCTTCATGGAGGTAGAAGATTTCAACCACCAATATGAATCGTATATCACTACATCTATATAAATGGATATGTAAACATGGTTGTCATTGGACTTGTTAGAGTTAGAATAAACATATAATCCTCGTCACAATTCTAGAATTTGTGTTAAGTGATATGAATTTTAACATCATAAAGAAACTCAAGTTCGAATATCGTGTTAGAGAGGGGTTACAAAGATCATACAAAAGTACGTAAAATGTAAAATATACCAACTAATAAATGAATAATTACAAGTTTCTGGAAATGTAAACCTTAGAAACTTTTAACATTGTTGCTACAGTAAAAATGAATAAAAGAAGAAACACGGAGATGAAATCTTCGCTAGGGTGACGATGATCACCGTTGCTCAATGCAAGATTCGATCATTTTCGTCGATCTGCTCTCAAGAACCAGTAAGTTCGAAAAGCTAAATTTTTGGAACACTCCTTCGTCACCCTTGCACTAACAGAACTCTGAACAGAACTTCGTTGCTTCGAAAGCTGCTGCTAACTCTCCTCCTATAGCATATAATTTCTAAGTCTCACTTCCAAAAGAGAAAGATTGAGATTATATAGGTGAGTCAACCCCTAGATGCCCCCTATCCATAATGGGTAATAAATCCGAAGAGTAACTCCTCATTAAGTCGGCAGTTACAATAGTAAAATCCCACTAAGTAGACGGTTACGTCCACGGAGCAGATGAACAGTCGTTCTGTACGAGACGCGGTCTTGTCCCGTGTGAACCGAAGTTCTGCGAAAGCTGACTCCCATGCACGAACCTAAGTTCCTCTGGAGCAGCCTCCCCGCGGAACCGTAGTCCAACGCGACCCGCTGAACCCGCCAGCCCTACTGGGCGCACGGAACCCACGCAGGAACTTGAACGGGAACGAGCACAGAACGACGCATGATGATCCGATGCGTACGTGTGAAGTCGTCATCAAAGCGCCACTTTTCGTCGTTCACCCACGCCCTCGTCCGAGTTGCTAGGTCCATTTTGGACCTAGCTCCAAAGAACTTTTTTCAAATAATTGTTGACCAAAATATAAATATTTCTTGGAGGTCTTGAACCTTACTCTCTAGTAAAATACTCCATCATACCAACTACATAGACTACCACTCTCCATGTATACAAGTCAATAATTTTTTTATATATTAAAATACACACATGGAATTGACATATGGATGTGGAAACATTTCCAGGAACCAATTTAAAAAACCCTCACCATCTCCTTATTCCAAAATTTGTTAGATTTTACTTATTTAAGTTTCTACTAAGAATAAAGTCAATCATCTATTAAGAGTTATGAGAAATGAATTATCTATATATACAATGAGCTTTAACTATCAATATTAAAAGTATGTAAAAAAAAATTTTGACTTACCATCCACTTTTTTTTACCTTATTTAAAGGTACAACATACAGTTTTTGCATAATGTACATGTCCTCCCACTTTTGACGAAATTCGTCCAGTCATGACGGTCAACTGCTTTAACCAATTTTTTTGACCAAAATGTCCCTCCCACTTACTCCCTCCCCTTCTCCTCCGCTGACAGGCTGCCGTCGCTCCCCCCCTCCTTCCCCCCTCCCCGCCACCGCCCACCCCCCTCCTCCCCCCTCGTGCGCACCGCCGCGCCGCTCGCCGCTGCTCCCGCGACCGCTCGTCGCGACTTGCCGCTGTTGCGGGAGAGGGGGCGGTGGCGGTGGCGGAGAGGGAGGGTGGGAGGTGGGGGGGGGGGGGGGGGGGGTGAGGGTGAGAGGGGTGCGCGGGGAGCGGCGGCTGCTTGCCGACAAGGGAGGGGGGAGAAGGGCCCTCGATGGGGAGGAGGAGAGGAGGGGAGTTTGAGAAGGAAAAATATTTTCGTCAAATTTTTTTAATTTTTTTGGTTGACCGTTATAACTGGACGAATTTTATTAAAATTGGAAGAACAAATACATTATACAAAAAATTGTAAAATTTACTCCTAAATATGATAAAAAAAATTGGAGAATAAGTTGAAAATTTTCAAAAAAAAAAAATTGATCCAATTCACCGTGAACAAAACCATGATGATGCACAATCATCAGCCATGATCATTGTGCAGGAGCACAGGTGAAAAAAGTTCACATTTAGGAAGAGTGCGTGAGCGTGCTGTTTGGTATCACCATATAATAATCACAGGGAAAATGGAATATGACAACAACCTACTTCAAATAATTTTACACATTTTTTTTCTTGTTCTCGAAATGGATGTGGTCAAGAATCGTTGGCACATATTGCTATTTTACAGTATTTTAAAAATCGATCGAACTGGTCGGTTCAATCAATCTATTGACACGTGAACCGATTATTTTTTCCAATTGGATGAATATTAATCCACAGTATTTTCAAAAATTAATTACAAATTAATATTTTTATAAAAATTAATGTTCATAACGAATTGAATTTGAATCACTTAAATTAATTTACTGATTGAATCGATTTGATCCGATTCAATATTTTGTTCGGATCGATTTCTGGTCCGCCTTTTTAAACATTGTATGTATCATTATACAAAGACTCTGAAGACATTGGTATCGATATTTTTTGTTAGCAAATCCAAAGATTTGCAACCATGATTAGAGAGTGCATGCATAAATGCCAATTGTCTAAGTACACTACCAGTCAACGGATTTAGGATTTGTAATGATTGACTCTAGTGGAAGCTAGATTGATAGCTAGATTTCCATGTCACAGTTAGCAACACTAATTTACTTTTAACCCACGGTTTTAGTTAACAAAGCATGCTGGTTTCAAAATGCTGCCACATACGAATTTTGGAACTAGTGCTAGTCAACATAGAAATGATATGATCTTCAAATACAGTGTTGAATAAAAATTGACAAGTAACGATTTTTTAAGTAAAATAATGAACATCTATTTTAACTTTTGTGGATGAAAAAAATAAACTCTTATCCGTACTCACTTTAATATCAAACTATCGTATGTTTTGCAATAGTTCTTGTCTAAGGATCGAACTATTTGGTAAGCTGAAAAAGTAGAAGGTGTATGAAATTTTTTTTTATGCACTTTGTTGTTCCCTCCATATACCAAAAGTTGTTTGGCTGAACAAAAAAAAGTAGAAAGTGAAATGTGGAAGAGTAGGAGAGAGATTAGAATAATAATAGTACTAATATTCATAATTATTAACCTTGCTCTCAACAAATGAAAAGATTTTCTTATATGAAAACCATAAGAAAAAATCCACATGTTTTAGGTTTTTTTTTTTTTTTTTTTTTTTTTTTTTTTAAACTTAAATACCTTCAATTATTATGTTTTTTTTTTTTTTTACTTTAACACCTTATACTATTGCTTATCAACTAAATATTCTGAACTATTTAACTTTTTTCATGGACGAGAGGCAGTGATAGAGGCGCGATGAACCTCGGGGTTAGGACGCGACAAACCTACGGGAGGAGATGTAACGAGCCTCAGGGAGGATATGGTGGGTAGCAGCGGGAGGAGGACAATGGTTGTTGGGAGGGAATTGAGCTAGGGTTAGTTTTTTTTCTTTTTTTTCCTTCCAATCAAAAAGTTAGATATTTTTTAAAAAATAAGTTTTTTCTTAACAACTATTATTTTATTTAAAATTTAATTTTAGCCTAATATATTTTGAAGTGTTCTTTTATTTTTATAATATTTTTTGCTTAAAGGGTATACAATTATTATTTTTGATTAAAATGCATTATTATTTTAGTTATCTTTTAAATAATAATAATATTATTATTATTATTATGGAATGATAGGTGCGGGTCATTATGGTCTTTTGTGTTACAATTAGGGTCAAGTTGAAAAATAGTGATATATTAAGGATATATTAAAAACAATAAAAGTTTCAGGAGTGTGATAGCTGAAAATATTTAAGTAAAATTAGCCCGGGTTTTATTAGAAAAAAAATTAATGACAAAAGGTCTCAGAACAGAGGAAGAAAGAACAAAAAAAAAAAAAAAGGCTCCTTTAAATTATGAATCCATCAAAATTTGTATGCTTCTCCAAATTACACATCCAACAAATTTTGTATGAAGCCAATCAGATGGGGTCTCCTATAAGGTGTTGCACTACCTTGTTTTAGTTGATCGGCTAACATAGGCCAACCTTTCTCTAGTGGACCATGATCAACGTGTTAGCTCTCACAACCTTTCCCTAGGGAACTCATATGCACCAATATTGAGAATAAGATGATATCCATACCGGAGTTTGATCTATGAGGTATGATATTTGTAATGTCTTGCTCCATGCGAAGGCAATGTGTTGGTTTGTTGGTTAGCTTGAATAGGCTGGTTAGATTTGAGTTGTGCAAGAAACCACGAGATTTTAACGGGTGATTTAGACTTGCTTAATTTGATCGAATTGGATGGTGACTTACCAATTAAGAATATTATACATCACATCAAATCGTCTCCTTGAGGAATCGTCTGGTATCTACGTGATCGAGATAGAAAGATAATTCATCACAGTGAGTGGTGTTGGTCGTTCTTTCCTTTCCTTCATGTCTTAATAAAAGAATTTTTTTTTCCTTACGCTTAGGTCGATGATGACTAGTAGAAGTATCAAATAAAAGAAAGCCATATGTATGTTGTAATACTAAGAAATTGAATACTGAAAACTGTAATTGTTAAGTGCATCTATGCACGAGATTAATGTAATAAGAGCTTCATATGGGAAACGGTATAGATATGGTTTGGTACCACAGAATTGTTGGGATGTGGTTTGATACCACATAAATTTTGTGATGTGGTTTTGTACTACAGAATAGACTAAATTGTTTGGGACCAATGGATCGCCGATCAGAATAAGACTGAATGGGAATTGAGATATCGCAAGAATGAACTGTTGTACAACAAGAGATTGCATTGTGCTTACTTTCAACTTTGATTACCATGCATACCATATTTCTAGTTATAGGGCATACACATTTCATAGTCATAGACAACTTGTGCTCAGGGTTTGACTTTCCTCGAACTGTATCTGGGGCATCAGGACCATACCTACCTAGAAGAAAATCATGTAAAACGCGCAGTCAGACATGAGGTTTACGAGATCTTCGGTGGGGCTAGTTATCCAGACTGGAAGCGCGCATCGTAATACCATGTAGTCATTTATGGTGTCGGATTCATCAATGGCCGTAATGTAGATAGGATACATACTATATGATATCTGTTTTGCAGACCTAACATATTGATACAGGGACGATCTTATGACGGTTATATCGCTATTTCTAATCCTTGTGTTTATAGGGATGGGAAAATCAGATGTGGGTAAGACATCATTGTACAAGTAATAAATTTTATGTTATATTTTATATTATAAATTATGAATTGTTTATCAACCTAGTCCCAAGTAAAAAGATAACACTAGTAAAGATTATATGCTCACATGAATACTATATTGGTTTAGGTGAGTTGGGTTGGCCCACTCCATCGGGCCCTAGAACCAAAATATTGGAGAATAGGAGCGTAACAAAGCCAGCTACGTATATCAGAGTACAAAAGCACACCGAGATACGGTCACGACTGTCTAAAAGATAAGTAGGCTCTAACATACTATAACGTCAATCCCAAGGATGATAAATCCTAGTATCTTAATCCAACAACAATAAGTAACAAGAGTATATCATATATGAAAGTAAAAAGGCGTCCGAAAATACACATCATATATGATCATGAAGTTAGTGAATACAAAACGATGTACTAGCAAAGTACAAATATACATGATCAATATACCATCCATGGTCTAATATATACATCAAGTTGACCGAAGTCAGAGAAAAAGTCTCAAAATAAAGGGCTAACACTGGCCCTAGCTAAACACTACCAAAATGAAGTAGATGATGAGTGGTAAGGAAAGGAAATGCACTCGCGTGTTGGGACCTCTGAACTATGGGTGTGGGTGTGAGACCCGTCTCACAATATTTGTATTGGTATGTGGATACATATTTTGTATTGTATTTTACTGCGCTTTATTGGCTCTTGTGGAATCTTGGATTTCTCTCAGAAAAAAAAAATTCTCCCTGACCGGATTACCACCGGCAAACCGCGGCATACCGACAAAAAATCCGTCTGATAGATATTCTTTTCACTTTTGAGATTTGAGATATTTTATTTTAGATATTTTTGTGAATAGTGTTCGATACTTTCTATTATCCATTGGTTTCTTGGTTTTTTATTGTACGGTCGAGATTGATTTAATCTTGTGACTTAGATCGCTGACGTGGCGGATCGAACGTTCACGATTAAATCATCTCTTATATATATATAAAATTATTTTCTCTCTCCTCTCTATTTTTTTTCTTTCTTCACTTCTTAATTTTTTCTCCATTTCTCGCGGGAGCTAGGAGTTTGATCTTGAGGCCTAAAAGTGTGGTTTCTGAATCCCTCTTGGTGGTGGAGTTGAAGGTTTAGGCTGGGAGCTTGGCTTTAGGCAAGTACATCTTGCCAAAATACTGAACGATATTATTTTATTCCAGTTTTCATTTTTCTTGACATTTTGTGCGTAGAATTCCATGGAACTTGTTTTGTTAAAAATATTTCTCTAGTAATTTTTAACCTTGTGCATATTTTAAAAAATGTTTAGGCTTGGTTTTGAATTTTTCCTGTAGAAATCCTGGTATTTATCCGTTAGAAAACTCAATATCGGAAACGATAATCAGAGTGATTACCATGAGACATATTTTATATGCTACTTGAGACCCGTACCTAGTTTATATTCTGGTAGTTTTGAGTTTTGTGGATCCGGACAAGTTTCAGTTTTTTAAGTAAATCACTTGTACGGTATTTCTTGGAATCGATCTATCAAATCTCAAAGTTGGTAAAATCGAATATCCCCAGGCCGTTGGAAATTTGATCATATACAATTTTGACCTTTGAAAATCTAAATTCTGAGTTAGAACGGAGTTTTTACGGCCAGAAAAAGTCACAAAAATATTCCAAGTCCGGGTTTCTGTGACCAATCGGAAGATCCGACGGTGATCGGCGACAGCCTGACGGATGATCCAATTTTTGGCCCACAAACTTGCTGTGACCAATCGGATGATCCGACGGTGATCCGCGATAGTCCGACGGATAATCCATTTTGTGGCTCATTTACTTGCTGTGATAGATCGGATGATCTGACAGTGATCCGACGAGATCCGACGGATAATCCGAATGACCATGATTTTGTCCATCTTGTCTTTTTCTTATATTCTGTCACTACAATATTTCTAAGAAATGATATTTTAGTCATTTGGTAATTAATTAAATATTGTGCATGCTGAATATTTATTTATTATATTATTATTTATTGTTAGCATGTTATATTTTATTTTTGGCTTGTGTTAGGGGACCTAACTAGTTTAGATTAAATCCATGGACCAACATTTAATTCTAGTTAGAATTGAGCCCAACGATAGGCCCAAATTATTAGGAGAATAATTAATTAAGTTAAACCCATTAGAGTAGAACCTTCTCTCCTTAATTAATTTCTTCATAAGAGGCCCCAAGGGATATTTTAGACTTTATATTGTAGCTTGAGGGAGGGGGCAAGAGAGGCCTATATAAAGGGGATGAAAACTTTCTCTCACTTTATTTTTTTTCCAAATCTAGATTTAAAATTTTTCTCAACCAAATTCCTTCATCCCTACAACAAATTTTTTCCTAAATCATCATTGGAGGTTAGAGGAGCAAGGACCTACAAGAAGAAAGCAATGATCTACAAAGAGGAGCAAGGATCTACAAGTTGAAGGCTCATTTTACCCAACTTGGAGGTTTCATTGGGAATCCATCTCCCAATAGGTACAATTCAGTTTTTTTTTAATTAGACTCTAAATCTATAGTTTAACTATAAGAAACTATCCCATATGCTAAGACTACCCATAAATTGGAATTATGTTCATGGGAGGCCTATGGAGAAAGTTATAGTATATTTTGTGTCAATTTTGGGGAAATTTCGAGATTGGCACATGTTGTATTTATCAATTGGTCAACTAGAACAAATTGACATATGTTTGATTGTGTGTGACTAGTGTCGTATCCACAATTGGATACGTGTAGGCCGTATCCCGATAATTTGGAGATACGGGTTAATTTGGAAGATTTCCTCCGACACGAGAATTTGTACATGTCATATTTTGACATGGACACGTAGATTGACTCTTCGTATTGTTCATATATACTATTTTAGACTTGCTCGTGTCCTTCGGGATACGTTTGGTTGTGTGGTGGAGCCGTATCGCAAGTGTATCATAGAATGAGTGTGATACGGGTGCGGTGCACTCCACGTATTTGTTTTATTGCATTGTATATTCAATTTGCCTTATTTATAGCTATTAGAGTATAATAAATTATGATTATATATATATATATATATATATATATATATATATATATATATATATATATATATATATATATATATATATATATATATATATATATATATATATATATATATAGTATTATATGGATATATGTATATGTATGGGATTGGTGGTTATATATATATATATATATATATATATATATATATATATATTGATATGTGTATCCCTATGATTATGTATATGTGTATGTGTATATCTATAGATATGTAATTATATGTACATAGGGGTGTGTGTATATATATATATATATATATATATATATATATGTGTGTGCGTGTGTGTGTGTGTGTTGGTTAGTGGTTATATTTATATATGGGTATATATGTATGATTATACTCATATGGTTGTTTATCTATATGTATATGTGTATGTTGTATAATATATATGTATGGTTATGTTGTATATATATAAATATGTATAGGAGATTGTATATATAGGTTGATATATAGGTATCCATATATATATATGTATAGTTGTGTTTATGTGTGTGAGTGAAGAGTTACATATATGTATATAGATATAGGTGCTTGTGTATATGTGCTTGTGTGTGTGTGTATGTTTACATATGTATATGTATATGTATATGTATATGTATATGTATATGTATATGTATATGTGTATGTTTGTATATATATATATATATATATATATATATATATATATATATATAGATGAGAGTGTGTACATATATATGTATTGATATATACTGTGCGGCAGCAGCGCAACAACAACGTGGATGTAGCGAACGCAGCAGTAGCGCGACAGCGCAGTGCAGCTGCAGCAGCAGCGTGGCTGCAGCGAACGCAGCAACGCGCGAGTAGCAGCAGCGGCTAATAGCATTTCAGCGCTGCAACAGCAGTGCAATTCAGCAGTGAGGAGCCAACCTGCAGAAATGAACAGCAACAACAATGTGATTCAGGTCAGAGAGACAGGTAGTTAAGGTGTGGTTAGTTTTATTTAGTTTATTAGTGGTTTAGCTAGTTAAGGTTAGTAGTCTAGTTAGTTCTTGTAAGATTAGTTAATAGTTTAAATAGTATAGCAGTTTGTATATATGCATGTTATCTAATAGTTAGTTATGTACATACTTGATTAGATTAGAGAGCTATATATATATATTTGGGATAGTTGTCAAGTGGCAAGTACAAGCAAGTGTTGATGGATAATTGAGGGTATCAAATTGGTATCAAGGTAAGGTATTGAGTTGTTGATCTAGGATACCAAGGTAATGGATAGCTAAGGTATATTAAGGTAAGTTATTAGTTAGTTATTGATTAAGTCCAATTAGTTTCATTAATAGTGTAGTAGCCAAGTGCATTATTAGGAGTTATGTATATAGATACTTGTTATCTAATAGTTAGCTATGCATACCTACTAGTTAGACTAATAACTATATGTATGTATGTATGTATGTATGTATGTATGTATGTATGTATGTATGTATGTATGTAAGTTAATGGTAAGTAGCTATATGTAGTATTATATATAAGTATTGTATATGTTGTAGTATTAGGTATTTAGTAGTATGTAATAGTTTAGTATGTTAGTTATAATTTAGTATTGGGTAGTGAGCTATATATTAGGATTTGATTTACCTTGTGATACCAAGATAATGTCAAGGTATTTTGTGGATACTCAAGGTATTGAGTTTGAGTATCAAGATGGGTGTGTAGGTAGTGAGATACGCATTGGTTCAAGGTGTCACCCTCATATTTTCACTTAAGGGTTGTTAGTAATTGACATGGGTAATTTTAATTTTAGGATTGATTGTATTTAAATATTGTGCATGCATGATTATTTATTATTGTATTATTTATTGTTTGTTAGTTGTAGATTTATTTTAGACTTATATAGTGGACCTAACCTATTTTATTAGTTGCATGAACCCAACATTTGGATGAGTTTAGTTAGAGCCCATGAATTAGGAGATTGTATTAATTAGTGAAACCATTAGACTAGAACCTTCCCTCCCTAATTAATTTTTTTATGAGATGTCCCAAGGGGTAATTGAGACAATTCACAATGCGTGGAGGGGGTACAGGGCCGGCCATAGTAAAGAGGAGAGAGAAATTATTTTACTTTACTAATTTTCCATTCCTTTAGATCTATAATTTTTCTCTTTCAATTTCCTTCATTCCCTCACCAATTATCCACCAATTCTTCACAAATTTCTTCTCTAATCTCAATTGAGGTTTCTACATCAACGATCTACAAGAAGGAATCAAGGAGCAAGGAGGAGGAGGCCAAGATCTACAAGGAGATGAGCTACTTTACAATTGGGGATATTTTATTGGAAATCCATCTTCCAATAGGTACATTTTAGTTTTTTCCCTTCTAATAGACTCTACATATGAGATTTAACCATAAGAAACTAACCCACATGCATAGGCTACCCATAGAAATTAGTTTTAGGTTCATCGGAGACCTACGGTGGAAGTTATGTCCAATTTGGTGTCAATTTTGGGAGAATTCTAATATTAGCACATGTAGTGGTTATCATTGGGTCGAATAGATTTAAATGACATATGATTACTTGTTTGTGAGTAGTGTCGTATCCATAATTGGATACGTGTAGGTCATATCTCGTCAATTTGACGAAAGGGTTAATTTTGGAGGTTTTCCTCCGATACGGGGTCTTGTGCATATCACATTGTGACATGGACACATAATTATTCTAATTACTATACATATTAGTGTATTAGACTTGCTTGTATCCTCCAAAATATGTTTGGTTGTGTGGTGGAGCCGTATCGTAAGTGTATCATAGAATTAGTGTGATACGGGTGCGGTGCACTCCACGTATTTGATGTTTTGTCTTCTTTGCTATACGTATATGTGTATTTATATATCTAGATGATATATATACAATATATATATATATATATATATATATATATATATATATATATATATATATATATATATATATATATATATATATATTAGTGTATAGGTGTGTGTATATATAGATCTATATGTATATGTATATATATGTGTATATACATATACATATAGATCTATATATACACTAATATATACACACACCTATACACTAATATATATATATATATATATATATATATATATATATATATATATATATATATATATATATATATATATATATATATATATATATATATATATATATAGCTAGTTATCTTTGTGTGTGTGAGTGTTTATATGCGTATGTATATATGTATCTATGTGTTTGATTATATGTGTGTAAGTATACTTATATATATATGTATTGTACGTATATATATACATAGATGTGTAGTGTTGTGTTATGTGTAGGTGTTAGTATTGTGCTTGTGTTTGTGTTGGTGTGTGAGGAGGTGAGCATCAGACAACAAAGAGAGGAGCTCGGGGTGTACTGCCACCAGTGCTTAGCAGTATCATCTAGGGGGGAGGAGACATCAAGTCACTACACAGGTGCAGCAGTGTGTTCCAGGCATTGTGCAGCAGAGGCTCGGGCTTGCACTGAGCAGTAGCAACTGCAGCCAACAACATGGAGAGGGGCTCGTGCATACCCCACTGCAGTTCAGTGCGGCTATGCACTCGGACAGCATCATCAGGGAGCAGTCACTGCAACATTGAAATCGAGCAGCCAACAACAGGAAATAAAGAGAGGTGTTCAGCTACTATCAGTTCAAATTCACTGTGCTGTGTCCGAGCACAGTATCAGTTTTCAGAAGAGGTTCACTGTGTAGGTATCATTCTCAGTTCGGTTTTGAGGTTTTGGTTAGCTTGGTTTAGTTTATTTGTGTTAGAATTAGTTAATGATTAAGGTTTTAGTCAGTAGTTAGTTGCTGTGTTAGTTGTTAATTGTTTGTTAGTTACATACTTTTATGTAGATAGTTAGCTATATATATATAAATATATATATATTAGTAGATGTTACTGTATGATAGTTAGTCTCATATACTAATAGGTAGTGTATCTTAATAGTTAGTTATAATAGATATACATATTTTTGTATGTTAGTATTATAGTTAGTTCTATATTATATTGATATGTATATATTAGTGTTAATTTATAATTAGTAGATTAGTTTGGGGTTTTATATATCTATTGGTATTAGTTATACGTTAGAGTTTTGGGTTACCTCGGGATACCAAGGTATTACCAATGTTTTGAGCCGATACCCAAGGTATTGAGTTTGGATATCGAGATAGGTACGATACGCATTGGTGCAAGGCCAAGGTATCGTATTTTCATTGTTGTGATATAGTATTAAGTATATTGACTTGTATATATATATATCTAAAATACTATTTTTATATACGAAAACTTGCGTAGGATACTGCTTTTTGAGTGCCTTCTTGTATCTTAGCGTAGCTTGTATAGTTTAATTTTATAGTATATCGACTTAGTGACTTAGTGTTAAACTCTTGCAACCTAGATTTCCTTGGTTTAACCTAGAAATGGCTTATTGACCTAGAATTGCATCATATTAACTTATTTTTATTCTTGAACCTTGTATTGATGCAACGTACCATATATAGGTCTGTGTGACACCAGCTTGGGCATCGAGAGACACACCTTGCTCAGGACTTCATGCGAGTATATTTTTTTGTTAGTTTTTATTTCATGATAGTGTATATATCACTTATTCTAGAACTGCATACTTGATTCTGACACTTGGTTACACAGACTGGTACTATATGGATCTCGTCATGAGGTGTTATCCCCTACCGTTTTTAACGGGTACTCAGTCACATGTATTTTATCGTATGCATCGGGTATTAATTTTTATGTACTTCTTGTGCATCCACTATTTTGTGTGCTAGTGTGACTATATCGTGTTCATGTACGTAACATGTCGTGATTGGATCCATGAGTATTGGTTGGGGAGGGGGAGTAGAAGTTGGTTATGTGGTCAAAGCCCTATTGATCTCATGTGTATGTCGATTATACATCTCACGTATAATGGAGTTGCCTTTATACCTCATGTGCAACCTAAGGCGATCACATAATGAACTTGCACTCTAAACCACATAACTAGTATTCTTGTTTTCTACTTGCAGTTTATTTCCCGTATTTACTTTCTAGTTCTTATAGTAATTATTGCCTGTTCTCACATGTATTGTACATTCTTACTACTTGTGCATCTTGTATCCTTTTCTATTGCTCGTTATATATGCTCGATTATGTATTTAAAACTGCTTTCAGAGGTATGTACTTCGCTCCAATCCTGACTGGATATATTTTTCAGATGATTGGCTAGAGGAGTTGTGTCCCACGTATTACAGCCCGCAGGAGGGTGAGACTTTAGAGGATACTCCCCTAGAGCAAGAGGACATAATACTAGTGATCGAGGAGGTTTAGTTTATGTTTGGTGGTTTTGTATTTGACTATTCTTTTGTTGAGATTCACAGTTGTATTATTATTTCAGACTTGTGGTATATGTGCCAAATGGAGAGCTTTTGCATAATTAATGAAGGGAAACTTGGTTAATCATGAGAAAAACAAAATTAAAATCATGATTTGTTCATTGAGTGGTCTCTCTCTCACTCTCTCTCTCATTAGCTAACTTAGATAAAAATACTACGTTAGTATCTCCTCCAATGATCTAGTTTTTGTGCAACCTTTCTTCCACTTGAGAAAGGCTGTTGATAAGGGCACTACATAGTTTACTTAGGGCTAGCCCAGGATTGGGGCTAGCCCATTAATGAATGAAGTTTACTCATACTAGCCCAAAAGTTTACTCATACTAGCCCAAACTTTAAACTCTCCTCCCAAACCCTCCAAACCCCCACCGGAGCCCTCCCCCCTTCTCCCTTTCTTGCCGGAGCTGTCCTCCTCCACTTCTTCCTCCTCCTCCTTGTCGATGGCTCCCAAAGTCTCGAAAGAATCAAGGTACAATTCTTCCTTCTCCTTGTTCTATTGCATTTAGAAAATTTTCCAAATTTTTAAAAAATTTCTATTGCATTTCGAAAATTTTCAGTGGTTATCTTTCCATTCTTAAAATAAGGGCATACAAGTCCTGAATATAGTTTAGGATGTAGTTTGGATATTTTTCTGGATGCTCGTACCCGATTTTAGGGCATACAATTTTGAAATTCGTCGAATGTATCGAGCAGAATCATGCGGGACTGTAGAAATTTCTACAGTCCTATATGTATAAAGGACTGTAGAAATTTCAACAGTCCTGTATAATTTAGGACTGTAGAAATTTCTGCAGTCCTGTATACATATAGGACTGTAGAAATTTTTACAGTCCTGAATGTTAAATTAATTTAGGATGTTAAAATATATTTTTTTGTCTTATAGTCACGACCCTCGGAAGGGCACTGAGGATGAAGATATCATAAGAAGACGGCCTACTGCTTCGATGCGTAAGGAACGCAATATTCAGCGTACTATTGAACCACCTCTCACTATCCGCGACCCCGAGGCGAGCCCTAAAGTTAGGAAACGTCGACTGACGAAGAAGACTGTCACTCGTTCGAAGATACGTGCTCCTAGTACTCCTAGTACTTCTGGTTCTTCTTCCTCCTCCGATGAGGACATACCAAATGTCCAAAATTGGCCAACTGATGGTTCAGGACCTTCTCAGCATGCAGATAGTCCTGTCGAGACTCTCCCACAAACCCTCAAAAATTGGGCTACTGATGGTTCAGGACCTTCTCAGCAGCCAGATAGTCCAGTCGAGACTCGTCCAAACGGTTGCTCTATGTTGCCGTCGATCGAGAACCATATTGCATACCAAATATGGAACAATCCGGTAAGTACATTACGTTATGATAATTTTATATATAGTTGTATGTTCTAAGTTCATCCAATTATTTATAGATAAGTACATTTTATATATAGGTATAAGTTCATCCAATTGTTTACTTTTCAGGAGAGTTCTCGTTTGTTAACGGTGATCAACCACGGCAAAAAATGCAATACATGGAGGTTTAAATTATTGAAGACGATGTGAAGGCTAAAATCATTCCCATCAGTTTATAATATTTGGGTAACTACTCATACACGATGGTGGATAATACACTGATATCATCATTTGTAGAACAATGGCATCCAGAAACTAACACTTTCTATCTACCAAACGGAGAGTTGACGATTATCCTTGATGACGTCCATTATATATTGGGACTTAGGGTTGATGGTCGAGTCATGATGAATCATACTTTTGACGAATCGAGCATCAACTTTTACGACCATATCGTGGATTATGTATCAGGGTGTCTGGGAGTTGATGCCACTAGTTTTACCACCCTTCGAGAATTCAAGAAGTCGTACGGACTTCCTTTAAAATATTTGGAGGAGATATTCGCTGATCCGGACCCCGAAGTGGATAATAGCGATAATGTGGCCCGTAGATATATGCAGTTCATCATAGAGGCTGTCGGCATTATGGATAAGTCTGGAACGTCCATACATGCCAAATATCTCCTGAATTTGGACGACATAGACACGGTGGAACAAATATCTTGGGGAAGTGGTATACTAGCATACCTTTACCGTGAGCTTGGTGCGGCATCCCGCGTCGGTTCGAAGACAATATTCGGATGCCAGACTCTACTCCATGTATAGATATATCTTTGTCAACTTGTATACATAATTAAAAATTTTGTTATTAATTTTTGGACTAATATTCTTTTAACTTGGTTACGTGAAGGCATGGATATACGAGCACTTTCCAACCCTGCAGCGGGCTAAACATAACCGTGGGTATGACGAGCACCTTCCTAGAATATGCAGATGGAAGCCAACTAAGGAAGATGCCAAACGTCCACACACATTGGCCGTCCTATGGAATGCACTCAAAGATATGACGATAGAAGAGGTGAATTGAGACCTAATTTTTTAATGTTTGGTAATAATTTACTAAATTACGTTATGCTAAATGACGTTATGCTAAATTTTATACGTTGTAGATTATTTGGGATCCATATCATGATTTGCGACAGACTAGTCGTCCATTGCAACCAGTCGCTTTATATCACGGTCTGATAAGTTGTCATAAAATCGATGAGGCTTATATGCCTGATAGAGTGCCGTCAGTTTGGCTACGTACAAACAGTCCCGAAGTGCACATTGAAAATGATAACTGCTCCGCGAAGTACAAAACCGTTAAACTATATTCCTGCGGCGTTCAACTGGGTCTCGGACTTCTTCATTGAGTGGCAACGTCATGTTATTAGAGAAACCAAACGGCAAGCAGCAGTAAATATGACAGAATGTAGCGACGACTACCTCGCCTACTACGCTGGTGTTGGACTACCTACCTTGTTCAAATACGGAGGCGATATTGTGTGTGTACCATCAGATCTTTTCGCCAAATCTGTCTTGTATACTGCATTGGTCAAAATGGTGAGCCTACTTCTTCACTTTCAGTTTGATATATGTAAATATTTATAACCTAACAAATTTTTGAAATTCTCATGAATAGGCTAGAAAAGTGAAGAAGTTGGGAAGAAGCCTCGTAAGTTGCCAGGATACGAATTATATGGAAATCAATGACGAGCTACAACAAATCGACAACGCTGAAGATTTCCCTTTCTTGGAAAATCGAGAGCAACGTACAAAGAGGCGACATAAAGTTTAGGCCATGTTTCAAGACTTGTAAAACTTTGCTACAATTTATGTTTTGAGACATGTAAAACTTTTAAGTTTGAAAACTTTGAGTGGTTATGTTTTGTTGAAATATTTTGATTGGTTATGTTTTAAGTTTGCTATAATTTGCTACAATTTGTGTTTTAAGTTTGCTACATATAGTTGTTAAATATGCAGAGGCAGTGGCTAAAAACTTTGTCACGCCCCAGTCCCAAAATATTGAGGGACTAGACACGTGGCAATGGCCAGCAACACGCACCAATGGACAAACCCAATTTAATGGATCCACTAGGGCGTACTTAAGCTGTATTACAACAATAAGGTCTACTAATCTCATCCACAGAATGAATATATCAATGTCAACCAAAGGAACAATATCAACATCAAATCACAAGTAAATAAATCGGGGAATAACCCGATAACAAGTCTGATACAATTGTTCATTTAAACAAGAATGTAAATAGCATCACAGATTGAGTATGGAAGAAACATATACTCAGAAAAATCCATGGCAATCACCTAGTCCTCGGTTCCTGGTTCTTCTCCACTGTATGCACCTGATCCTGCTTCTTCTCCTGCTAATGCTCCTGTACTGCATACCTCAGGGTGGATCTCCTCTGCTAATCTTGGGGACATAATCCGGATCCAGGTCCTCAGGGGATATAGCAAGGTACAAAATAACTCATGCCAAAATAAATACAGTGCAGCAATAAATGAAATAATAGGGTAACTATATAACCAGCTAAGTGATATGCAAGTTGAGAGCAGCACTAGAACTCAGGATGAGACCAGTACAAGCTTTGTGTTTGGGAGCCGGTAGCGGTGATATCATGTAATGGGCCAAGCTCGGGTTTAGAGTCTTGAGCACCGCATTAATAAGGGTTTTATATATATAATCACCCTGTAGCCTGTGTCTCTTCCCACCCAATGTAATCATACGTCTCATGTCCACAACGTCTCGTGTCCATGCCACGCAAGATCAAAACTAATGCGGCAAGTCATAATAAGATCTAAGAATATAATGTCTATGCCATGAAACCTGCAACCTACACAGAATTACCTTGAATATTTCAGGAAGATTTTGTCACATGAATAGTGTCAGGTGTCCTGGGTATAACGTACTTGATAATGCAAGTACGAGAATGCAAAGGGTCACGATATCCACTTCTAGGTGATGTTACACAACTCCGCGTACGGTATTGGCATCCGAATATTATTCGGATGCTAAGTAAGTCACACGGTCTTAGGTTAAGCATGTACAACATTATATAAATAAGTCAAAGAAATATGTAGCAATACTGCAGTGTTGGCAAGGTACACTTGCCTGGGGTTCTGCCTCCAATTGTAGCTCTGGTCTCAGTAGAATTTGCTGGTACTCCTCCGGTTGCTGAAATAGACATCACCATCAGATTCAAAAAATATCAAATAGCTAGAAACGCCTGTCCTTGAGTCCAATTTGGACACAGGGACAGAAATGACAGTTTCTGGTCAAAGCGGGGTCCACATGTGGGCCGATTTGCACCGAAAAATGTGTCAGGAACAAAGGTCTCCAAATTTATCCAACTTAGTGTCAATAAGTCCAGAATGATGATACGAACCCAACAAAACTTCCAGAATTGGATTTCGATGAGCCGATCACAAAATCGTCCGTCAAGTGGAGCCGTGGGGCCCACGATACGCGAATTTTATCAACGTTCTCAGAATCGAACCAAACTTGGGTCACAGGACCAGCGTATTGCTACGAGTCCAATGGCATAAGTTTCGTTTTGATCCGACGTGTGTACACCAAGTTACAACGAGATCCAGAACAGGTGGATACGAGACGTTGTCGGCGGATACGCGTTGATTTCGGTGTGCACGCACATCCAAATCAACTTCTGCGAAATCCTGCATGACCGTATTAACGGTGCGCACCTTTCGGTGAAGATCGCACGCGACCAAGTCGTCCCGTTTGGTGGGGCGAACTCAGTTCCGGGGGAAAACGGGGTGAATATTTTCCTGTTTTTGGATCGCGGTTCGCGATCACCACAGGACGCGATACACCGAGCGGGTTGCACGAGAATCGAGAGGGTCACGCAGGGTTCACGTCACAACAGACGAAACAAAAAACGGGGCAACGAGGAGAGAGAAAAGGTACCTGAACAGGGCTCCGTGGAAATCGGGATTCTCGTGTCCGCGAGTCGACACGACACTACGACACAGTGTCCGGGTTACTGTTCTAGGGTTAGGGTTTCGATCCACAACGGCTGGGGCTTCGCCGAAGGCGGCTAGGCACGGCTGGGTGGGCTACTCGGGCGGAGGCGGCCGGGGATGGCTCAGGCGAGGCTGGCCGGGGCTCTGGCGGTTCGTCGACGGCGAGTTGGAGCTGTTACGGCGAGGTCCTGGGTGGCGGTGGCTCGACTGCGGGGAGGTGGCACGGCGGCTGATCGAGAAGGCCGGGGCTGTACGGCCGGGGAGGTGACTTGGCTGCTGCTGTGGAGGGTCGGAGGAAGCTCAGGCGGCTGGCTCAGGCGCTGCGGGGGGGGGGGGGACGGCGAGGTTGGAGAGAGAGGCGGAGGCGCTGGGAGAGGGTTGAGGGGATTCGTCGGGGACGACGACGGAGCGGGGCAGAGCTGAGACGGGGAGAGGGTGGTGGTGAGACGGCGGGGAGAGGGTTTTATAGAGGCGGAGGAGGGGAGACGACGGGTGGCGGTTGCGGAAGGTGAAGGGACGCGGGGAGGCGGGGGAGACGCGGCAGTTACGCGGCGGCCGGAGGCGAGCGGGCGGCAGTTGAGGGAAGCCGGAGCAGCGACGGGTGCGGGGGAAGAGGAAAGGGGTTTCGGGTAGGCGGAGCCGGGTTGGGTCGGGCGGCGGATCCGGCCCTATCCACTAAAACAGGAATGCGGGTCGGGTAGGCGGGTTTCGGGTCGACGGGTTAGACCCGGATCCGACCCGCAGGGTTTGGGTCGGTTCAATTGACCCGGGTCCGGTTTGGGTTGGTTTGGTTCACTTGAACTGGGTTTAATCCTAGGGTTTAATTTGGTTTATTTTAAACTTGGTTTTTAGGTCTTTAAAAATGCTTCCGGGGTCCAATAAATTCCCGAAAAATTATCCTATGTCTAATTTTTTATTTTACATCAGAAAATATTATTTTCATAATATTTTAATATTATTTAACATCATTTAAAAATCATTTAATTATAAAATATCTTAGTTTTAATTATAGAAAATTCCAAAAAATTATAAAAATCCATTTTAAAAATTTTGAAAAATCAGGGGGTTTACAAACTTGGACTGTCAAATTCTGGACAGTCCTGAAAGCTATCAGGACTGTCAAAATTTTGACAGTCCTAGTTTTATATAAAATTTTGCAGAGACAGTGGGTTTAAATTAGGACTGTTAAAATTTTGACAGTCCTCATAGCTTGTAGGACTGTCAAAATCCTAACAGTCCTAGTTTTATATAAAATTTTCAGTGGGTTAGATTTAGGACTGTCAAAATTTTGACAATCCACATAGCTTGTGGGACTATCAGAATCCTGACAATCCTAGTTTTACATATAAATGTGCAGACAGTGGGTTAAAATTAGGACTATCAAAATTTTGACAGTCCTCATAGCTTGTAGGACTGTCAAAATCCTGACAGTCCTAGTTTTATATAAAATTTCCAGTAAAATAAAATTAGGACTGTCAGAATTTTGACAGTCCTCATAGCTTGTGGGACTGTCAAAATCTTGACAGTCCTAGTTTTACATATAAATGTGCAGACAGTGGGTTAAAATTAGGACTGTCAAAATTTTGAAAGTTGTAAACCCCCTGATTTTTTAAAATTTTAAATTCTGGATTTTTCACAATTTTCTGGAATTTTCTGGGATTTTTCTGAAATTAAAAACAGGGTTTTAAATTATTAAATAATTTTTAAATGATAATAAACAATATTAAAATATTATAAAAATAATATTTTTGGGTGTAAAATAAAAAACTGGACTTAGGACAATTTTTTCTGGAATTTATTGGGCCCCGGACCTATTTTTAAAACACCTAAAATATAATTATTTAATTATTTAACTATTTAATGATTTAGTTATTTATTTTTAATTAATTAACCTATCCCTAGCCCAGCCCAAACCCGCGGCCCAGCCCGTTGGGCTATCGGGTCGGGTCGGATCCGCCCGACCCGCACCCGAACCCGCTTCGTCTAACGGGTCGGGCCGGGTCTGCCAGACCCGCACCCGCCTGACCCGCTGACCCTTTCTCCCCCCCCCCCCCGCGAAGCCCGCTTCCCGCGCCGCTTCCGCCGGCCGCGTCGCCCGCCGCTCCGCCCGGCCGACGCCCCGCGCCCCGCGGCCACGACGCCCTCGTCCCCCGCCCCGCTCGGCCTCCCCTCTCCCGCCGCCTGCCTATAAAACCCTCCCCTGCGACCTCCTCCCCCGACCCAGCTTCCCCCTCTGACCGCCTCGCCGCGCTGCCCCCAGCCGCCCAGCCGCCGTCTTCGCCGTCCCCGCCGCCGGCAGCAAGCCCTAACCCTAACCCTAATTCCCAAATCAGTTGGACACGTGTCGGACACGTGTCGGACACGATTTTGCCCCGGTTTTTGGGTCCCGTTCAGGTGCGCGTATCTTTATGCTCGTAATCTCGTTTTCGATTCCGCAAATTGCGTTGCGAAGTCTGTATGACCCTCTCGGTGCCCGGACAAACCGCTCGGGGCATCGCGTCCTGTGGTGATCGCACACCGCGATCCAAAAATAGGAAAAACCAGACCCTGTTTTACCCCGGAACTGAGTACGCCCCGCCAAACGGGACAACTTGGTCGCGTGCGGTCTTCACAGATTCGTGCGCATCGCCGATACGGACGTATGGGATTTCGCGGAAGCTGATTCGGGTGTGCGTGCACACCGGAATCAACGCGTATCCGCGGACATCGTCCCGTATCTGACTTTTCTGTAATTCACCCTAATTTTGTGTACACACGCCGGATCGAGACGAAACTTGCGCCATCGGACTAGTAGCAATACGCTGGTCCTGTGACCCAAGTTTGGTTCGATTCTGAGAACGTTGACGAAATCGCGTGTCGTGGGCCCCACTCGACGGACGATTTTGTGATCGGCTCATCGGAATTCAATTCTGGAAGTTCTGTTGGGTTCGTATCATCGTTCCTGACTTGTTGACACTAAGTTTGGTAAATTTGGAGACCTTTGACCCTGACACATTTTTCGGTGCAAAGCGGGCCCACATGTGGACCCCGTTTTGACCCGAACTGCCGTTTCTGCCCTTGTCTCCAAATTGGACTCAAGGAAAGGCGTTTCTAGCTGATTGATATTTTCTGGATCTGATGGTGATGTTTATTTCAGCAACCGGAGTATCGCCTGCAAATCCAACCGAAGTCAGAGCCGCAGTCAGAGCCGGGACCACAGGCAAGTGTACCTTGCCAAACCCTGCAGTCTGCTATTTATTTCCTTGGCTTAATTTAGCATCAGTGGGCAAGTAAAGCTCGTCAATTTTCAGTAGTTCCTGTGATAATATTTTGCTGGATTTCTTGTGTAAAATCATATAAACTTGTTTTAACTGCTTAACCTAGGAAACGTGTGACGTACTTAGTGTCCGATCATAGTCGGGTGCCAACCCGTACGCGGTGTTGGCTACGTCATTTAGATATGGATATTCGATACCCTTACTCTTGGTACTTGTCCTATCAAGTACAACAAAACCCAGGACACTTGACACTATTCATGAGACATAATCCTCTTGAGATATTCACGATGATTCTGTATAGGATACAGGTTATGACATGGACAGTTTATTCCTAGACATTATATGACTGCTGTATTAGTTATGATCTTGCGTGTCATGGACATGAGACATGTGATTACATTGGGTGGGGAGAGACACACAGGCTACAGGCTGTTTTCATATATATATACTATTAGTGTGAGGTCGTAGACTCTCCAGCAGAGCTAGACCCTTTACGTGTTATTACTGCTACCGGCTCTCCGACACAGAGCTTGTAGCGGTCTCAGCCTGAGTTCTAGTGATGCTCTCAACTTGCATTTATCACTTAGCTGGTTACATAGTTTATCCTGCTGTTTCATTTAATTCTGCTGCATTGCTTATATTTTGGCTTGTATTATCTGTACCTTGTTATGTCCCCTGAGGACCTGGAATGGACTATGTCCCCAGGTATAGCTGAAGAGATCCATCCAGAGATACCCCGTACCAGAGCACTTCCAGGAGCTGTACCAGGACCTAAAGACGAGCTCGACCCAGAGGACTTCTCCTGAGCATTGGTCGTATGTAGTCATTTATTTCTATTTCTAGTTGATTATTTCCTGCCCATTTGCATCTGTTGTACCAGACATATTCTCGGATTGTTTCCCGAGATATTTATTGAGATGTGCTTATTTATTCTATTGCATTATTTTTGGCAGTTACTCTGTGTTTATCTGTTGTGGATGAGAATAGATTAGTCTGTGACCTATATTATTGGTTCTATAAATTGTTAGACTACAGCTTAAGCATATCCTGATGGATCCATTAAATTGGATTGTCCATCGGTGCGTGCTGCTGGCCATTACCACGTGTCCAGTCCCTCGATATTTTGGGACTGGGGCGTGACAACAGTCCTCATAGCTTGTAGGACTGTCAAAATTCTGACAGTCCTAGTTTTATATAAAATTTCCAGTGGATTAAAATTAGGACTGTCAGAATTTTGATAGTCCTCATAGCTTGTGGGACTGTCAAAATCCTGACAGTCCTAGTTTTACATATAAATGTGCAGACAGTGGGTTAAAATTATGACTGTTAAAATTTTGACAGTCCTCATAGCTTGTAGGACTGTCAAAATCCTGACAGTCCTAGTTTTATATAAAATTTTCAGTGGATTAAAATTAGGACTATCAGAATTTTGACAGTCCTCATAGCTTGTGGGACTGTCAAAATCTTAACAGTCCTAGTTTTATATAAAATTTCTAGTGGGTTAAAATTAGGACTGTCATAATTTTGACAGTCCTAGTTTTATATATATCACAGTGGGTTAAAACTAGGACTGTCAAAATTTTGACAGTCCAGTTTGCTTGTGGGACTGTCCAGATTTTGACAGTCCTAGTTTTATACATATTTTGACTCATTGCACAACGTACAGTTCTAGTTTTATTTCTTTTATTGCACAACATATATTTCAATATACAGTTCAACATACATGGCTCATTGCACAACATACGGTTCAACATACAATTTAACAAACATGGCTCATTGCACAACATACAATATAAGATGTATCAATCGATTAGAATATCAAAGTAGTCCTTCGACAAGATTTTTGGATCCTCTATCTTCATCATCTTCTTATAGCCAGCAATTGCATCCGTGTGGGTGTCGTCCATGCGATCGCTTCCTCTGGTACATGTTTATACCAAAGCGTAGAAGGTGGAGGAATAGAAGAATGACCGATAAATCTTGGGATGACAAAGTGTTGTCCGACAAGCCCTATCGAACATAGATTGGATAGTCCGTGTTTGGCCGGGGGAGCGCACATTGGAAAGAAAGTATTGTTAATGCCTTGTGAGATAATTACTATAGGTATCTTATACCTATTAGAGAATACGTATGCAGCAGGCGGGACATCCATGTAATGGTCTGGTTCTGTAACTGTTTTCGTACAAGGTATGCTTGCCAACAAATATCCAACAATTTTTACGCCGAGTATTTGCCTATAGAAGGGTAGACGAGACTCTAACTCCTCGTACAGCTCTTCCCTAACCTGTCTCCATCCTGCTTCAACTGAATAGCCTAGATGTCTTGCTAGTGCATGCTATCCACAATGGCCATCCTTAGGAACATCAACAATAGACCAAATGAAATCCCGTATCTCAGGTAGAAATTTTTTAATGTATAAACTATATGAATCAGAGAAGTTATCTGAACCCTCCGTCGTGACTACATCGTTCATTTTCTGTTTCTTTCCCCTTCGAATAGTAAGCTTACTCTTTTTCTGCGAAAATACCACACTTTCGATAACCGACTTTGCCTCAACTTGCTCTAAATTGCGTTCAATATATTCAAACAAGGATGGATCTCTTTTAGTTGACTCCATCTCCTTCTTTTTTACTCTACTCATTCTTGAGTGTGGTCTTCCCTTAGGAGTTCGAACAACAGATAGCTCTTGCAATCGAGTTGTTGCCGGGACTGTAATTTCTTGGATTTTAACCTCAATGGATCTTCTCTCCGGTTTCGATGCGACATGCCACCTTGCGTGCAGGAGTTTCACTTGTGGCAAAGAAAATAAATCATCGTGAACTTCCACCGTCGGCATTATCGAGAGCTGTCTCCAACGTTGATCAACAACATCTATTGGAATAGGTATAGATTCACTATGATATTTGTTAATCTCATGTGCACAAAAAAGGCCGAGTAAATGTCGATATGAACAATCGCAAACCTCGGGATCATAACCAACCGACTTTGTCACGCCCAGTCCCAAAAATACGTAGGACTAGGACATGTAAGCATGCCAGCCGCATGGATATGGCAACTCCAATATATGAAAACCAAATCCATACGTACATTGTAATATGAATATCAAATCCACAAGTGGTATAAAATGTAATACAAGTCACAGGGTAAAATCTAAATCTCATCCATGAAAATCAAATATAGATAAATAACCAGTATTTATGAAACTAGATCTCAATATAAGTACCTAGGGATGATAGTTGGATGAAAACAAATCCACTACCAACTCAAATGGAAAAGTACAACACAATAAGCACAATATGAGAATACCAGCTAACAATCACGGGCTCGAAGAGAAGACATCCTCGAAATATCTGTAACCATCCGAATCTGCACTCCTGCAAATACTCAAGAACAGATACACCTGGCAGGGGACCAGGTCCTCAGAGGGACATAACAAGATACTTAAACATATGCCAATAAAGTACTAAAATAAATATCCAATGGGGTCGCCTAACCGTCTAAGTGAATGCAGTTAAGAATAACTTTTCCCACAAGAGAGCTATCTGGCTGAAAACCTGGGATTTGACATGGTTCTCTATTGGAGATCCAGGGGCCTAAAAAGGCACGGCGTCTTTTGAACACCGGAGGCCCGCCTGATATAATATAATATATAGTGGTCATCACCGCCCGTATCTCCAGCGGAGAATCCGGCCGCACAATAGAAAAAGTGTAAAGGAGCTCAAATGGGGTACTTGTTGTTCTCCCCACCCCATGCTCTAAGCATGTCACATCCATGACACAATTTGGTTCATAGCCTATTCTTAGTACCCTAACCCAAATCCTGCAACCAAACAAGGACAAGGATGGGGCCACCGTACTACAATAAGCTATGTCCCCGGACCTCTAATAACTGCCAAGTCTACTAGCATGCAAAGTTTCTAACAGCAGTTATTCCTAATGCACGGCCCACACGTACCGATGATCAGTCAATACGTACGTCCGTGATCTATATGAGACTCACAACTCGTGTAAAAATATGTGTCACGGTCAAATGAACCTGATGATACTACATGATAATAGGGTAGTCTCATAAACAAGGTCAATGCAAATACATAAATAAAACATATCGCGACGACACTGTCGCGCGCATTTTATATAACAGTTAAAATATATGAACTAAAGACAGAAAATAAAGATGCATGCAACATATGGAATATAAATGACAGTACAA
This sequence comes from Iris macrosiphon, assembly GCA_036927795.1. Taxonomy (NCBI): domain Eukaryota; kingdom Viridiplantae; phylum Streptophyta; class Magnoliopsida; order Asparagales; family Iridaceae; genus Iris; species Iris macrosiphon. The sequence continues at coordinate 200,691,516 of JAYESA010000007.1, read as the reverse complement.
TGGCAAGATATACTTGCCTGGCAAGGAAGCTGCAATGTACCAATAATTTGCTCCAGAAATCGCGCAGAACAAATCCAATATCCTATGTACACATAAATATAATACAATAGAATCATTAGTCTTTACACTAGCACATACACAACCACATTTACACTGGACTCAGGGGGTATACTAAGGGTAACACTAGTCATCTAACACGGTCAATTACGCGTTGAATTACGCGGGTGTCGCGTCTTCAAGTACTGTACAAAATTAGTCAGTCAACTGACATGTGTCTATGCCAGTATGTTAATGTACGCAAGGCGGACAAATTCACAAGTTCTTAGGGTCAACATGGTCAAGGTAAGTATGGGATAGTCCACGGTGTCCTAGGGTCGTACAGTCTGAATATTTAGTCATAATTATCAATTAGCATTTACTTACATATATATTCATATAACTATATAATAATATAATCATCAATTTATTTACATAATTATTGGAATACATATAGTAATTACGTACATAAATATATATATACCAAACTGAATAATATTTGCGTACATGTAAATGTACGAATGCGCGTTGGGTTCTCCGACTCAGGGTCTGATGTAAACTAACCGTGGTGGCTAAATACTACGTCCTACTGGAACCCTATCAGAGAATGTACTCGTCTAGGGTCCTGCTGCTGGTATGAATCAGAGTCCAAGTCACAGTCCAAATAGCCTATGTATTACAAATTTATCACGTCAAAAGATAATTTATTTTAATTTATTTAATTCTAAAATAATTACTCTAAAATCCTATTTTAATCTTATTATTCTGATTTTTATGTTAATTCCTAAATTTTGTCCAAAGAAACTGAATTTTATCAACTCGAGACTCATGGCACGCAAATCTAGGCGATCTGTTGACCGAAAAGTCAACCGACACAAACTCAACTTTCATGCATGATTTCCTGTAGATTTCAGCGTCAAAAATATGCTGGAATTTATGGCTCGTCCGAATTCAAATTCGTTTGGGAATTATGGCACATACAAATTTTGTTTGTGCACCGATGGTTAAATTCTAACCTAGAAGTTCTACAGGATTAACAGTATAAAATACTTCGAATTAAATTCTGAGAAAAATATATGTCAATTATATAGACATTAGCTTTCCGAAACTTTAAACGGTTCATGATTCTGATTCCTGGTTCTCCCAGAATCGCGAAAACATCAAAACACGTCTATTTTCGGATATGCTGTGCTCTACGAATTTTCCAGAAGATAATACTCATAATTTCCTAAAAAAATTTATATAATCAGAAAGCTAACCTCAATATCGTTCTAACACAAAAAACTAGGCCTCGTTTGGAGTCCAAAGCTATGCGCAATGGCTTCTGGAAGATGAAGGAACCCTAGATGGCAATTCTCCAAAAATCGGCTCAAGAAAAACCCTAGAAAATAACTTAAACTATTATATATATAGAGGAGAGAGAGAGTGCAGCCGCGGCTCGGAGTTGACACATGTCAGCCATCCGCGTAGCCCCGTCCAAATCGAACGATCATGGTTTGACCCGGCTCGACTAAGCTGAGTCCGAGTCGAACTCTGACTCGGCTCGGCTCGAGGTCGGCTCGGCTCGGCTCACACCCACCCCGCGGTCACTGACAGGCGGGCCCGACACAGTTCGTTGCGGGAGGCTGACATGTGGGCCCACTGTTTGCTGACTGGACAGAATTAATTACTTTTTGGGTTTTCTTTTTCAGAAATTAGTTTTTAATTCAGTTTTTCATAATTAACTCAAAATAAATACTAAATATAATCAGAAAATTCCCAAAAAATTCTAGAAAATATATTTTATTATTTAGAACCTAAAATAAAAGTTTGGGATATTTTTAATTAATTTTGAATATAAAATAAATTCTTCAAAGTTCTAGAAAATTAGTGTTACTAGTTTTTAATTAACTAAAAATTATGGAAAAATTCCAATAATCTAAAATAGCCTAAAAATAATTCTAAATAAATATTTATATAAGTAAATATAATAAAAATTTATTTTCTAATTAACTAAGAGAATACTCTAAATAAATTCAACATCTATAATAAATATAATAATATAAAATATACACAAAATACCTATTTTGGGTGAGGGAGTTTACAGACTTCGAACTACCAATCTCCTCAAACAATAAGCCCAAGGCCTTGTGAGATACTACATGGATTAAACCATCCAAGAGTAGTTCATGCTTGTATTCATGCTTTGCAATATTGAGTCTCATCTCAAATGATGCTACAATCTCGTTCACTGTGAAAATAATCATCAAATGAATCGATTGCCAAACAGAGACAAAATTACCGACCGATGACCGTAAATATCTTTTTAAACTTGAGTGTGATCCTTTGACCCGGTTCATAGTGATTGTGCCATAATTCTTCACCGTGTTCGTCCATGCTAAGACGAATTATTCTTTATGTGGTTCTAGCCAAGTATCTTTGATATAAGATATGCATGTCGGGTTACTCGTCTCCCACTTTTGTTTGAACATGTACCATGTTGTGTCATAGCTGTCTGTAGTACTTGCTCGCCATATAAGACTCCAATCACTGTAAAATTCTTCGAAGCGAAGCATGTCGATTTTACCGTCCACATTTTTAAATTTTCTCTTGCATTGAGCTTGGATATTTCGATTTATATGCCAAGTGCATAGTAGTCTATGCACATGAGGAAATACAATATCTATAGCATTTATCAGCGCATATTCTCTGTCGGTAACAAAAACAGAGGGCTCTTTGTATCCTGTGTAAAGGGATTGTAGTTTTCTCAACGCCCAAGTGTAATCCTCTACTGTCTCTCTTCATAAAACAAAAAGCGACTGAAAATATTTTTCCCGTAGACGTAAACCCAACAACGTGAAAAAGATGCATCTTGAACTTGTTGGTCTTATATGTACAATCAAGGGCCAACACGTCTGCGAAGGACCGAGCCAAGTGTGTGCAATCAGGATGAGCCCAAAACAATAAAAGAAGTTCATCATTTTGTGGATGTCTTCTATGGTACTCCACGTAGTGATGCTCCCCAAGCAACTTCAATACTTGTTGCATCGCCATTCTTCCTTTCATACTATTACATTTTGCTCTCGCCAAACTATTATAGATCGTCCTCATGGTTGACTTCTTTCCATCTTCTTTTTGTCGCACGGCAGAATAAATTTGTTTCGGTGCAACTCCGGAAAGGAACATTTCTTCAACCAACTTTCTCTCATCCTCCTTCAATCGTGCCACGTAAGCATGACCCGTAAGTGTCTCTAGAATATGATGATTGTGTATTCCATTCTTAACTTCGATTATCCACTTCACATCTTCTACTTTTACAATCAACACCTTAAATGGACAACCACATTTTCTCGTCCCAACGTTTTTCTTGGAGATTTTTTTTCAACGCCACCTTTTTTTTATGATGCTCCCTGAACACACCTCCTCTTTCGCAACCTAGCTCTACATATTTTCGGTCCGGCCGAGATCTGATGGATCTTGCAATGACAATGACTATATTATGTCGTCTTCCAACTTCTCTGCACCAATCTAATACTTCTTCCTGGGATGCAAATTGAATATCCGTTGAGAATATATCCTCCACATAAACCCCAATAGCAGGATGTACCACAACATCTGTACGAGCTTGGTCCTATAACCAACATAAAATAATCTAAAAATTAATAACTTCAAATAATTGGCAGTTCAAATAATTTACAGTCTTTAAGATTCAGAACTGTCACTATTTTGACAGTCCACTTAGTATATAGGACTGTCAAAATTATGACAGTCCTATATTTATATAGGACAGTCGAATTTTATACAGTCCTTACACGATGACTGCCGAAATAGGGTTGTCATTTTACGTACCGTGCGTGCTTCGGAACAACCGACATGTTCTTCGGAAGGACCGGAGTGCATATTTAATGGATTGCATGATCCGACTTCTTCATCGAAGATAATTTCATGCATCGCTCCTACAATAGTCAAATAAAACTAAATATTTTTGTGACAATCGTAAAACTTATTCATCGTATGTTGTCGAAGACATACTGGAAGAATATTCGTTGGACAATCACCAAAGCAAAAATTTCTTCCACTTGGGACCACAACTATCAAATTCCAAAGTTAGGTTTAGATTTTTGGACTTGGGAGAATGAGAGATTTCTTCATGTGAGGGTGAAAAACAAAGAAGAGAAATAATTTTTACTTATATAGGTTAGTGTGGACTAGCCCTAAGTAACTTTGAGGAGTGGCAAACTTGTAATTTTTATAAAATTTTCAATGGACTTGCCCCAAGTAAACTATGTAGTGCCCTTATCAACAACCTTGAGAAAAGATGTCAAGATGTTCCAACCCTATAGAGTTAGCCTATTTAATTTTTGTTTATTTATTTATTTATTTATTCATTCGTCCATTTATTTATTTATAATTTGTTTTATTAGTTACAATTATCAAATAAGCCCATAACAAATCAATTTACTAATATAAATACAACTAAATTAAACAATAATTATATTCGTCTATTTTACCAATAGGCAGCCACTATATCGGCCGAGATAAAAACGTTACAAACTCTCTTCCTCGAAGCAAACCACCATCATCGTTCCCCAAAATTCCCAACTTTCCGCCATGGATCTCCTCAAGAAGGAGCTGATGAAGAAGCGCCAATCCCTCCAGTCCGACTTCAATGGCAAGAAGCTCCTCAAGCGCTCGGAAATCGAACAGAAGCGCCTCCAGAAGCTCCGCGAGGAAGAACAGCGCTCTCTCCAATCCAAGAAACCCCAACAGCAGCAGCAGCAGGAATCCCAAGCCCCATCCCCGTCAAACCCTAACCCTAACAACTCCTCTCTTCCCCCAGCTCTCCAGCCGAAGAAGAAGGCCCCCGCCGAAACCCTAACCGACGAGCAGCGCATCGACGACCTCGTCATCCCGAGGCCGGAGGTCATCCGCCGCCTCCGTATCCTCAAGCAGCCCATCACCCTCTTCGGCGAGGACGACGACGCGCGCCTCGCCCGTCTCAAGGCCACGCTCAAGTCCGGCGTGCTGGAGGTCGACAGCGACATGACCGAGGGCCAGACCAACGACTTCCTCCGCGACATCTCCGACCTCCGGAAGCGGCACAAGTCCGGGAACTCGGACTTCCTGAAGAAGCGGAAGAGGGACGAGGAGGAGGGGATCAGGGAGGAAGGGGACGGCGGGGACGACGACAAGGAAGGGATGAGTGGCGACGCGGGGAGCTCTGGTGCGGAGGGGGACAAGGACGGGAAGAGGATGGGGGCGGAGTTCAAGGACCTGTGCGACGAGGATAAGATCCTGGTGTTCTTTAAGAGGCTGCTGAACGAGTGGAACCAGGAGCTCAAGGAGATGCCGGAGACGGAGAAGCGGACGGCGAAGGGGAAATCCATGGTCGCGACATTTAAGCAGTGCGCGCGGTACCTCAGCCCGCTGTTCAAGTTCTGCAGGAAGAAGGTATAGCTCCGTTCGCAGTCATTGTTTCAGTTATCATGAAAGTTCTTTGATGATCTTGTAGTTTAAATTTTGATAGTTAGGTATGTGTCAAATTTGGTTATGCCTGGCTATGATAACAGGATTACTCATAGGGGACATTTGGGACTTGGATTGCAATGTTACCGGAAATTTCATGTTCCTGGAATTTTGTTCCCGGTCACCAAATCCGTGGGTATACTGTGTTGTTCAAGTCTGGACTGGGTGTGATTGTGTGTCGAGTTCAGGTCATGGTCAAGTCAGGTGAGCTATGGGTCTAGTCGAGTTGGGTCGATAGAGGTATGGGTGTCAAGATCGGGTTTTCTTGAAGTCTGGGTCAGGTTTCGGTCGAGTTGGGTTGGAGTTGAGATCAAGTTGAGTTTGGGTGCATATTGGGTCTGCAGGTGAGTTTGGATCTGATCGAGTTTTACTCGTGTCGGATTTTGGTTCGGATTAGGTCGTTGTTGGCCGGGTATGAGTGCTAATTGGGGTGGTTTGAGCCATATCAAAAGGATAGGTATTCTCGTTATGTGGAATAGAGAAACCAACATTCACCATAGGAATAATACTCTCGTATTGTGAGAATATGATGCTCAAAGAAATATGTTATTTTCATAAATTTTCGATTGGACTTATACAAAATGTAGTAATTTGGATAGTGTTGAAATTAGTTGATGATTTTATTGATTGTCTCATTGGCATTATATAGCCTTACAGTCATTAATACAATGATCTCAATCATTATGACAATAATCTCATAATGGAATATCCTGTGACATATTCTGGCATCCCAAATATGTCCTCAGGATATTCCCATGTGCTTATACTATACTTAAATATGACACCCAACATACCATATCAACACTCCCCCTCAAGATGGGTGAAAGATATTCACTAAGCCCATCTTGTCACATCCTCTAATCATGCTCACTGAGGCGAGTCCCTTGGTTAGTCCATCTGCTACTTGATCCCTGGTTGGAACATGGCCAAGCTCCAGTAATCCACTATCCAACTTCTCTTTGATGAAGAATCTATCAATCTCGATGTGTTTGGTCCTGTCATGCTGTACTGGATTGTTGGCGATACTAATAGCTGACTGATTGTCACACCACAGCTTCATCTTGGCTCCTTGATCCAGCTTCAGCTCCACCAGCATATTCTTCAACCATAGCAGCTCTGCAACTCCCAAGGCCATAGCTCTGTACTCTGCTTCAGCTGTCGATCTGGCCACCACAGACTGCTTCTTACTCCTCCAGGAGACCAAGTTACCTCCTACAAATATGCAATATCCTGAGGTAGACCTCCTGTCATCAGCACAACTAGCCCAGTCAGAATCACAGTAGCCCTCGATGCTCACGTGATTGTTCTTCCTGAATATTAGTCCCTTCCCGGGAGCACCTTTCAGGTACCTCAGAATCTGGTACACTGCATCCATATGACCCTTCCGTGGGTCATGCATGTAGCGGCTCACCACACTTACTGCAAAGCAGATATCAGGACGTGTGTGGCTCAAATAGATCAACTTGCCAACCAGTCTCTGGTATCTGTCCCGATCAACTGGTTCTCCAGCCTCAGCATCAATCTTGAACCTCTGATCTATTGGTGTCGCTGCAGGTTTGCACCCCAACATCCCAGTTTCTGTGAGAAGGTCCAGTGCATACTTCCTTTGAGAGAGAACAATCCCCTCTGCTTCTCGAGCAATCTCAATCCCAAGGAAGTACCGAAGAAGGCCGAGATCCTTCACCTCGAATTCCTTGCCAAGCTTTCCTTTGAGTTGGGCGATCTCCTGCTCATCATCTCCTGTGATAATCATATCGTCCACATACACCGCAAGCATGGTGATGTGGCCTCCACTCCGACGAAAGAACACAGTATGATCCGCATTGATCTGCTGATATCCCATCCCTATCATCGCTCTTCTGAATCTGTCAAACCACGCTCGAGGAGACTGCTTCAGTCCATAGATGGACTTCTTCAACCTGCAGACCTTGCCTACTGTCTGATTGGTGCCAAATCCTGGTGGTATCTCCATGTACACCTCCTCCACTAGATCTCCGTGAAGAAACGCATTCTTCACATCCAGTTGGTGTAGCTTCCATCCACCATTCGCTGCCAGAGAAATCAGAGTCCTGACAGTGCTCATCTTTGCAACTGGTGCAAAGGTCTCGTCATAGTCGATGCCGTACGTCTGACTGTATCCTTTGGCTACTAGTCGAGCTTTGTAGCGCTCAACCTGTCCATCTGGGTTCTGCTTCACGGTAAAGACCCACTTGCATCCAACTGCTCTCTTCCCCTCTGGCAATCTCACAAGCTCCCAAGTGTGGTTCTTCTCCAGAGCTCCCAACTCCTCGTGCATTGCCGCTTTCCACTTTGGATCGTTCTTGGCAACCTGCCAATTGTTAGGTACAGTAATACTATCCAAAGATGCTATAAATGCTCCATGAGAAGAAGAGATATGGTCATAAGAAACAAACTGAGCAATATCCCAACCATATCTGTTTGGAGGATTTCCTGCATTGCTGCGAGTGGTCCTCCGTACAGATAGTGGTGTGGGAGGAGTAGAAGTAGGAGGAATGATATTTTGTGAAGGAGGGGGTATCACCTGAAGGGGGGTTGGTGTCGGTGCCTCAGGAGTTGGGACCAACGCAGGCAAAGGACTTGGCACTGGCACTGTCGGTACTGGTCCTGCAGTTTGCTTCTCTCTCCTGCTGTAGGTAAGTAACTCTCCCTGAGCCGTAGGCCTAACACCTTCACCTTCTTGTCCCTTCTCCGTGCCTCCATGCCAAACTTCTAAATCGGTTACCACAAAGTTCTCCATCTCCCCCTCTCGCCTAATACTGGCAGTATTAGGCGTGTTGTGTGAAGTTCCGTCCTGGTGGTAGTATGGCTCATGCTCCCGAAAGTGGACATCCATACTGACAAACTTCTTCTTCTCTACTGGACTCCAGCACACATACCCCTTCTGGGTCGCCGAGTAGCCTACGAAGATGCATTTGACCGCTCTAGGGTCAAGTTTCCCAACTGATGGCCTGTTGTCCTTCACAAAACACACACACCCAAACACCTTCAGTGGGAGTATCCCACTATTATTGCCTTGCAATACCTCACATGGGGACTTCCATCCGAGGACCTTCGAGGGCATCCTGTTGATGAGTTGAGCTGCTGTCAACACTGCATGCCCCCACAGACTCTGTGGGACATTCATGTCGATCATCATACTTCTTGCGACCTCCAGAAGGTGTCTGTTTTTCCTTTCTGCAACTCCATTTTGTGCTGGTGTGTATGCACAGGTGGTCTGATGCTGTATTCCGTGTGCTGACAAGTATTCTGCAAGCGTCCTGTTGGTATACTCCGTTCCATTGTCAGACCTCAGTACCTTCACAACTGCTTTGTACTGAGTCTGGACATGCTTATGGAAATCCCGAAAACAAGCAGGTACATCATTCTTATTTTTCATCAAATATAACCAGGTAACACGAGAGGCACACTCAATGAAAGAAACAAAGTACTTATAACCATTCATAGTGTTAGTAGCACATGGACCCCAGACATCAGAATGTACTACCTCAAAAGCAAAAGTGCTCCTATGACCCGTGCCAACATATGAGCTCCTAGTAAGTTTTCCTAACTCGCACGCATCACATACTAATTTCTCTTTTTTTGTTTTTGCATAAATCTCTGGATATAACTTACTTAGAGTATCAAAGGAAGAATGTCCCATCCTCCGATGATGGAGCATCAAGGTATCCTCAGTCCTCTGCTGCAGTCCTTCCATGCCAGCCTTCTCTGCCATAGATACCAATGCTGAGTCCAGTCCTTCTCGATCTAGGTACCACAGTCCCTCATGCCAAGTGCCAGTCCCAAGTCTTCGTCCTGTCCCTTTCTCCTGGAAGGTCACCTTAGGAATATCAAAAGAAACAATGCATTTAAGTTGGAGGATTATAGAACTAATGGACAAGAGACTGACTGGAAAGGATGGAGCATGTAAAACATTGGATAATCTTACTGAACCTGTACAATTAACAGTACCCTTACCGACCACTGGCTGGAAAGTGCCATCAGCTGTCTGAATGCTGTCTGCTGATGCTAGGTGAGTGTAGGAAGAAAACTCACTAGCATTCCCAGTCACATGTCGAGATGCTCCCGAGTCAATAATCCAGTCTGATGATTTAAGGGAAGAGGTAGACGCAAGGGCAAGTGATTCGTCAGTACCTTCTGATGGATGGGCATATATGGCAGCGTTGCCCCTAACAAAGAATGAGGTGGACGCCTCCTCTGTTCTACTCCTCATGTCTCCCAGTGCCTGGTCCTCCACAGTAATGGTGCCATCAGCTTCTCCGTTCCCTTCTGATATCAGGAGGTTTGCTCGATAACCTCCTCGGCCGCCTCGTCTACCCCCTCGACCACGACCACGTCCTCCATTATATCCTCGTCCGCCGAACGGTCCTCGTGCACCACCTGAGTCTCCCTCCCTAGGTGGTTTGGTACAAGCATATCGATGATGACCCATCTCCCCACAGTTGTAGCACTGCCGGTTATCCTGCCAGGGTTCTCCCTTAGATCGTGTGTTACCTGAGCTGGTGATCGCTAGTGCTGACTTTGCTTCGGGGGGACCACATGTCCCTGCTTGCAGCCTGATGCGTGTCTCCTCCTGGATCATGGCTGAGATAGCCTCCTCAAGGCTAGGGATCTTTGGTTGGGCTAGAAGTAGGGCCGTCCTCTGTGCGAAAGCTGCAGTCAGCCCTTTGAGAAACTTCATCGTCCTCTCCTGCAGACACACCTGTCTCTCCTTACACTTAGGGTCCCCGCAGCTCGTCCGATCTGAGGAGTGATCATAATCCAACCACAGACGCTCCAACTCCGTGGCATACTCCTGCACCGTCTTCTCTCCCTGTACGGTGTCATCAATCTCCCCCTTTATCTGGAAGACCCGTAAGTTGTTCCCCACACCATCATAGGTCCTTCTCAACTTCTCCCACACATCTTTCACCATCTCAATACCGTCTACTGTGGCGGCAATAGACTGGACTAAGGAGTTGAGAAGCCAGATGTAGATCACCATATGAGTGGACTTCCACTCATCGCGTCCTGTCGAGCCCTCGTCCGGCTCTGTCGTCTCGCCCGTCAGGAACCCCTCCATGTTTTTTCCTGCGAGGGTTCTTCTCACCCGCCGTGACCAACTCAGATAGGTGGCTGGTCCATCTAATTTCAGATCGATGGAGGGAAGCTTCAACTCCGGCGACGTTCGTGTCGTGTTCTCACCAGCCGACATCGTCAACAACTTCATCAACGTCGCCACCTCTGCAGAATCTAGCTTCTTGATGATCTCCTCCATCGATGCTTCGTCTATCCAATCACGTCACGTCCGCTCCACGACTCACGCTCGTCCTCGTCGTCCGCTCCTAGATCCGAACATGTCCCCCCTTTTTCCAGATCTAGGCATCCCTATTAGGCGATGTCTAGTGCTGGTGTGGAGGAGGCGGCAGCACGCATGTCACAGCCGCCGTCGCAGCAGCAGCAGCAGTCGCAGCAGCCGTGAAGATTTTTTTTTTTTTTTTTTTTTTTTTTTTTTTTTGAAGGGAGGGGGGTAGACGAGGCGGGAAGGGAGGGGGGCGTGGAAGAGTTCGGTGGAGGAGATCTAGAAAATCCTCCTGTGGGTTTGTGGAAGCTTGGTGACGGCTAGGGTTTGTGGAAACTTGGCTCTGATACCATGTTGAAATTAGTTGATGATTTTATTGATTGTCTCATTGGCATTATATAGCCTTACAGTCATTAATACAATGATCTCAATCATTATGACAATAATCTCATAATGGAATATCCTGTGACATATTCTGGCATCCCAAATATGTCCTCAGGATATTCCCATGTGCTTATACTATACTTAAATATGACACCCAACATACCATATCAACAGATAGGAATATTATATTCCCTTATTTCCATTTGTATTACCACGTACCAATTGGCCCATAATGTCATGATACTTGAAAGTGCACCACATGATTCACCGGTCTATAATATCGTCGAATACCATTATCCGGCTGGTTCATTTGGCAACACTTAAAGGTGTACGGTGATATGGACGGGATTTAATATTTCCACCCATATTACTACATTTGGTATATAATGCCCAATTAAGAATGTCTTGGAACAACGAATTTTCATGGACATCAAATTCCTATAACTCGCGGAAACAATTTCCACTTGAAAAGCAGGTATTCTACTCTCTTCTATTTGGGATACTTATATATTTGAGATTGCTCAAATTATCCTGACCACGACTCCAATCTCATTTACATTTTGAGGTTGTAAACGGAAAAATCTACAATATACTTTCTTCCTCATGGCTTCTTCCTTTTCTTTCTTCCTCTCTTTGTCTGCTTCTACTCCACTCGCGCCCTCATCATGGCAACGTTTTCCTTTCTCCCTTCCTCCCCGTGTAGAACTAGACTAAACCACCGTGATGATCATTCTCCTCTTTCCTTCCTCCCTTATCCTCTGCCTCCTCCAAAATCATATTCGTATCACCATGACGGCCTTTCTCCTCTGCCTCTCCCCCCTTCGCTCCATGTTTGAACATGAACTCAACCCGAATCATCCTTCTCAATTCTCTCCTCTTTAGTCACTGACCCGAACGACCATGACACCTCTTCGTTCCTCCACTTCGCTCTCTTATGTGATAATCGAGGAAAAGTATGCTCAAGTTGTCGTCGTCATCATCATCCAAGCCTTCTTCAAAATAGGATTGACTCTGGAGCGTAAGAAAACTATTGAGGCATTAGGCTTATGAGCCATGCCATGAAATTATGGAAGAGTAATAGAGCATAGGTTAAGAAAAGAAACTAAAATTTCATAGAAGCAATTTGGTTTATGCTAGTGAGATCTACTATGGAAGTTATTTACTTATTAAAAAGATTAACAAAACAAAATTAGAGAGAAAAAGAGAGAACATTTGGCTTTTTATTGATTTAAGGAAAACTTATAATAGAGTCCGAGTGAGATAATATGATGGGATTTGGAGAAGAAACAAATTTCTAGTTGGGACTATTAAGAATATGTATGAGTATGATATGGAGTTACGACGGTTGTGCGAACCAGAGGAGATAGTTGTTTCCTATTACAATTGCTTTACATCAATGATCAACATTAATCCCTCAACTTTTTGTGCTAGTTATGGATTAAATAACTAGGCATATTCAAGATAAGCATCCTTGGTGTATGATTTCTGATGATGATATTGTATTGGTCAATAAGAGAAGAAAATTGTTAGATGTTAAAATAGAAGTGTGGAGAGCAATTATAGAATTTAAAGGTTTCAAATTAGTATAACTAAAATAAAGTATATGAAATGTAACTTTAACCATGAGTCAAAAGAAAAAAGAGAGCCGATTGTATATAGATGGATAAGAGATACCTAGGAGTCACAGTTTTTGGTATTTAAGATTAATCATTCATCATGATGTAGGGATTGGGAAGGATGGATATAGACATGATGGTTGAAAAGGAGTGATTGTAGAATATTTTGTGATTGCAAAATACCTTTTGAAGTTCGAAAATTTGGTAAGGCCAACCATGCTTTATGGATCAAAGTGTTGGACAAATTAAAAATTATGACAAAAAAAATTAGTGTAGCTGAAATGAGAATGCTAAGATGAATGAGTGACAATATATTAAAAATAGGATAATAAATGAATTTATTCATGGAAAGTTAGAGGGGATGTCAAACGAGGACAAGATAAGATAAAATCATCTTAAGGTGGTTTGGACATTTGCAACTGATAAATGTTCCGGTTAGGAGTGATAGGATAATAGTTAAAATTTAAAAGAGCCGCTAGGACTAGAGGTAGGCCTCAACGAAATGGATTGATGTTTTAAAGAATAATATTGTTTCTGTTAGTGATACATAGGGCATGACCTTTAGCAGAGCTGAATTTAAGAATATGTTTCAATCAGCCGCTCCAAGAATTTGGGATAAAAGGCTTTGTTGTTTTTGTTGTTGTTATGATACAGAACTTTCAGGAATTTGATGCCCTTGATTCCCCTGGATATGGAGTTCCTGGCAATATTGCGATCCCCGTACCAAACAAACCACAACTTGAGGATGGTTTGTGCACATTACACATTCTGATCTTTACTTAGCGGTTCTCCAGAGTTTATATACAGTTCAGTGAGTTACAGTGATGTAAACCAATTGCATAAACTGAAGACTTGATTTTTCTTGTATACTGTCACACTTGCTATTGCAAGTCACCTTAATGAATACCAGCTAGGAAGCTCGAGTACTGTAAACGTGTCTACAAGATGTGCAGTGCACGATAAGATACTCTGCCACTTCGATATGTATCGGTGGTCGTATTGGAAGGGAAGACAATTGAAGTGCAAGATGTACCATATAATATGATGTGTTGTTCGATACGCTTCTTATTATTCGGTACATAATATCATTCGATACAGAGCTTACAACTAAATGGATAGTTATCATGTTTGACTCAAATATAATGGGTTTAAACCTTTGTCCAACCAGTTGTATTCAAGTTAAAAGACGTAATTTTTTGTTCTGTCCTTTCCCTGAATTTCCTAAATTTTAGCCCCAATGATCTCCACCAACCTTTTTCGTGGCTCTGTGACCACCAGATGCCATTAACCTTGAGATCACCAGACACCATTAACCTCTCTTCTATCAACTTACAGACCTCCTTTAGATGTTCAAATGTTCTTGATGATCTCCAAGACATCCTCTAGATCCGCCAGGTAACTGCGGCCATAACAAAGAGGTATCCTCAACTTCTTCTTTTTTGGAATTTTTCTGGTTTTGATAAGCCTTATATGTTCAGTGCAGCGGTAAATATATTTATTGGTAATTTTTGTGTTCTTATAACAATTATTTGATAATTGTGTTTTTCTAGCATTTTTTGGGTGTTCTTTTTTGTGGTTTTGATAGCATTTTTTGGTGATGTTACTATTATTATTGTTTGGGTCAGGAGCATTAGAAAAAAGAGTGCTTGTGCCATTTGTAATGTCGCTATTGATGTTTCTTAAGGAGTTATTTGCTGGTTAACATCGGTTTTTCTATTCCAGACGACCCACAAATTTGGGATAAAGGCTTTGGTATAAAGGCTTTGTTGTTGTTGTTTGTATTATTTTTTTTATTTTTTATTTTTTTTAGATGTCTGACGTAACGCTCGGGACCCGTTGCTCGATCCACTGATTTTCCGCCATCCAGTCAGGATCTTATACCTCTCTCCGGTAACCAGAAGGGTTACTCGAGTTCAGTTATTGGTATTAGCATTCACTTTGATGTTTATGTATACTCAGGAATATGGCTCAAGGAACTAAATAGCCAAATGGATTCTAGAACTTGATAGCCGTGTAAAGATGGACGAAATAAGAATTTTATCCGGAAATAGATAATGGATACGCTAAAATCAGCGGCCATGTGCATATCACCATGTCTATATTGGGTCTTGTAGCAAAGGACTTTTATCCATATATCATTCAGATAAATAACAAGTACATGGAAGCTTTGGATTTTTATGTACCTGATGGTTGTACCGCCTTCCCATTTGCAACACACATGTAGTCTACTACTATATCTTGATTCTCTTGAAGTTGCCCTGTCAGACACTCCAGTTCCCTTGCCCATGTTCTTATCCTATGTTAGTCTATTACTTGAAAAGACTATATGAGGGTTAATCTTGAGGTTATATGGAAAAATGCGTTAGTATCAAAGGATATGGAAACAGTTAGATTAAAATGGAAGTCTTTGCTATCTCATTTTTGTAGTTTGAATTTGATCTGTCTATCCTAGGATATCGGTCGTATAATACCCCCCAACTATATGTATGTATGAATAGTATCTTTATAATTTTATCAAGGAAGAGGCCAAGTTAAAGTAAAGAAAAAGGTAGATAAAAAGACCAATATCGACTATTGAGACTTGCTCCAATATAAAATGGTAGCTTTTGCTTTAGTTTATGGATGAAAAGACCGACATCTTTATGTAGTGCTAAGAATGTAGAAAGATGCTTTTATGGATTGAATATAATGTGGGGAGAAGCTTTTATGAGTTTGAGTAGAATGTCTCTTAGCTGTTGAAAACCTTGGCTTCCTAGGCACCAATGTTTTGGTGGGATTGCAATTTTACATTTTCTATAACATACTTCTTTTTCTCCTACCTTATAGGTTGATATGAATCTTATTTAACCATTCTAAGTTGTTTTCAGATCCTCGATGATGACTCCAGTTAGCCTGACAGTGCCTACTCCCATTTAGCTCCTTTTTTTCTTCTTCTTCTTTCAGTGGAGTCCCTTTTGTCCTTGTTTTTAAAATTGTTAGGACCAGAAAACTATTGTTTGTGTAGCAATTCATTTGTATCCTTATATTCTACTTTTTTTTATCTTGTATGCTGAGAGCTACTATGTTCAACTCCTTGAGCCCATGACAAAATAGTTCTGAGGCCTGATAGAAGAATCTAATGTTACTTGTCAGAGCAGAATTAATTTTCCCCTTGATGAAGTGTGAATCTGAGATTATTATTATTATTACTTCGATGGTAAGACTTTAAATGCCATTGATGATGTTTATGTATACACTGAGAAATATAACTTGCCTGTTATATATACGAGGAAACATCATGTTTTTAATGGTTCTATTTCTGTCTTACATAGGTGCTTCCAGATGATATCCGACAGGCATTGATGGTGGTGGTTGATTGCTGCATGAAACGAGACTACTTGGCTGCAATGGACCAGTATATCAAGATGGCTATTGGTAATGCTCCTTGGCCCATCGGTGTTACTATGGTCGGTATCCACGAGCGTTCTGCTCGGGAGAAAATTTACACCAACAGTGTGGCCCACATCATGAACGACGAAACCACTCGCAAGTACTTGCAGTCTGTGAAGAGGCTCATGACCCTTTGCCAACGTAGGTACCCAGCACTTCCGTCCAAATCGGTTGAGTTCAACAGCTTGGCAAATGGGAGCGATCTGCAATCCCTTCTCCAGGAGGAAAGGGTGTCTGGGAAAGCTCCTTCCGGAGAAAGGCTTCGATTGGAATAGTACCAAGTTTTTTCAATTAGGTTTTTGTACTGTTACCTCAATGTGTGGCACATATAATCTCTCCAGGATGTGAGAAAATTGTGGACACCAGAAAGACATGGCTGTTAATCTTATGTAACGAAGCACAATAAAACTGTTTCTCAATCATGAAGGCTTTGCTCTGTAAGCATTATAACATACTACTACAGTATTATCTTAGCTTTGGTTGAGGTGTGATGAAACTAGCGGTGCGTTAGACAAAGTAATGTAATTGACATTATATTGTAAATCTAATTTGTGTGTTTGGTTGGACCATTTTTTTTTTAATGTAATGTAATGGTGATTACAAATTTGATTACCAATTAGGCTCCACACAACCTAATAGTATGGAGCCATATATGATATAGCCGAAACTTGTAATTTGAAGAAAATGTAATACTTATGGTCCGTTTGGTTCACTGCAATGTAATTGTATTCGTAATAGAATCGAATGAAAAAAGTGGAAAGGGGGGGGGGGGGGGGGGGGGGGGGGGGGGGGGCAGCCAATTAGGCTCCACACAACCTAATAGTATGGAGCCATATATGATATAGCCGAAACTTGTAATTTGAAGAAAATGTAATACTTATGGTCCGTTTGGTTCACTGCAATGTAATTGTATTCGTAATAGAATCGAATGAAAAAAGTGGAAAGGGAGAGGGGGGGAGGGGGGGGGGGGGGGGGGGCAGCCAATTAGGCTCCACACAACCTAATAGTATGGAGCCATATATGATATAGCCGAAACTTGTAATTTGAAGGAAATGTGATACTTATGGTCCGTTTGGTTCACTGCAATGTAATTGTATTCGTAATGGAATCGAATGAAAAAAAATATACATTTTTTTCATTCTATTTCATTACGATTACAATTACTCTGTAATGAACCAAATGGACCCTTAGTGTCTATTACCATTAATTTGATAAAAGAATTAAGTTATGCAGTACATCTACTTTCCGATCAACTCATCACCTCTTCTACGTCCATTTCTGCATTTCTTAATTTGCAGATAACAAATACAATTGATATGTCAATAACAAGCGTAGCACTTGCACACAAAATTTGATCCAAATAACTAAGTAATACTTCAACTAATTTGATGTGAAAAGCTATTAAAAGTCCTTTTCATCGGAATTGGATCAAGAAATATAAAAGTGGAATGTGCTAGAGTGGATTCGGAGGACTCGTTGGGGGCTAACTCCTAAAAAGAAAAAAGAAAAATAAATAAAAACTATATGAAAAAAAAGAAAAGAAAATTTTGTTTCTTGCAAAACAAACTGGTTATTGAAGAGTGTTACTTCTATTCTAGAACTTGAGACTCCACAAAGACATTATTTATGAAGTGGGTAAGGTACAATGAGGCTTAAAACTTCTAACTTCAAAGAGATGAAATTTCACAGTGTGTCTATGGGATCGTGGCCTATTGGTTAATATGGAAGACTTCTGTGGGAATGGACGCAGTTCAAATTTTTTTTTGAAAGCTTAGTTCCTAACCGGATAGAAAGGACATCAAAAGAAAATTTTCACAGTGCACAATAGTATTATCCTACAAAAACAAGATCTTATGTTAACCCTAGTATCATTTCCTTCAAAGATCATTTTTGCTATGAGTATCTTAATCTATCTACAACGGATCCGTTTAAGCCGTATGTATATCATTAATTAGTAATATAAAAAAATTTAAAAAAAACTACCGTTTGAATTTTTACGTAGTTGAAAAAAACATTAAAAACCAACTGAACATATAACCCATCATAAAATATATTCAAAAATTAACTATAAGATATTATCTAATTAAACACATATCTAAAATTAAAATATATATTTATAATAAATTATAATTCAAATCATATTTAAAATATTCTAATATAATTTAAATTTATATCTATTTTTTTAATAATATTATTAAAAAATTGATACGTGAGCACGTGAATTTACTATTATACATAATTCACCCCCAATATTCTCTAGTGCAGATAAATGTACTAGCTGAATGAATTTAACACAAAGCCAACTGAATAATAATTTACCAAAAAATTAATACCAGAATAGAATTTCTTGCGAGCCAAACTGGTCAGCAAATAATGTTGCTTATGTTCTAAATAATTTGACCAAAAAAATTATATTACCAAACATTGCACACCAATTCGGACAATAAAAATCATAAAGGAAACTTAGGAGCTGTTTGTTTAGGTGCAAGTCGTGTGGATTATGTGTAAGTGATGAAAGTTTTGACAGTTTTGATGTTCAGTTTGATTGGTGAACGTCTTAATTTTTTGTGATCTGAACGGATCTCAGTTCCTGTCCCCACTTCCTTTCTGCGTTTTTCACATCCCAAAAAAAAACGCAAAACTCTCATGAGGACTTGGAGGAAAGAAAAAACTTTGAATTTTTTTTTTTATGTAAACTTTTGGTGATTTGACCGGATCTCAGTTCCTAGTTGCTGGAATAAAGTGTATTCATGTATATATTTTTTATTTTATAAGAATTTCAGTATTAGATTATAAAAAAGTGTAACAAAATATTGGAGTAAACTAAAATTTGTAAATATTTAAATGTATTTGTAATGAAATTCGTTTGCTATACAAATTTTATTTCGTTGGGCCTACAATTTTTTTTTTTTTTTTACAAAATTTACATTTAACTAATTATTTGTCAATTAAAAGTGTGAAAGAAAAATTACTATTTACTAATTAATATGGGAAAAAAATGAGGGTAATCATACATAAGTTTACCACATCTTCAATCACCATCTACTTTCAAAACCTAGCCAGAACTTTTTTTTTTTTCCACTTTCAATATTCATCCAAACAACGAAACTCTTTTTTCTTCCATTTTCATATTTTCAATTCTACCAACCAAACAACTTTTGAAAAATCAAAAATTATGTGTACGCAAAAATTCTGTTTTTTTACTCTTTTTTTTTCACTTCCGCACTTGCATACACTTACGTGCAACCAAACATGCCCTTACATATTATACATGAATCATGGACACTTCAAAATTAGCAATTATTCATGTCACATCATATCATAAATGACAACAACACACACAAAATATACTAGGACAATGCCATATTGGCGTATCCATATTGTGGCAAAAAACCAAGTTTTTTTTTTCTCTTGATAAACGCATTACAAAAATGACTCGGGCCTAGTCTAATATTAGTGCTAGTCCAGTTAGAAATTTTTTTTACTCAGGCTAGTCCAAATTTTACTAGGGCTGCCCACCTTCTTCACCTCCCTCCTCCTGCTCCTCCCCCATCCCCTCCGACCTCTCCTCCTCCCTCCTCTCGCGATTTTTCGTCTCTCCGCGTTGTCGACCTCGTTGCCGCCGCCGAGCCGCACCTCAAGCACCTTCCCGTCGGCTCCGTCACGAAGGTGAAGAAGAAGAAGAAGAAGAAGAAGAAGAAGCATGCGGGAGGCTGCACGCGACGACGACACGCGCTCACGGGGGGTGCGACTACGCCTCGCGCCGGCGACGACAACAACAGCAGAAGCGGCAGCAGCAGCAGCGGAGGCGAGTGCGTGTGCCTACGCCTCATCGTCGCCCCCGAGCCTCCGCCTCCTCCTCCTCGTCCCCCATTCCGGCCTCCACGCAGTCTCGTCCTTGTGTCACCTCGCGTAGTCCTTTCCTTCGGACTGTCAAAATTTTGACAGTCCTAAAAAATCAACATATTTTTTTAGGACTGTCAAAATTTTGATAGTCCTGATTATAAAAAAAAATCAATTAAAAATGGAGAGCCCGGTGAGTAATTTTGGAAGTGACAAACTTTTAATTATCAATGGTAAAAATTTAGACTCTTCTGGATCATTTTTGTACTTCCTTTATCAAAGCCTTTTTTTTTTCCTATGAATCACTCAAAATATTAAACCTAAGTCCACAATACTAGCTAGAATAATTTGATTCAAAGAACAGCACCAAGAAGCCGACTCCGTCGTCGTTTAATAAAATCCTAATTTCCAACAAACCAAGCGATTCTTCAACGAGAACTACTTCTATCACAACTAGGAAACTCCAATGAGAACTCAACTTTATCAAGCGAGCACAGAAATCTTAATTTCCTCGTCGTTAAATACACAAAATATTGAAAAGAAAAAAAAATCGGATTTCCTTCCTCCTCTTCCCTTGCTTGAGCTCGAAATATATAAAAGACCAAAAATAATTACATTTTGGAACGAATTTTTTTTATTTCCGACAGTCGACAATCAGTCGAAATCCCCAAAATTGGATAGAAATTGGGTTCCGACCAATAGAAAATGGTTGATATATAAAGAAATTGTTCGAAATCCTCCATAGGAAACCAAATCTCATAAAAATGCAAATAAAATTCCACAAGATTAGGGAGTTTAGGAACAACTTACAATACCTCCCCGCGGGAACAGTGGTGACAGTCGGGAGAGGAGTTCACCATTGGGGAAGTAAGGGGAGGTGAGAACCACTTCCTCAAAAATGTTATTTTCTTTTTCCGGATAAAGTAATAAATTTCGTATAATTACGAAAAAGGGAAAAAGTTAACGAAAATGGCAGGGAGGGGGACAACTCGTCAACTGAGTTGGCGGTATCCAGAGTCCAAGAAGAACTCGCCAACTCAGTTGGCGGGCCATGCGGCTGAACCAACGCCTCGGAGACCCCCCTTCTCCCTCGGAGACCCTCCCTCCCCCCTCCCACCTCAACTTCCCCCCCTCCCTCCAAAAACTCCCCCTTCTCCCTATAAATAAACCCCAACTCCTCCTCCTCCTCCTCACAGCACACTCCTCCTCCTCCTCCTCCTCACAACACTCTCCTCTCCCCCACTTTACTGTCTGCAAGCAGCAAGATCAACTGGAAAAAAATAATCCAAAAGTCTAATATAAGTAAACATATTATTTGTGATAATTTTTAAATCGTTGACAGACTTATTATATTTTAGTCGTAAATGGTCACAGTTAATTTTTTTTGTAGATGGCTAACCAAAATGACGGTCGTATTCCCGGTGGACCGACTACCGACCTTATTATTAAGCAACGTGAAGACCACATATCTAGTCGAATATTTACTGGAGAGATAATTTTTTAAATTAAAAGTTTGCAAGTTAAGTAATTTACACACAAAATATAATGCATATATTTTTTATAGTTATACGACCATGATCTTGGTTTACGAACCCGGATCCATGTACATTGGCGGACCGAAAGAAATTATCGTACGTGGGAGCTAAATTCTGTCCAAAAGACTTCGGTGGAACCTTTGGATTCCACTATATAGATCGTGTTAGATATTTAATCCACGATCTTCATTTAGTTGTAAGTCTTGCGGAGCGTTGGTGGCCTGAACGCAACACTTTCCAACTCCCATTCGGCGAGATTATGATCACCCTATTTGATGTGGCAAATATACTAGGGTTACCTATTAAAGGTGACGCTATATATTTTGATCTGCACTTAAAGGGATCTGATCTGATCAGGAGGTATCTCGGTGTTACCCCTCCATCTGGTATAAAAGACGACAATTTTGTGAAGTTTACATGGCTTCGTGGCAACTTCATGGACCTACATCACACTATTGACGGGGTGGTTGATGTAAATGAAATGCGGGTATGTATTTTAATTAGTAAAAAAAATTTATGACTTAATTTAGTGTTTATATAACACTTAATATTTTTAGGTCATTCGTTGCACTAGACCGTTTTTGCTCTGTTTATGTGGTGCAATTTTATTTTCCGATGCATCAGGAAATATGATAAATGTGCAGCTTCTACCATTCTTGGATGATTTGACAAAACCTACTCAGCATGCATGGGGAGCTGCTACCCTAGCATTTTTATATGCAAATTTGACAAAATTTGTGAGATCCAGTCGCAAGAGTATTTGTGGATGTATTTCACTGATTCATGTATGAATGAAAGACCTAAATTAGTTAGAGTATTTTTATACGCAAATTTTGTTTGTACTAATGTCATATTTTTGTTTTATAGTTCTGGTTCTACGAGCACTTCTATATTGGTAGGCTTGTTACTAGCATTCTCAGTGATATTGGAGTATTTCCGGTTGCTATGCGATGGCCCACGGATGTAGTGGATTATCAACACTACCAATACAGGAGTGTATCACTTTATCGTAGCCAATTTGATACACTGCTGTCACGCCCCAGTCCCAAAATATCGAGGGACCGGACGCGTGGCAATGGCCAGCAGCACACACCGATGGACAAACCCAATTTAATGGATCCATCGGGGCATGCTTAAGCTGTAAAGTAACAATAAGTAGGTCCAATGATATAAGTCACAGTCTATACTAATCTCATCCACAACAGATAATCACAGATCAAATGCCAGAATAAATGCAAATAGAAACAAACTAGCATATCTCAATAAAGGTGTCTCGGAGAACAATCCGAGAACAAGTCTGATACCTCAATGCAATAGACTGGAAAATAAAGGAACTGGAAATAGAAATAAATGAGTAATCTCAAGGCAATACCCAGGAGAAGTCCTCTAGCACAATCTCGTCCTCAGGTGTCGGTACAGCTCCTGTATCTGCTCCTGTTCCTGCTTCTGCTCCTAATAAAGCTCAAGTACTGTATAACTCTAAGTGGATCTCCTCTGCTAGTCCTGGGGACAAAGTTCGGATCCAGGTCCTCAGGGGACAGCAAGGTACAGAAAATACAAGCCAAAATAAATGCAGTGCAGCAGAAAATGCAATAAATAGGGTAAGCTATATAACCATCTATGTGAAAATGCAAGTGAGAGCATCACTAGTGCTCAGGCCGAAGCCACTACAAGCTCTGTGTCGGGGAGCCGGTAGCGGTAATAACCGGTAATGGGCCAAGCTCGGCTTCAGAGTCTTGTGCCTCACAATAATAGGGGTGTATATATATATGATCAGCCTGTAGCCTGTGTGTCTCTCCCCACCCAATGTAACCACGCCTCTCATGACCATAACGTCTCATGTCCATGTCAAGCGGGATCATATCTAATGCACAAGTCATACTATATCTAAGAATATAATGTCCATGTCCTGTATCCTATACAGAATCACCACGAAAATCTCGAGAAAATCCTGTCTCATGAATGGTGTCAAGTGTCCTGGGTCATATGGTACTTGATAAGACAAGTACGAGAAGATAAAGTGTCACGAATATCCATCTCTAAATGACAATACACAACACCGCGTACGGTGTTGGCACCCGACTAATAATCGGACGCTAAGTATGTCACACGGTCCTAGGTTAAGCATGCACAGCAATATAATGAAGCAAGGAAAATATATAACAATACTGCAGAGTTTGGCAAGGTACACTTGCCTGGGGTCCTGGATCCAACTATAGCTCTGGTCTCAGTGTGATCTGCAGATACTACTCCGGTTGCTGAAATAAACATCACCATTAGATTCAGAAAATATCAAATAGCTAAAAACGTATGTCCTTGAGTCCAATTTGGACACAAGGGCAAAAATGACATTTCCGGGTCAAAGCGGGGTCCACATGTGGGCCACTTTGCACCGAAAAGTGTGTCAGGGTCAAGGGTCTCCAAATCGGTCAAACTTAGTGTCAACATGTCAGGAACGATGATACGAACCCAACGGAACTTCCAGAATTGGATTCCGATGAGCCGGTCACAAAATCGCCCGTCGGGTGGAACCTGTGGGGCCCACGATACGCGATTTTGTCAACGTTCTCAGAATCGAACCAAACTTGAGTCACAGGATCAGCGTATTGCTACGGATCTGATGGCGCAAGTTTCGTCTCGATCCGACGTGTGTACACAAAGTTACAGCGTGTTCCAGAACTGACGGATACGGGGCGTTGTCGGCGGATACGCGTTGATTCCGGTGTGCACGCACCTCCGAATCAACTTCTGCGAAATCTCACACGACCGTATCAACGTCGCGCACAGTTCGGTAAAGACCGCGTGCGACCAAGTCATCCCGATTGGCGGAGCATACTCAGTTCCGGGGTGAAACTGGGTGTTGTTTTTCCTGTTTTTGGATCGCGGCTCGCGATCACCACAGGACGCGATGCACCGAGCGAGTTGCACGGGCACCGAGAGGGTCATATAGTCTACGTGTAGCAACTGACGGAAATTAAAACAGAGTTACGAGGAGAAAGTTACGAGTACCTGAACAGGGCTTCGTGTAGACCGATTTCCCGTGTCCGAGGGGATCCTTCGTGTCCTGTCTTGAGTTGCTGTGTCCGCTGTCTTCGTTGTGTCCGCTGTGTCGACGAGTCCTGTGTCAGGGTTAGGGTTTCGATGCTGCTAGCCGGAGATCACCGGAGGCTGCGCTGGTCGGGGATGGGCTTCGCCGTGGTTGGCTCAGGCGTCGGCGAAGAGTTGGTTCTGGGAGAAGGAAGGTTAGGGTTTCGGTCGGGGTCGTCGGAGCGGGGTCTGCCTGGAGTCAGGTGGAGGAGAACGGTGGTGGGGTGCTGCTGAGGAGGTTGACGGGTGGAGGAAGGAAGTGGTCGTTCTGGTGGGGACTCGGGGTGAGCGGTGGTCGAGACGAGTCTCAGGCGGAGTCGAGGAGGGGACGCTGTGGAGGCGCTCGGGGGAGATGGAGGAGGAGGTCGGGCTGTGGAGTCTGGAGGAAGAAGATGACGGGGGAGCTAGGGTTCCGACGAGGGAAGTTGGGACGGTGGAGATGGGTGGATGAAGTCGGGGAAGGTGGACGAGATGGGAAGGCGGTGGTGGTCGACGGCTGGGTGCTCGTCGACGGAGCGGGGTCGAGGTAGTCGATGGGGATTAGGGTTTCGACTAGAGAGCGGCGCTGCGGGCGGCGGAGAGAAGTCTGGAGGAAGGAGGCTGCGGTGCGGGGCCGAGCGGGCGGAGGCAGAACGTGTGGGAGAGGGGGCGAGGAGTCGCACAGGCTGTCATCGGCGGAGAGGCGGTGGCGTGGGCACGGCGGGGAAGGGGGTCGACGTGGCCGCGGGAAGGAGGTCGCGGGGGAGCGGCGCCGGAGTCGGCCGGGGATCGACTGAGGAGCGGCTGGGCTAGGGTTAGGTTAGGGTTAGGGTTAGTAATTAGGGATTATGGATTTTAGAATTTGGGGATCTTTTTTTCTTTTCTTTTTCTTTGTAGAGAAAACTTAGGAAAAATAGGTATTTATACATTACAGAAATTGGACTAGGGTTAGACCTAGGATTCGGGCTGGGTCAACGGGTCAACGCTCCTTGGGCTGGGCTTCGGCTCTCCTGGGGATGTCGGGCGTCACACGGATTTAATTCGGTTAAATTCTAAATTGGTTTCTAGGGCTTTAAACGGGTTTCCGGAGTCCAATAAATCCGCAGAAAATTACCCTGTGTCCGGTTTCCCATTTTACACCATAAAATATTATTTCCATAATATTTTTAATATGAATTAACCGAAATTAAAAATCCTTTAATTACCAACGCCTAGATTTTAATCATCAGAAAAATCCTAAAATTTTCCAGAAAAATCCCCAATTAATAATTCTGAAATTTAGGGGGCTTACAATCTACCCAACTTATAAAAATTTCGTCCTCGAAATTAAAATATGGTAGGGTGCTCTCTATCCAATCTCACTTGACTACAGTCTATAGGATTCTTCTCAAGTGACTTTGCGGTCTCTACCCAACTTAGAATTTACCCATCTATCATCTAAGGCTATACATCCAATAAAGCTATGCCCCAACTTATTTAATCATGCTATTGAATCCTCAAGTCTTTAACACCAACATATCACCTATGATATTCCCCTAATCATGTATAAAGGGGTCATCAATAATGTGACCGGCCTGTGGGGGTATATCTAGTACTGTCTATATATCAAACTTATACCAAGCACGTGGTTCCGTCTTTCCAAAATGAGAGAAGACGAAGATCAATAATAAAGAGTTCAAGGGTGAGGTAATAGAATAGAAGTATCAGGATCAAGGCGTTTAACGAATTCAAATGGGATTTGTCAAGACAATTGTGGATTGAAATCCTATTCGGGTAATCCTTTGTTCGCATGCTCGTATTAGTACAGTTATGTAACTGATACGATATGCTCAGACATATCTAGAGGGCAAGTATACTAGTCAACTATATATCTCAATCCACGTGAAGTAGTCGTGCGAAGTGCGAACCAAAATGCACTAAGGTTGATCAGACCGTAATACACTGATTCTGAATAGACAGTGGTATTAGTGTACATGTCCACTAATACATATGTCATGAACAAGCTCGATAAAGAGTAAGCTTGCAAAACTAGGCTATAAAATAGCAGCATTAGTCAAGGTAGTACAACAATTATAAGTACGCTAGATGATGATGAAAGGAGGTACAACTTAATTCAAGTTCACAAAACAATCACCAGATAAGCACAATCACAAAAGACTCTATAATCTCTACCGCTTATCAATTATAAGCAAGGTCAAAATTACATATGTTAAGTCTGAGGTCACGAATCAATAGGCACGAGATAAAACAAATCTAGAAACAGACAACTACGAAAAATTAGGCGCATTAGCTACTCCATGAGTCTGCGCGTCTTCCAAAGTCATAGCCAGGGCTTGTTCGCGTCTTCGTAGTCGATTCCTCTGCTGCTGCTGGGCCTGCTGGAAAAGTGCTGCTTGTGGTATCAAAGGTGGCCTCGGCTGATACCCTCCTGGAGCTGGTGGTAGGACTTCTTCAACTTCCGTTTGCAGTATTTCCAATGCTGGAGAGGCTGGCCTTGGTGCTGGTATCGCTTGTTGGTTATTCATTGGTGCTCTGTCTCGACGTTCGGGACATTCCTTCTTTAAATGCTGACTGGATCCGCAAGCTAAGCATAATTTCCTTTTGCGTCTGCACTCGTTCTCAATGTGTCCTCGCCTGCGACAATATGGACAGACAGGTAGTACTTGCGGAGATGCTTCTGGTGGCTGGTGCATGTGAGGCTTCTTCGTAATTTCTTCCCGTGGTGCTCCGGCTGGTGCTGATGTGGCTGGTTGATGAATCATCAATGCTTTCTCTCGATGCTGAGTACAATTCTTGGCTAAGTGTTGACTGATTCCACAAATCAAGCATAATCCTAACTTACGTCTGCACTCTCTTTCAGTATGGCCTATCTTGCGACAATATTGACAAGTAGGAAGGAATGAGGCTCTTGGTGCTGCCCTCGGTGGTGGATTCATCTGTGGTCGCTTTGCAGCTCTTTCCTGTTGTGCTTGGTCTGGTGCTGATGCATACGGCCGCTTTTGGCTGGACTCGATCCTTGTGTCGCACTCCATGGGTCTTGCTGTAGTAAGAACATGCTCGTCTAAGGTAGTTGCAGTGGGGCTGATTAACTTCCGTAACTCTGAGCTGAATCTATCGATGAACTTCTCCGCTTGGATCTGCTGAGCTTCTTTCTGAACCTTCTGATGGGCTTGCATCATTGCGTAGAATATTCGAAACATTTGTTGTTCGTCCATAGCCTGCCCTTGTGGAACGGTGGGCGTCGGTGGAGCCAACTGCGTCGATGGTGGAACGTCGTCTTGCTGGATTCTTGTGGCAGGCCGACTTGCTTGACTGTGTTGTTGAGCTGTTTGACCTTCTTCAACTGGTGTTACTTCATCTTTGTTGGTTACCACAGCATCTCGTGGTGATCTTGCAGGAGTCTCGTCGCGTGCTTGTGAATCCATTGCTCTGCATCAAAATAAACTATAAGGGCGCTCAGGAATCAAGGCAGGATACGAGTCAAGAAATTAATTTGAATTTGATATAGATATCAAGAACGTTTCAAGCAAGTGGATGAGATCCTAAAACTTATCCTATTCGTATTGCAGGCTTGCTCGGTCCCTAAGTTGAAACCGAACCATTTAGTCGTAGACCTGCATGGGCCACCACAAAAACCATATTACGCTCCAGTCCCAAAATATCGAGAGACCGGATGCGTGGCAATGGCCAGCAGCACACACCGATGGACAAACCCAATTTAATGGATCCATCGGGGCATGCTTAAGCTGTAAAGTAACAATAAGTAGGTCCAATGATATAAGTCACAGTCTATACTAATCTCATCCACAACAGATAATCACAGATCAAATGCCAGAATAAATGCAAATAGAAACAAACTAGCATATCTCAATAAAGGTGTCTCGGAGAACAATCCGAGAACAAGTCTGATACCTCAATGCAATAGACTGGAAAATAAAGGAACTGGAAATAGAAATAAATAAGTAATCTCAAGGCAATACCCAGGAGAAGTCCTCTAGCACAATCTCGTCCTCAGGTGTCGGTACAGCTCCTGTATCTGCTCCTGTTCCTGCTTCTGCTCCTAATAAAGCTCAAGTACTGTATAACTCTAAGTGGATCTCCTCTGCTAGTCCTGGGGACAAAGTCCGGATCCAGGTCCTCAGGGGACAGCAAGGTACAGAAAATACAAGCCAAAATAAATGCAGTGCAGCAGAAAATACAATAAATAGGGTAAGCTATATAACCATCTATGTGAAAATGTAAGTGAGAGCATCACTAGTGCTCAGGTCAAAGCCACTACAAGCTCTGTGTCGGGGAGCCGGTAGCGGTAATAACCGGTAATGGGCCAAGCTCGGCTTCAGAGTCTTGTGCCTCACAATAATAGGGGTGTATATATATATGATCAGCCTGTAGCCTGTGTGTCTCTCCCCACCCAATGTAACCACGCCTCTCATGACCATAACGTCTCATGTCCATGTCAAGCGGGATCATATCTAATGCACAAGTCATACTATATCTAAGAATATAATGTCCATGTCCTGTATCCTATACAGAATCACCACGAAAATCTCGGGAAAATCCTGTCTCATGAATGGTGTCAAGTGTCCTGGGTCATATGGTACTTGATAAGACAAGTACGAGAAGATAAAGTGTCACGAATATCCATCTCTAAATGACAATACACAACACCGCGTACGGTGTTGGCACCCGACTAATAATCGGACGCTAAGTACGTCACACGGTCCTAGGTTAAGCATGCACAGCAATATAATGAAGCAAGAAAAATATATAACAATACTGCAGAGTTTGGCAAGGTACACTTGCTTGGGGTCCTGGATCCAACTATAGCTCTGGTCTCAGTGTGATCTGCAGATACTACTCCGGTTGCTGAAATAAACATCACCATTAGATTCAGAAAATATCAAATAGCTAAAAACGCATGTCCTTGAGTCCAATTTGGACACAAGGGCAAAAATGACATTTCCGGGTCAAAGCGGGGTCCACATGTGGGCCACTTTGCACCGAAAAGCGTGTCAGGGTCAAGGGTCTCCAAATCGGTCAAACTTAGTGTCAACAGGTCAAGAACGATGATACGAACCCAACGGAACTTTCAGAATTGGATTCCGATGAGCCGGTCACAAAATCGCCCGTCGGGTGGAACTTGTAGGGCCCACGATACGCGATTTTGTCAACGTTCTCAGAATCGAACCAAACTTGAGTCACAGGACCAGCGTATTGCTACGAATCCGATGGCGCAAGTTTTGTCTCGATCCGACGTGTGTACACAAAGTTACAGCGTGTTCCAGAACTGACGGATACGGGGCGTTGTCGGCGGATACGCGTTGATTCCGGTGTGCACGCACCTCCGAATCAACTTCTGCGAAATCCCACACGACCGTATCAACGTCGCGCACAGTTCGGTAAAGACCGCGTGCGACCAAGTCGTCCCAATTGGCGGGGCATACTCAGTTCCGGGATAAAACTGGGTGTTGTTTTTCCTGTTTTTGGATCGCGGCTCGCGATCACCACAGGACGCGATGCACCGAGCGAGTTGCACGGGCACCGAGAGGGTCATACAGTCTACGTGTAGCAACTGACGGAAATTAAAACAGAGTTACGAGGAGAAAGTTACGAGTACTTGAACAGGGCTTCGTGTAGACCGATTTCCCGTGTCCGAGGGGATCCTTCGTGTCCTGTCTTGAGTTGCTGTGTCCGCTGTCTTCGCTGTGTCCGCTGTGTCGACGAGTCCTGTGTCAGGGTTAGGGTTTCGATGCTGCTAGCCGGAGATCACCGGAGGCTGCGCTGGTCGGGGATGGGCTTCGCCGTGGTTGGCTCAGGCGTCGGCGAAGAGTTGGTTCTGGGAGAAGGAAGGTTAGGGTTTCGGTCGGGGTCGTCGGAGCGGGGTCTGCCTGGAGTCAGGTGGAGGAGAACGGTGGTGGGGTGCTGCTGAGGAGGTTGACGGGTGGAGGAAGGAAGTGGTCGTTCTGGTGGGGACTCGGGGTGAGCGGTGGTCGAGACGAGTCTCAGGCGGAGTCGAGGAGGGGACGCTGTGGAGGCGCTCGGGGGAGATGGAGGAGGAGGTCGGGCTGTGGAGTCTGGAGGAAGAAGATGACGGGGGAGCTAGGGTTCCGACGAGGGGAGTTGGGACGGTGGAGATGGGTGGATGAAGTCGGGGAAGGTGGACGAGATGGGAAGGCGGTGGTGGTCGACGGCTGGGTGCTCGTCGACGGAGCGGGGTCGAGGTAGTCGATGGGGATTAGGGTTTCGACTAGAGAGCGGCGCTGCGGGCGGCGAAGAGAAGTCTGGAGGAAGGAGGCGGCGGTGCAGGGCCGAGCGGGCGGAGGCAGAACGTGTGGGAGAGGGGGCGAGGAGTCGCACAGGCTGTCATCGGCGGAGAGGCGGTGGCGTGGGCACGGCGGGGAAGGGGGTCGACGTGGCCGCGGGAAGGAGGTCGCGGGGGAGCGGCGCCGGAGTCGGCCGGGGATCGACTGAGGAGCGGCTGGGCTAGGGTTAGGTTAGGGTTAGGGTTAGTAATTAGGGATTAGGGATTTTAGAATTTGGGGATCTTTTTTTCTTTTCTTTTTCTTTGTAGAGAAAACTTAGGAAAAATAGGTATTTATACATTACAGAAATTGGACTAGGTTAGACCTAGGATTCGGGCTGGGTCAACGGGTCAACGCTCCTTGGGCTGGGCTTCGGCTCTCCTAGGGATGTCGGGCGTCACACGGATTTAATTCGGTTAAATTCTAAATTGGTTTCTAGGGCTTTAAACGGGTTTCCGGAGTCCAATAAATCCGCAGAAAATTACCCTGTGTCCGGTTTCCCATTTTACACCATAAAATATTATTTCCATAATATTTTTAATATGAATTAACCGAAATTAAAAATCCTTTAATTACCAACGCCTAGGTTTTAATCATCAGAAAAATCCTAAAAATTTCCAGAAAAATCCCCAATTAATAATTCTGAAATTTAGGGGGCTTACAACTGCAGTATCATGAGGTAATTATTTAAATATCTGATAAATATCTTTAAATTATTACAGTTTTGATCGTAGATAAACATCACATCTATTTAATACAATGTCATTAAATATGTTACCTGGTTACCTTACACATGTGAAGATGATGCTCCAGAAATTAAGAGCACATCATATTCGTTTAATTTACACAGATCTTATATTATATATGATCGGTTCACCATGTACCATCAGGCAGACCGTGTTCTTCGACAATTCGGGATGAGTCAAATAATTCTCGATGATCCACCGACTGTCGGTTATGAGGAAGCAAATGCAATACAACGAGTCATTGGTCTCGTTGTTGATTGGAATAATCGGTTCGAGAATTATAGTGTGAGGGATATGTCTCTCGGACTAAGATCTGCTGAGGAATGTAAGTTCTAAGTTACTCATTATTCGTATTGATTTAGTGTAAATAGTTTGCTAAAATTTTGTTTACATTATGCAGACATTGGTAACCTGGACTATAGGCAATGGTGGGGATGCCCTCTTATGAGCAACCGAGTATACCAATATGAGGAGCAAAGGTTCAAGAGTAGATCCGTAGATGATTCTACTTTGCATGCTTTTGTCGATGGCTTTCATAATTTGGTATGACTTCATTACACTTTAAAATTTACATATACATAGATATGAAAAAAAAAATTTACATCTTTCATATTTCAGGGTGGTGTATACCAACAATATTTACAACAACCTGAGATAAACCTTCCCCCACAAAGTCGATTTCTTATGGAGGAACTTGTGACTCGTGTTGATCATCTGGGTATTGGGCGGGAACCTGAAATGCCTCCAGTACAATCACGTCTTCCACCAGACTATCCGGCCGACTTTGTATGACAGAGACACTCTCATCGTCGTAGGAGGGATGGTGCAGAGGGACCTATTCACCAGTATGCTGGAGCGGGCCCGAGAGCGGGCCCGAGTTACCAGTATGCTGGAGCGGGCCCTAGTTACCAGTATGCTGTGACCAGTATGCTGGAGCGGGCCCGAGTTACCAGTATGCTGGAGCGGACCCGAGTTACCAGTATGCTGGAGCGGGCCCGAGTCACGAGACTGTTGGAGATAAAAGCTACCAGATATTCACACAGTTTTTTTTGACTCCATCAGCACCGCTGCCTACCCAAACTCAACAAGACGACGAGGAGGATGAGTAGATAATTTGTAACAATGTTTGATTGCAATATTTGTATGATTTGTAACAATGTTTGATTGTAATATTTGGGTATTGAACAATTCTTAAGTAGACTTTCATTATCAGACTCACTATTATAATATTTTTAAGTTTGTATTGAACAATTCTATTTTACTCTCTCGGTTGACTAGTACATCTTGTCACGACCCGCACCCGGAAATTCGGGCACGAGTGCGTGGGTACGTCCAGCCTACGCCGCAGAGTCGGCGGTAGTACGTTGTCTAGGTCATATCCACAGTTAACTAATCTAGCTCATTCACAAATAAAATAGGCAAGATAATAATGGAAAACAGATGCTTAAGATTTCAAATGAAATAAATGCGACAATAGATCAAAAGTTTAATACAAAATTCAGAATTGAAATCGGGGACAAACCCGATTACTAAGATAAAAGAGCATGAAAATAAAAGTAGCTACTGCTAACTACTCTGCAGCAGGGGTCTCCTGGGTGGGATCTGGCTCCTCATAAGTGTCATATGTTCCCTCGTAGGGACCATAATATGTAGGGGCAAAGTCCTCATCATCGCCTAAAACAACGGATCCAGTCAGGAAAGGAGCAAAGTACACAGTGCACAACAAGATTAAACTAAATATTTATGACAATTAGATTGAGTATCATATTGAGAATATGTATAAAAGAAACAACAATATCTCAGAGTTAATGCTATAAACAGGAATATGAGAAAGCAGAAATAAATGAGACAGGAAATGAACTACAACAGTCAGCAAGAACTATAACAAGACAAGAAGCTATCTGCGTGAACTTGTGTTTATTTTAGAATACATAGTTGGCATGTAGGGGTTTATAAGGCTAATTCGGCCGCCATAGATGGCTATTAAACAGGAATAATCGAGATCCGGCTGAGGGTACAGTCGCGTACCAACAGCTATTAAACACGACAGGGGGAAGGGTAAACTACATGCCTTCTAGTATTCTCCCACCCGACATGAAAACAAGACATGAATTCCAGTATTCTAACACTACGTGTAATCATCAAGGGTACTAGTAGAGCAGGGAATTAATTATCATAATATAAAGATTAAACTTGAAGTGCAAGTACTTGCCTGTTGTTTGGATCCAAATTATGATTGTATCTCGGGGAAATTTCTAGAAATGAGTCCAATTGCTGAAATAAACATTACCATCATGCTCAGAAGATGTCAAATAGCTAGAAACGCCTGTCCTTGGGTCCAATTTGGAGACAAGGGCAGAAACGGCAGTTTCGGGTCAAAACGGGGTCCGCCGGTGGGCCCGCTTTGCACCGAAAAACGTGTCCGGATCAACGGTCTCCAAATTCACCAAACTTAGTGTCAACAGGTCAGGAACGATGATACAAACCCAACGGAACTTCCAGATTTGGATTCCGATGAGCCGATCACAAAATCGCCCGTCGAGCGGGGCCTGTGGGGCCCACGACACGTAATTTCGTCAACGTTCTCAGAATCAAACCAAACTTGACCCACAGGACCAGCGTATCGCTACGAGTCCGATGGCGCAAGTTTCGTCTCGATCCGACGAGTGTACAAGAAGTTAGGGCAAATTACAGAAAAGTCGGATACGGGGCGATGTCCGCGGATACGCGTTGATTCCGGTGTGCACGCACACCCGAATCAGCTTCCGCGAAATCTCACACGTCCGTATCGACGGCGCGCACGTATCTGTGAAGACCGCATGCGACCAAGTCGTCCCGTTTGGCGGAGCGTACTCAGTTCCGGGGTGAAACAGGGTCTAGTTTTTCCTGTTTTTGGATCGCGGTGTGCGATCACCACAGGACGCGACGCCCCGAGCGGTTTGTCCGGGCACTAAGAGGGTCATACAGGCTTCGCAACGTAATTTACGAAATCGAAAACGGAGATACAGGGTGCAAGATACGAGTACATGAACCTGCTCTTCAAAACAGGGTTTTCCGTGTCCGATTCGTATCTCGTGTCCCGGGGCGTGTCCACGTGTCCGCGTGTTCGGCCTAGGGCTTCGGCCTGTGCTGCACTGCGGTGGCCGGAGGGAGGCCGGGCGGCGTCGCCGGGCTCGGGTGCGGTGGTGCCGGCAGTGGGAGGGTCGGTCGGGTCGCCGGAGCGGCCGGACGGAGGAACTCGGGGGAGGAAGAGGAGAGGGGAGGCGTCGGGTTGGCCGCTGGAGGCGGGTGGCTAGGCTCTGGCGGAGCTAGCGGCTGAGGGAGGTGGATGGGGTTCCGGCGCGGGGAAGGAGGGCCGGAGCCGGTCGCCGGAGCTAGGGTTAGGGTGGAAATTGAGGGAGGAGAAAGGAAGGAGAGGGGGAAATTTATAGGGGGGGTAGGGCGGAGCCGTTAGGCGGAGAAGGCGGAGAAAAACGGGGTCGTGGAGGTCGTGGCGCTGCGGGGCGCCGCGTGGCCGGCCGGAGCGGCGGAAAATCCGGGCTGCGCGTCGGGGACGAGGGTCGGGGGGGGACCGGGTCTCCGGGTCGGAGGCGGGTCGGGTCTCCGGGCAGACCCGCCCGACCCGCAAGGGATGGCCGGGCTGGGCTGGCTGCTGGGCTCGGCCCATTGGGCCGGGCCGGGCCCAAAAAAAATAAAAATAAAAAATAATAATAATAACAGTAATAATAATAATAATAAATATAATTATTAAAATCAGTTAATTAATTAAAAATGGTTTTTAGGCATTTAAAATAGGTCTGAGGCCCAGAAAAATCCAGAAAAATTATCCTAAGTCCAGTTTTTCATTTTACACCCAAAAATGTTATTTCTATGATATTTTAATATTATTTATTAACCATTAAAAATTATTTAATAATTAAAACCTTGATTTTTAATTACAGAAAATTCTCAGAAAATTCCAGAAAATTGGGAAAAATTCAAGTTTTAATAATTTTGAAAATTCGGGGGTTTACACATCTTCTTTGGTTGTGTCCAATCGTACCACAATTACTGCAACAAAGATCTCTCGTCGATGAATCACGAGGTTTGATGCGGTTCTTCTTTGGTCTTCCGGCTTTGCGTCTTACATCTGGTACTCCAATTTCTCCTATAACCAAAGGAGCTTGGATCTTGTAGGGAACTGGAATTGGCTCCATTTTTTGTGCGTATACACTTCTCAAGGTCTCTGTCAAAAATACTGCAGGATAAAAACTATCAATACTAATATTGCAATATCTACAAACAAAAGATGCATGTATACATGGTATATAAGTATGGTATCATCTAAAACATGTACAAGATCTGTCGGTTATATTAACAATATAGGTTCTACTTGTTGCATGGTCTATTATTTCAAACTTATAACTATCAATAGCTAATATTTCTAGGTGATTCTTCTCTTTGATAATACAAGCCACAGCCTTTAACATCTTCGGACGATAATCTGTGTCTATATTTTCAGCATTCTTTCTACGATTGTCATGAAGTGTAATAATATTGGCTCTAATACCATCGAGAAGTATTATTATTGGCTTATCTCATAATTTCTTAATCAAGCTATTGAAACATTCATCAAGATTAGAAGTATTAATATTTAATCTATGACAAGTAGCATACGCTGTTATCCAATGTTCAAATCGACGACTTTCATCGTTTACACCAATAAGCCAATCGTACAACATTATGTTCTCGGCTTTAATTATATCAAACACACTCTCTGCATCCGTTTTATTATATGATCTAGCAAGCGAGTCTAACAAGTGTTGAAATACTGGTTCTTTGGTAACTTTTTTTTATGTTTTGTTTAAAATGCTGAATACAAAAAAAATGAGGAGATGCAGGAAAAATAGCACGAACAACATTTATTAATCATTTTTGCTTATCAGATATAAATGAAATTGTACTCCAATCATTAAAACAACTTTCAAAAGATATTTTAAGAGAGTTTAAAAACTAAGACCAAGAATTACTATTCTCACCTTCAGCAACAACATAAGCTATAGGATATAACTGATAGTTAGGATCGTGAGCACAAGCAATAAATAAGATACCTTGATATTTAGACGAAAGAAATGTAGCATCAGTACTAATAACCGATAAACAGCCCCTTAAAAATTCGTTAATACATGACTTAAAACAAATAAAAATTCGTTGAAAGCTATTATTTTCGGCAGTTTTAATAAAACATGTACTACCTGATTTTTTCCTCCATAATTCTATAACAATACTCCTCAAGGCTAGCGTATGCCTCATCATAACTACCATTAATTTCAGCTAATGCCGTCTCTCGGGCTCTCCAGGCTTTGGAATAACTAACTTGTATACGGTGCTCCCTATATATATCTTTAACAATTTGTGATGGACTATATGACTGGTTATCTCTAATAATGTCAATTATCATGGTCTTAATCCATGCAGCGGTAGCTAGTCGATGACGTCCTGTACTAAGTCTCCCTAAACAAGAATGACGATTTTTTAATGTACTAACTTTAACTATATCACCATTTCCAATGGGTTTGACATATATTCTCCAATTACAATTCGATTGATCACAACTATATATAATTCCACGAGCATTATTCATAACACTAGCTGAAACTAAAATTATATTTAATTGCTAAATTACTTATAAAGTTTTTAAAGTGAGAACGGCTAGGAAATGATTGTCCCTTAAATACTTCATCAGTGATAGCTTTTACAACATCATCATCTACCGTATAATCTACATTTTCAACTAAATCATCACTATTTCCATCGTCGTTGTCACTATCATCATCATGGTTAGATTCATCTGATGAATGACCTTCTTAGATAAATGAAACAATTTGTTGAGAAGAACTAGCACCCGAACTAACATGTTGGTATTCAGAAAAATATTCACTATTTCTATTATCTAATGTTGCTGCTACTTTAATAACATATATTTTTATATACAATGATTGTGAATTAATCTCAAGAATATAATTCCATGCATCTTCACTATCTATCAAAAAATAATTAGAACCAAAAATAGACTTCAGAATAAAATCATAATGAATAGAACAACGTTCAATAATATGATTACGTATATTTTCAAAACTAATATTCGGATAAGTTAAAAAAATTATACTTTCTCCTCCTTCGTAATTTAACCCATTTACTTTACCGCTGTGCGAGCATACAATTCTTACGCTACGATCCATGACGGTTGAGAACTTTTGCTACAAGAAACTCAGATGAACTTTAGCTGCAGACAGAACTTTGGCTGAAGCTTTGCTAGAGGCAGAGAGACAGAGAGAGTGTTGGGGACTTTGCTAGAGGGAATAAAGTGAGAGTGTTGGATGATTTGGTTGAGATAGAAAATATATAGAAGTTTGTATTAGCCGTTGTGCAACGGCTATAATCCTCCCCCCAACCCTCAACGGCTATAATTTCTCCCCGCCCCCATCCCGAGAAGCCAACGGCCAAAAATTAATTTCCTCCCCTCACTCGCCAAGTAAGTTGGTGGGCTTTGCCTCCAACACACCTAGCTCGCCAACTAAGTTGGCGAGCCCTTTGATCCCCCAACAATTCGCCAACTCAGTTTGCGAATTCTCCCCCCATATGCCATTTGTCAATTTTTTTTCCCTTTCTCGCAATTATTCAAAAATTTATTACTTTACTTGAAAAAATCCAAAAATTTTAAGGAAGAAAAAATGGGAATAATAGGATCCAAGGGACTGTTTGGTTCAACGAAGTGAAAAATCTAGAAATCAACGTTTTGCGTATGTATTACAATGAAGTAGAACGAAGTAAAAAATCTTTCGTTTGGTTGTTTTGAAGAAGTGAAGATTAGAAGTAAAAAATTCTAAATTTTGATATTTAGTTGGTTGTTGAAGTAAGTAGAAAAGTCTAATTTTTTGTTGAAATGACATGAATAGTAATTTTTTTTTTAAAATAGAGAGAAAGTGGTCCTCCAACCAAATGCGTGAAGTGGAAATGCGATTTTTTCACTTCCTCACTCCACTTCGAAAGAAAAAAACTCCGATGTCGAAACTTTAATTTCGTGACATGCAAAATTTATTGTTCATGTCAAATCACAATATATATTGTCTGCAAATCTTCCAACCAAATACGTTGAGTGGTTCAAAATTCAAATTTTGACCACTCTAGCACTCTAAATTTGCGAACCAAACAACCCCTAAGTTCAACATACGAACTGTCTCTTGTTAAATCATCCCACATCTAAGCTCTCAAAGAACAACCAAACAATAAAAATAGTACAAGCAACATTCAAATCCGAATTTTTGACACTTCACACTTAGTTCGAAGAACCAAACAACCATTGGTTTGTGGATTTGGAGTATGAAAGTGGTCAAAATTCGAAGTTTAGACCACTTCATGTATTTTGTTGGAGGATTTGAAAACAAGATTTACTGTGATTTGACATAAATAATAAATTTTGATGCCACAAAATAAGAGTTTTGACTTCGAATTTTTTTCTCCGAATTGAAGTACGAAAGTAAAAAATTCTCATTTTCACTTCATGCATTTTCACTTCTAACTTCTATTTTTTCAAAGCACCAACACGAATATTTTCTATTTTGGCCTATTTTGCTCTATTTTACTGCAATACCTACACATAATATAAATTTTTAGATTTTTGTTATTTTGTATTACTTCATCGAACCAAACAACCCTTAACATAGGTTTCCATATCACTTGCAGAACATTTATTTTTAAAGCATGGGCACAATCCCAACTGATAAGTTGATATTTGGGACGAGTCACTTGCCGCACTTCTCGGAAGACTGAAATGGAAGTCCAATTCCATGAAACGTAAGAAACTGAACCACTTCCATAGCAGACAAATCACAGAAAGTCCCACTTCCATTCCTATCCACCAAATTCCTATCCGTTCCTCGTGTCCCACTTCCAGTCCCAATGGCGGCCCCTCCCCTCTCCTCCCTCTTCTCCTCCCCTTCCTCCATCAGAGGGCTCCGCCTCCTCGCTCTCTCCCTCCCCCTCCTCTCCAAACTCCCCGCAAGAATCCGCTCGAGATCCCGACGGGTTCTCTGCTCCGCCGCCGGCCGGGGCTCCGGCGAGAAAATTACGGCCCGGCCCTCGTCTGAGCTGAGGATGATGGGGAACGCCGCCGCCGTCTCGGCCGAGGACGAGAAGCTGAGGGGCCTCCGGGAGCTCTTCTCGAGGCCCGGCGTCGGCGTCGACGCCTACATCATCCCCTCCCAGGACGCCCACCAGGTGCTTGTCCCCCAAAACATCGATACTGACACGGCGACACGGACACGGCGACACGGGCACGGCGACAATTTTCTGAGTGCATAGTGTGTTATTTTAGCATCTCTCTGAGTGTCGTAAATTTCGTTGGTTGTTTGGATTCGACTTAAACTGACATTCAAGTACTTAATATGGAAAAGAGTTCAATAAGTGAAAGAAATAGCCTAGTTCTATTGATAAATACAACCTCATGAGTGTAATATTGCAAGGACAGTAAGGCGGCACGACATGATACAGCATGACACAGCACCAATTTTTGGAATGCCTGTGCTTCCTAGATCATGTTCTATGTTACCAACCCATTATGTGTGTTTCGTAAACTTCATTGGTTGTTTAGTTTAGTTTAGTTTAGTCAAAGGGCTAGTTTCGTTCCCATTCAAATGGCAAATGTCAAACTGTGCTCTCGTGAGCTTTTGGCGTTTGCCTTTTTTGGCCGTGCCGTTTTTGTATGGAGAAAACAGAAAACTCTGGGAACCAAACATATTTCATTTGCCGTTTTGACCAAGATGTTGATAACAAATGTTCCATTTTCAAACGTGAACCAAACATTCCCTTAATTACCATCAAAGTATTTATTAATGAAGGGGTTAAGTCGAAGAAAGAGTTTGCTAAACTATTCATATATGATATTGGTAGTGATAAAGTCAACACCCTCCCCAGAGTATTTGCTTAACTCTTTGGTTTATATATCTTGCAACTTCATGGATAAATGCAATGCACTATTGCTTTTTAGCTAGGAGAATTTTGGAGGGTTGCTTTTTGGTTGCATGTATTAGGTATATGACACTTTGAAAAATGGTCTTCTCGGATGCTGACACTTTGAAAAATGGTCTTAAATTTTTTCTAGTTCTTTTGTGGCTTGAAGTACACCAGGTCCTGCTATCCTCACGATCATCTGGTGATCTTGCTTGAATATGTTTGAATCTGATTGCTGAGTTACTCGTTATATTCGGTTCACAGTGCAAAATTCTTTACTTTGGTCTTATATATTTTTTCTCTTTACTTTGGTCTTATATGTATGCATTCTTTTTTACCTGTGTAGGCTCTTTGCCATTTCCTCGATTCTGTAACTGTCAGAAAGTAATTAGAATTCTGAAGTGTCCGTTTTCTTGTGCAGATTGTATTCTTCTACTTAGTATGTAGATATTTTGTACATTTTGATTGTCTAAAATTGGCAGTGTTCCCATTGTTTTACATAACTTAACTATAAATACTTGCTAAAGTAATGTTGTCAATACCTATCACTGATTGCCACCTTATGAACTTCCAACTGGTTGCATTTTGGATTACTCAAGCGACTTCATCATTATCATGGACCTAGGTGACCCTAAATCGCTGCTTGATACTTGAGTTCTTTTACCATTTCACAATTCTAAACTTGAGTCCTTGTGGGTTTGTTTAGAAACCCTTGTCATTGAATTATTTTTCCCACTGCTTTGCATAATTCTTTAGGTATTGTAAATTTCTTTTCAGTTGCTTGCTAAGTTTGCCAAAACCTGTTGCCAATTTTATTCTAAGTGGTTATTTTATTCTGGGTAATGAAGAACTTGTCATTCTTAATTCTTGGGTTCAGGAATTCCTCTATAACTTAAGTGACACAATAAAAGCTTTTTCTATTCTTCATATGGGCAGTGGTTAGTCTGCTATAACCACCAGGTCTTCGAGCCGGGTTACCGTTGATAGCTGGCTGGCGGTTAAACAAATACCCTAGGCTATACCAAGTAAAGGTCTAGGACTAAGAAAGAAATATTCTTACCACAAGTTATCTGCAAGGACATGTCTACTCAAATTGTCCTCAAAGTCATCATTACTGATATCTATGTGCCTTGTGTTTTTGCAGAGTGAGTTTATTGCTGAGTGTTTTATGAGACGGGCCTACATAACAGCCTTCACTGGTAGTGCTGGTACTGCCATAGTTACTAAAGACAAGGCTGCCCTTTGGACCGATGGGCGGTATTTTCTTCAGGTTATTGACATACTAGTGGAATGTGGAAGTTTTTTTTTTGGGTCTTATCAATCTTTTGTGTTTGTTAGATGGACCGTTAGGTATTAAGCTATATGGTTATCACCTGTTATTAAATTTTGTATGTATTCTGTGTAGGCTGAGAAGCAACTAGGAAAAGATTGGATTCTTATGCGCAGTGGAAACCCTGGTGTTCCTACTACTATGGAGTGGCTCAATGATGTCTTGGCCCCTGGTTGCAGAATTGGCATTGACCCTGTGAGTTTTATAAACTTCTTTATAAGATGTTGCAATGATACAACTTTTGGAATTTATAATGGTAAGAAGCATTATCTTCAGTAAGCACATGTTTGTTAAATTGCAATATATGACTTCCTTCGTCCTTGTTGCTATGTTGCAGACTCTACTATTGTTTATGGTTCTTGTTAGTATGCATGTTTTACATTTTTATATGAATATTTGACTATTGTAAATTTCTAGAAAACTAAGTCCACTGTCTTAAATATACATGACAACATTTTGGTTCTGACATCGACTTCTTGGATTAGTTGACATCCAACTTTGCTGGCAATCATTTTGGGAACGATATTATAGTTTATATGCATTGTTTTCTAAAACAGAACGAGTTAAGATTTTGATACAACGATAAAACCATTTAGAAGTGAAAGTAAATACACAGATACCTTATGTTGTCATGTTAAGATCGTCTCTTAAATAAAATAAAAAAAGGAAAAGATGTAGTTCTTTATTTTATTACAAGTGAACAAATCCAAACCTTCTTAGGATACACAACAGCATGGCAATATCCAGTCTTTACATCTCCTGATTATTGCTTACTTGTCTATATTAAGGTATAAAAAGATTGTTCTAATGCCACAAAGCTCCCACTAATGGAGGTGTTGTGAAGACTGTTTCTATGCACCTCCATCCTCAAGGTTGGAAATCCCTATGCTTATTGTCGCATTGTCTTGTCTATACTATGGCATCCAATCTCTTAATTGAAGTATTGATCTACAAAACATATCATATAAAAGATTATGCCAGTTAGGGAATTATCAGTTCTTGGATTGTGATCTGGAAACTA
This sequence comes from Iris macrosiphon, assembly GCA_036927795.1. Classification (NCBI taxonomy): domain Eukaryota; kingdom Viridiplantae; phylum Streptophyta; class Magnoliopsida; order Asparagales; family Iridaceae; genus Iris; species Iris macrosiphon. Next base: position 200,648,413 of record JAYESA010000007.1, on the reverse strand, counting down.
TTCTCTCATGAACACACTTCTGAGGCCTCCTGCCCAATTCTATATAATTCTGTCAAGGCGTAACAGAGAAAGCCCCTTCCTTTTCTGAGTCCACTGTCCACTGTGCACAGATGACCACTACAAGAAATCAGGGATTTAGTGTCAGATGACTATCCTGATCATTATTTTCCAATTCAGTTGTCAAATCCCTAACAGTTGCTACCATAAAAGATTCAAACTCATTTTAATATGGAATTGATATACTGTAGTGTGGTTACATTTCCAGTTAATATTATTAGTCTGGATGTTTGTATTTTTAAGTTTTCACCTTCTCTATTGAAGCCGGTTGTTCTTAATTAGGGTTCCTTGGTCTAATATCATGTCCTCTGACTTTTTGAAGGGTGCAGTTCCTTTTTTCTTCTGATGCTGCAGAAGAATTGAAAGAAGCAATTTCAAAAAAGAAGCATGAGTTGGTTTTCGTATATGATTTCAATCTCGTGGATAAGATTTGGGGAAAAGCAAGGCCTAGTCCTCCTGTCGAACCAATAAGAGTGCATGATATTAAGTATGCTGGTGTAGACATCTCATCAAAATTGTCGTTTGTAAGATCTGAACTTGTTGCAGCTGGATGTACTGCTATTATTATTACAATGCTTGATGAAGTTGCATGGCTTCTAAACCTGGTAATTATCTAATCAACTACCCTTCATAGTTGTACTGGCATGAACCCAGATTATGCTTGAACTATTACCTGGTTGTTTTGATCTTATTAAAATAAAATGTCTTTTAGCCTCTTAGTTGTGAACTATTTAAAATGAAAGGACAACATGGGAGCTCATATCATGTATACTCAATTGTAGAGTCCATATGGATACAGTGAACATTGATAGTCACATGAAAGCATTGAGAAACTTTTGTGACATTTTAACCGTAAGGTTGCGATAATTTGGCCTTACGCTCATCATTTGGCAATTGTGCCCAGTTTCTTCTATCATAAAAATGTATGAATGCCCTTTTCTTCTATCAATTTTTCTCAATACCTTGTTTCTATCATGGTCAATATTGCGCTCAAACTTCTAGAAGCCATAAATGAATGTACTGCTTATATGATAACATGTTCTTCATTCTCGGAATTCATTTGCATGATTCTGTGACTATGTTGAAATTTTCCAGCGCTGACATATATACACGTCTTCTTTTCATTTTGCAGAGAGGAAATGATATTCCACATTCACCTGTGTTCTATGCATACTTAATTGTGGAGCTTAGCAGTGCTAAATTGTTTGTAGATAATACTAAAGTAACTAAGGAAGTAATGGCTCATCTGGGAAATGCAGGCGTGGAATTGAGACCATATGAATCCATCCTTCCTGAAGTAGAGAGGTACCCTTGCTAAACTGAAAATTTCTTCTAAATATTATTCGAACTTAGTATTTGAAGGTCAAGCGATGGTCACTGGAACTTATGTTAATGATATGTTTGAGGTTTTTGATCTGCTCTAGTTTTCTAGTGAATAGATTACTTGTACACATAGTATGGATTGTTGGCCCACTGGTCAGATTTGATGACTAACTTGAATCTAGTTATTATTGACTTAGACTTACTTCATTAATAGGTCAAGATAGATCCACAGACCATGATTCATGTTGTTGTAACATTGTAACTCCCTGATTTTTGGTTGTTATTTTTCTGTTTCAATTTAAGACTTATTAGTCTAACAAACTATTAGAGTATTACGACTAATAGATAGATAACTTCTCTGTCCTTGTTTTATTTAAGATTTTTTTCTATGATAAAGTTTGCTTTATTGTGGCAGCTTTGTTTTTTCCTGAGGCATCTTGTTGGCTAGTTTCTCTACGGATTTGAATGGTAGGCCCATTCCTTCTTTTTTTCCGAACCTGTAACCACTTCTCAGATGAGTAAGACCCATATTGATGGAGATATTGCTTGGTTGTTAAAAATGTTAATTACAAAATTATTGAGAATAAGATCCAGAACAAGATGTAGTATAAAAACGACTTATTGTCTGGCTCAAGTAACAAGATCGAACTATTGATAATGATATAAACTTAAGGCTTTTGGTCTGCTTATTCTGAATCTAATTGGTAATCCAGTAATCCATCTTCAAAGTTTAATACTATGAATCCTCGTGGATTTTCATGTGAGTAAAATCATATCTTGTTGCCTTTTTTTGTTTTGTGATCTTCCAGAAAATAATACTGAGAACTGGCTGTAAGCAGTGAGACTTTTTTTATATACTGCTACAAACATGGGTAGTTTACATGTCGGAATTTGGCATCTGTATAGCGATTTAGCCCTTAGAAGCCAGAAAATCCTAGGAGGTCAACGAATATCAGTAAGAACCTCGATTCGGCGGTTCTTACTTGGGAGCTCATTTCTCCGATGATGGGAGCTCGTTTCTCCGGCGACGGAAGTGCGTTTCCCCGGCGACATGAGCGCTTCCATAATATGACCATAATTTTAAAACATGACATAAATTTTGGGAAGAAAGTTAGAAAAAATTTAATACACATTTATCAAAGTACCAAGAAACTAAAGATTACTTACCTTAATATCATAAAAAATCAACATGCAAATGATCTCTCTGTAACTTTGTAGTGAACTTTATAAATTCTAATAAATATTAAGATATTTGTAGGTTTTGATAACAATTATTAATAAACATAAAAATATATTAGCACACGCTTCCATCACGCTTCCAACTTTAGACTCTTCTAAGTAGTCGTGTTCCCCGCCCCCGCTCCCGCTCCTGCTCCCGTTTCTGGCTTCGAAGATTTAGCCTGTCATTGTTCAATACAAAATTTTATAAAGATGGAGGTATGGATCTGGACTTCCACACTTTCTCTACCAGATGTATTATTAATGATGTAGTCCATACATGTGTCGAATCACATAATTTGGGCCACCACAGGGCTAGCAGATAAAGGTTCTGCGTACTTTTCCCCGAAGAAATATCTAATTACCGTACGAACGTAGATGTTTTTTCATGAGGCCCATAAAATTTCATAATTTCGATAAAGATCTGTTTGTGATACAGTTTGATCATGAATTAGAATAAACTGTTATTATATTGAATACAAAGCATTTATCTGTAGCAATGACCGAACAAGAAAAGTAATTCAGTCTTACAATATATTAAGGATTCATTTGGTGTTTAATGATCATTAGTTTGTGTTGTGCTATTGAAGTCGTAATTTCTTGGTTAGAGAGCAATCTAATATGCAAGAAATTCTGATACCAGACTAACTTCACTACCAAAATGATGAACTTTGATACATTGACCTATTATGCAATGCATGGTAGTGTCTTTTGTGGATACATTACTAGATTTTTAGTGTATTGATGCTTATTGATTTGTATCTTTGGGATTTTTATTTGTATTTGGAATCAGTGTTTCCCATCTTAATATGTCAAGAATTGCTGTGCCTAAAGTGAAAGAAGTATCATATTGTGTAGAAATAGGTATACAGTATTCAGGAATGTCTTTACGGGTTTATTGAAATCTTTACTAGCGAAACCATCCTCTAGGCCCTTTCTAACTTGAAGGGTGTTTGGTTATTGATTTGGAAATATTACCAATTATCATATCAAGTCATACTTATGTGTAGAACCGGAGGTCCAAATTCCTGATCACTCATTCAAAACCCATGGATCCATACATCTTGATAAATACCCAATTCCAAAAATAGGAAGTTGGAAACAATTGGGATTTTTACGGAGATTGGATGCCATTACTAATTCATGATCTGGCCTAATACAAAATGAAAACTTCATTCTCGATTCTACAAAAAATTTTAAATGGGCATGATTGAGGTCACAAGTATAACAATTTCATTCGTCCCATTATTGCTACTGTCTAGCTGCCTAGCAGTTTATGATGTCCTCTCTTTAACCTTACTGTAGCTTAAACACAGGTTTCAGTCATTACCTAGGAACTTTAACCAGCCTTTTCAAGTATCCATTTGTGAATACCACAAATGCAAGATGTATACTCCAGCTAGTTTTGTTTCTTCTCTCATGCTTTCTGGCAAAGCTGCTGTTTTCTGTTCTCTGCTTCATTAAAAGGGCATCACTTGGTATCACGACAAGGCTTAGTGCTTGCATCTTGGAGGATGCGGGTTCAAGTCTGGAATGTCTCCATCAAAATAGTGTATGGCTGCATGGATCCTGATCCTCCCAAACCTTGCATTAACAGGAGCCTCATTTTTTCATGACCACACTAGCTACATTTATCACGGTTTGAAAAAGCAATTTAATATTAATATTTCGAAACATGCTGTCCTTAAATTTGGTTTACCTATATAGCAACTTCTAGAACTCATTGTTTGACATCGTGTTGTTAATGATTCTATTTCCAGCAGCATGGTTGGTCATATACTCGCACAAGCAAATAGTCTTTCCATTGTCACCTTATATATTTGGAACATGAAAATGGATGACATCTTAAGTTCTACCCAAGTCCTGATACATTTTGTGTTTCACTTTTATGTATGGAAATTATTCTCCATCTGTTTGCGTATAATAACTTTATTACAGTTTGGCAGAACAAGGGGCAAAACTCTGGTTGGACAAGTCAACTGTAAATGCTGCAATTGTTAGTAAATTCAAATCTGCTTGCGACAAGAATCTTCAGCAATTTGGAGATACTACAAGGAACAGAAGTGCCCAAGAAACATCTCCAGCTAATATAACAGTCATGCATGAAGATGGTCAGATTGAGGGGCCTGCCGCAAACTACAGAGTTTCCCCTATCTCCCAGGCCAAAGCACTAAAAAACAACGCAGAGCTTGAGGGAATGCAAACTTCACATTTGAGGTAGTTGTACTATTATGAATGTTGATCTTCTTACTGATCCTCTAATGTGGTGTTTATTTGTTGTAAATGTAAATCCATGCAACACTTTTACACCATTTAAGTCATTTTCATGTTTGGTTTGTTGAAAACGGTGGAATTGGTGCTACAAATGTGCATCAACTCCCCCAATTACCGTTGCTTTTGTTGCAGTGAAAACGGCCACAACACCATGTACGGCAACATTTATTACTCCGTCTCCGTTTACATCATTTCCTATCATTCTCTCTCCGTTCAAGTCACAACGAACCAATGGATTTGTATTTACTGCAACAAAAGTTGCAACCAAGCATTCTAATTAACATCATTCCAAACAATGGATTTATAAATCCCGCAAAATTATTTACGTGCAACCAAATAACGTATTTGCAACACAACTTGCATCATAAAAATGTTACATGCAACAAATGTTGCATGGTATTCCACTTTTGGGCAACCAAACAGCTCCTAAATGGACTTCTGTATGCAGATTATATCTAGATAGCTCTTAGCTGCAGCAGAGGAACTTCAGAAACAATAAATTTGACTAAGTTAGTTTGGTGCATTAAACTAGTTAATCAGAATTTATTTACACGTATATTTGGCCATAAACATAATATGTTCAAAGATAATCCTGTCATTTGTTGTTGGTCATATTGATCCATCTTCACCAGTTCTCCTATTAACATTTATGGGTAACATAACATTATAGTAGGACTCATTTTATAACTCAAGTATGTCTTTCTTTGTATCTTTAAAAGTTGTGCAATGACAACAACGCTTTTTCCTAGATTATCGGGTCGTCTATATTACTTCTTTTTTACGTTCTGCTTGTATTTAGGCCCATATTATTTGGAACTTTAGTATCTATTGTTTACCTTTCCCCATAGATATAATATTTTCATCCTTGGTCTTTGCTTAATTGCTACTTCCAAGGTTCCATAATATGGGTCATAAGGCATGATTGACTTGGATGGCCCCATAGATCCCAAACTCTCGGAAGTTGGAATTCCACAAGCTATTGTTCCACATGGAGAAAGCAGCGGAACTACAGTGAGCTTCAATGTGTGAAATAGGAATCATTGGGTCTTCACTCAACTCTTACAGCCCGCTTTGGCACTTTTTGGGCCGAAGTGGGTTGCCTCTAAATCTGATGGGGGTATCCTGACCTCCGTGCTTCCCTTCTCAACTTTCCGTCTGCACCAACAATTTTGTAAGGGGTTGAAGTTTTAATTACCATGTCTTTAATTGGTCCTGACTCCACCTTTACATAAACAAGCATGGCCTATGATTAGTTTCCTAATGGTCGATTGATCTTTGTATATCTTTTTGTGTCTATATAAATAGGTATGAAATTGCTTCTCCTACATTTTCAGAGCTTTTATTTGAGTTAGTTTGGTATCTTATTAAATTGTTGTTTGGTATCTTATTAAATTGTTGTTTTAAATTTTAATAACATTTGAAAAGAATTAGACCTCAAAATGCTGTCATCAGCTTCTAATTTCTTCCTATATTTTTCATGTTCCCAGAAGTATCTTCAACTTTAATAGACCTAATTTTGTTGTGTTTTTCCAATAGATGCATGTTTGGTATTTGTTTGCCTGGCTTCTTGCCCGCTTCTTTCATGATATGAACGGAGGTTGGTTGGTAAGAAGTGCATGTGCTCTGCTCGCAGGGGCGTAGCTACCTGGTCCTGAGGGGCCGCAGATGCACCCCCTCGGGTGTTGAATTTTTTATATTACAAGATGAGTTTGGATCTCAACTATTTGCCAAATTTATTATCTAAAAATATTCTGCTTTTGGAACATTTAAGGGATAAGGAAGAATAAGCTAACAAAGATCTTCATTTCTTACTATTAAATCTTAGTTTTTTTTCAAAGGAATTAAGTGAATTAATTTTCAACCGCTGGGATGGATAACCGAGAATGTTGAAGAGTTATCACCTCTACGTTTGTGCAGAGGAGAGGATTTAGATCCCAGTTTTTCTGGTGTAAATGTTAACTCTTATTTTTCCAAACTAATTAACTGCATTCCAATTACGACACTCCAATATGTAATCCTTGACACATTGTGAGCAGAAGATAAAAGCAGATATTGTTAGTCTGTATGGTCCAGACTAGTGCAGACCTAGATATATAGACTATTTTCTGCAATGAAAATCATCAAGACTTCATTAGGTAAATCATTAGGAATAATGATGAATGATTGTTTGGTGGCATATATTGAAAGAGACGTATTGAATGCCGTTGACAATGAAGATATCATCCAATATTTTCAGAATATGAAGTTTCGAAGGGTTTCGTTGTCAAAGAAAAGGGTTATTTAGTGATTGTAATAGTTTATGACATTTGGTATTAATATATGATATTTTTGGGATTAAAAACGTGTTTATTATAATTTATTATTATTTTAATAGTAAGCATCGTGCCCCCTAGATGAAAATTCTGGCTATGCCAGTGTGTGCTCGTATATGTGCATCACAACTCTGCAACTTGCATGTATGTGCATCACAACTCTGCAACTTGCATGTCGAGGAATTTTGTGGTTACCCTGTCACAGACTCAGATACGCACAGGCATGAAGGTACCTGTGTGCATTGCTTGTTCACGAGTCAGGTTAAAATTCCTTAGTGGTATGAATGAGTATAGATGTCACGCCATTGCAATAGTCATCTAAAGTCCCTTTTCCCTTTTACACGGGTATCTAGATATTCTTGTCATACGGTACTTTGGAGAAATATGAGTGCAGTGTAATAGGAATTACTGTAATTATTCACGAATGGTAAATGAATACCTTAAGTCATTTGCGTCCTGGGAACTACTGCAGGTTAGGTATTGTAAAATGTTCACATGCATAAACTGTTAAACATACATGTACACACAAAATACAAGCACATTTAGGATATGAACACACCATAATTGCAAATGCATGAGCTCCCAAATGTATATACATTTTTTTTCATACATACAGAATCAATATGTATGCGTGTAGATATACGTACAAACACGCAGTACATTGATGTGCATATGTTTGTGTTTTGGTTGTACCTTTATTATAATGATATGAGATGCTGTACTTCTCTGCTAAATCAAAATTATATGGGATTGTGAGGACTTTAATAGGTTAGTGCTTTTGCTATTCATAAATTTGATGATCGAACATTATTCATATTCCTCTGAGAAAATTATTTCTGTGCAGAGATGCAGCTGCCTTAGCAGAATTTTGGGCTTGGCTGGAAGATGAAATTCATAGCCGTGTGTATCTGACTGAAGTAGAAGTTTCTCAAAAGTTACTTGAATTTCGGAAAAAGCAGGCTGGTTTTATCGGCACAAGTTTTGAAACTATAAGTGGTACAATGTGCTGAACCATGGTTTTATTCTCTGAATTCTCATCTAAACTTCACATTTCACCTTAGAAGTAAATGATAAGCTTGCTCGTTCTTGTTGGGAATTATTATTTCAAAATAGCTTCTAATCTGATCTTACTTTAAGAAATGATGGCCAGTGATTTAACTATAGTTGACACCTTATATGGACAAATTTAGGTCTTGTTTGTGCATTATTTCTGTTTCTTATTTAACTGCTACATTCTATACAATAATAGACAGACTCCTGAAGCTATTGTGTGGGCTTTTGATAGGCTCTTTTACCACTTTTATTGGGTTGTTGGTCAAGCAGTGGTAATCATTACTATGGCAGTTTTGCTTCTTGATCTGGTTATTATCAATCCTCCTAACTTGTTTTATGGTTATTCTAATCCAATATACAACATTGCAATCTGGTAGGCATCCAACATGCTCAATCCTGTCTTGTGTTTCCCTTTCTTCCAGCATTTTGTTTGGTCATTTTTGCGGGATTATGCTGTGTTTAAAAGTTCACAGGAGAACACCCTACTCCGTTTCACTAATGAAGTAGGATTGTTCAGCTTCGCCTAACCCTAATCACCTTGTTCTTGAGACCTATTTGTGAATTATAAGAACAAGGTTGATAGCTTATGCAGATCTCCTTATCTCCCTTGTCACCTAGATAACAAGGAGTTTGAAGGAAGAACTTGCGTTTGCTTCTAACAATTACCAATACTTTCTTTAGATATAAATTATTCTTTATGACCCCAAATCACGAATCCTTGGGATGGCTGTTGGATTCAAAGGACCGGGAACGCGGTGGCATAGGAACCACTGGTACCCAAGAGGGAAAAAGACGATGTATGGGATACAAGATCCTCGTAGTAGGCTGGACCAAAATATAGCCGAGAGAGGACAACCCTTAGAAAGTGTAAGGAAACCAAGAGAGCTCTTCGCGTTCTCTTACCTTCTTCCCATAGAAGTAGCACAAAAAGAAAGAGGTATTAGTATTATTGACCCACCCCATGAGTAAACCACTAACACCTTCTTCGTCTCATTGGGAATGTAGAGGGGGGAAAAATCTCTAACTGCATATTCTAGATTCTAACTTAGATCAATTAGTCACAACATCTATTTTTTTGGCGCAAGCAGAAGCTTTTAAGAATCGGACTAATTAAAGAATTAGCTTTCTATAAGTTGTGTCAAAATTGAAGCCCATGTAGAGGTATAAGTAGCAGGTGGAAACTTGTTTTTCTCTACTTTATAGATAGCTGAGTTTATAGGACTATTATAGTGGGTTTAACTATTCAACATAACTTGAAGTCCCTAGAGCTGCACGGAATAATTGACAAAACTAATACAACCAGCTATCAATCTGATGCCATTCCTCTGATTTGATGTTTCCTGCCAAGGAATACTCTACAAATACTTCGTAACCGCTGCCTCTACAATTTCCAAGCAAACTTAGAGAACTTCAACCAGTGGAGATTGGTCGCGTCGGGTAGGGTAAACGGGTCTAAACCCATTACAAGTACTATGGCAGGGAGAGTTTTGGTATAGGCTAGAAGGCCAGTTGGTGGGTAAAAGGCCTACCTTCTTGGTTCTGGTTTAAGCTCAAGCAACAGGGAGTTCAAGCTGTTAATGCTACGATATCAACAACTGGGAAAGTCTTTATACCAAACTTCTGGGGTCAACTTAAATTCAAAATTATGTTTTTTTTTTTTCCTCTAATAAGTAAGCATCAATTGTTTGGTCCTTCAGGTTATGGAGCAAATGGTGCTATCATACATTATAATCCAACTCCTGAAAGCTGCAGTGTTGTTGAGGACAAGAATCTCTTCCTATTAGATAGTGGTGGTCAGTATGTTGATGGTACGACTGACATTACAAGGACAGTACATTTTGGTGAACCCTCTTCACGACAAAAAGAATGCTTTACAAGAGTTTTGCAGGTCGGCACCCAACATGCGGTCTTGACTATAGTTTGTTATATAATCCTTTTTTGTTTATAGATCTGAATGTTTGGTTTCGATTTAGAAATATTTTTGCAATTGTTATCTAAGAAATTCTCGATGGTCTTTTCAGTTTCCAATCCATTTCTATGTACAAGTTAGTACCTAATGAAGTATACTAAACTTGTATAGGGACATATAGCTCTGGATCAGGCAGTGTTCCCTGAAAATACTCCTGGATTTGTACTCGATGTATTAGCACGATCTTCTCTGTGGAAAATCGGACTCGATTACCGGCATGGTAATTATTTTCAGCAACCTACACATATGTTGTGGCTGCTTACGTGGTAATACATGAACATTTTTGTTTCAATGTCACAGGTACTGGTCATGGAGTGGGTGCTGCATTAAATGTCCATGAAGGCCCTCATGGTATAAGCTACCGGTATGGAAATATGACCCCATTGCAGAAAGGCATGGTTGTTAGCAACGAGCCTGGTTATTATGAAGATTATTCTTTTGGCATTCGGATAGAGGTAAAACTTATGTTTGATTGCTCTTAACCACCATAGAATATGGTGTACCATTACATACTTGTCCTTGTTTATATTTGTAGCACTTACAATAAGTCTCACTTTCGTACAGTTGTAACAATAAAGGTTCTCCAGCAACCTTTTTTGTGTTTTTCTTACAGTTGCTTAAATGTCAGTTTCTTGACTCATCTTCTGCAGAATCTGCTTTATATTATTGAGAAAAACTTGCCGAACTCTTTTGGTGGCGTGGGATATTTAGGTTTTGAAAAGCTGACATTTGTCCCAATTCAGGTAGACATTGAACTCTTTGCGATCATGATATACCACTTAAATGAAACTTTTTCTTGAGTATGTATCCCCTCATGGGACAAAGGTTTAGAAATTTCTACCCATAGTTACTAACAAAATTAATTCAAATTATGTAGTATACATTATGCTCTATGTTTCTCAGTTTCGTAGAGCTTCTTTCACTAATATATGTTTTCCAGAAGTACTTCATTCATATTCCTAACAATGATTAAAACTTACTGCAATAAGTTATTGGAATATTGATCATAATATTTGCATAATCAATGTCATCTTCTGGTTGAAAGACAGCCCTTCTAGTGATGCCTTTACAAGTCATACTTCATGGACATCATTGATTTTCTTTCCTGCAGTCAATTAGTTTTACTATATGGATGCATCATCTTGATGTTTACTTATTTCCACTTTTCTGTAGAGCAAACTAATTGAGCAGTCTTTGTTATCTTCTTCGGAGATCAATTGGATCAACGATTACCATTCAAAAGTTTGGGAAAAGGTCAGTTGAAATTATATGTTTTCTGAATCAACTGTCTAAAATATCATAACTTTGATTCAATTCTTGCATCAAGAGATTATATGAGATCCAATACTTGTTTTGAGTTTTGTGAAATGTTTCTATAGGTATTGGTAGAGAGGATGCTCTATACCGGGAATTCTCTAGAAAGCGTTTGTGAAGTTTTAAGGCATAAGAACTGATATTTTGACCTGGTTAGGGATTGCTTTGCACAAAATCGGTATTTCTTGGTTTTAGCAGAGACTGAAAACCATGCATGAAATATCAGCTAACATACACTTACGATAGCATACAACACAATTGATATACATGTAGCGTAAGCTAGGCATCAGTTATTAACTTTCTAGCATGAATATAATCAAGGAAATAATCTATATGATGTGATGTGATATTGATGTAGGAGTTACAAAAGATGGGATAGCTTGTTGGTTAGTATGGACTTATTTAATTCTTTTTGTCGTATTTATTTACTTATGGCACTTGGTTACACGACTAGGCTGGTACTGTGCATCTAAGCAGATGCCTTGAACTCAATCTTTGAGCCAAAACAGCAACCTAGCCTCAGTAAGCATTATAAGAGTAGGATTCCAAGCAGAAAAATTCTATTACCTAGGCACTCAAACATCCTGCAACATTTGTTTCTTTCAGACTACACTTATTTCCAGCTCAATATGATTGGTGTGCTCTTTTGGGAAGTGACACTTCCAAAAGAGCACACCAGCTCTTTTGGAAAGTGACACTTGGTTATGCCATTAGGCTGGTACTGTGCACCATCAAGAGATTGTATTAAAGGAATTGTCCAAGCGTGCCTAAGCGCCCAAAAGGTGAGAGGCGATGCTTCACCGCCTAATCTAAATGCATGCGAGGTATCTTCTCTAGGCGACACCTAGGCAAGAAAGGCGCCAAATGCGAGATTAGGCGAGCCTAGGCGCACGCCAAGGTGTCTTGGGTGTTTTATGCAGCTTTTTTGGACTTTGTTTTGTTCTTTTTTATAAGTTTTATGGACTTGTTTAGAAAGAAGAGATGAAGGATGATGAGATATAAGAGGAAAATAATGAACAAAATCTTTCAATTAACGAGGACGAAGATTTCATTTTCGTTGATGATATGATGATAATGATCAAGATGATCTCTTAGACTTGGACGATGAAGATAATCATTGATGATTGAGTAGGAATAAGGATTCGTTAAGTCATTTAGGAATATGGAAGAATGACTCATTGATTATCTTATGTTTATTTTTCCATTTGAACAATTTGTCTTATATCATAATAATTTGTGTGATGTTATTGTTTTAAAACTTAATGTTGTTTTTCATAAACTCTTTTGTGATCTTGTTAAGTTACTTTGTTGTTTTCTATTGGTAATTTTGTATTGTTTGACTCATTTATTTAGTTAATTGACTAAAAACTCAAGTTCGATGAGTTTTTAGGGATATATGACGGATTTAAATAACGTAACATTGAGCTACAAAAGTGACAAAATGTGTTGTGAAAAGAAAATTTAAGAAGCTGTCTATCTGGCACTTTTTTTCTCCTTGCGAGGCGAGGCGAGGCGAGACGACTCGCTAGGAGCACATAAAGCTTTTTAAAACATTGGTGGCACTAAGTTTTATTGGGATAGAGCCTCCAATTGTAAACCATAAAAACAAATTGAATTCTTTTGACGATTGCAAAGTTATCTTCTGGTTCGTCTTTAACTAGGTATTTCTAGGGAGATGTTATGAAGTAATTAGTTTATGAAAATTTGAAGACATTAAATTTGAAAAAGTGAAGACGTGAACATATGACTTTCCCATTCTATTTTTTCGGGCCTTTTTAGGGTAGTAATTGACTGGGGTTAGCATAGTCACAAATTCCGCATCCAAGAATAATTCGGCAAGGTTGAAAAGCTCGGAATTTGGCAAAGATTTGGAACGTTAAGTAAAATTTTGGCTAGAGTTTGGATAAATAAAAATATAAATTATATATAAGATAGTTATTTTTTTCCCAAAAAATAGAAATGTGTATAAATAGTAACAAATCAAAAGGGTGTCGAAAATTACTTTAAAAAATTAATTAAGAGCATCAGGAAATTTCAATTCTTTTGAGAAGCTTCTTTGCAAAGCTTGACATATTTTTCAAAATTATTTTAGAAACTTAGAATGACCATGTGCATCATTGGACATCTATGTACCATTCAGCCTTGGGAATCATTTAATGAAAACTCTCCTAACCAACTGTATTAATAAGTGGGGCCCTTGGACACCCCCCCCCCCCCCCCCCCCCCCTTCTTTTTTTTAACCATTCATCACAAAATATGTAAGAGAATTAGCTCATAGATAAAGAGCTGTAGAGTACTTATTGGTTTGTCTACGGCTAAGCAAAGCTTTTACAATTCAAGGGAAATCCCAGATTGTCTGTGCCACGGGAGCCCAGGTGAAGTTTGATTATAAAAGAGTAAAGGATGGTTTCTACTGACTACTGAGTACCAACGCTGCTGTGGGCATGGGTTCAGTAATGGCCCAGTTGGATAGGTGGCCTGTGTGCCTGCACTTAATGGGGCATGAGATGGCCCAAATAAAACGTAGAAATCACGATTTTTTAGTTTATTCACGAATATTTAAATTATTCACGGATGTTCATAATTTGTTTGCACATTGAAAATTAGTTGCGTGTTGGTGCGGTGAGTTATTTATTCGCTAGTAGTTCGCAATTTTTTTGAATTATTCACAAATCATGTGACTGGGTGTTACCGTGTTAGTAGTAAACCATATATGAACATAAAATATTCGAAACTTAATGTACTAAAATGTTCATAATTGAAGAGATCCACTACAAAGACTTAACGTGGATGAACCAGTTATTCCTCTCTATAATTTTGGCAGTAAATAGTACATTCGTGATTAAATAATCGTCTGCAATTTATAAAATATGATTTATTTTTATGCAAATGAATTTTATGGCTGATTCTTCAAGAAACTTTCAACTGGATAAACTTTCAAAACTATTAGAAAGTCGAATATTGATATTTAGCTCAGCTACATGATGTTTTAAAACTATTAGAACGTTATATTTTGGACTGGTTTTGGGTTGTTTTTGCCCCAAAATCTATACAAAACCGCTGGTTTTATTCTAAATGTAGTGTGTGAAATATGATAAGCTAGAGCTAATATTCCCATATCCTTTTGATAACTTGCTTCATACTCTTGTTATTTTGTTTCTTGTTTCCCTACCAATCGAAGCTTGTTAATTGGTTGTTATGTCACCCTGTTTTTGGACCATTTCACAGGTCTCCCCTCTTCTGGAAGGTTCTGCTCGTGAATGGCTTTGGAACAACACGCGACCTCTTCCGGAAAATTAACTGGCTGCCTACCAGGCAATTTCAGGATGCAGTGATGATGCTAGCTAGTTCTCTGTCACATTCTACACTTGTACACATACTGTAACATTCTGCAGATACACAAACACAAAGTGAGTAATAAAAAAGCATCAATGAGAACTGCTGGTAAGCTGGGCGGAGAATGTCAATAATCTCAAGGAGCCACTTGCAGCTAGAAAACTTGGGGGCTTATACACTTCCTGGTGATTCATGGACAGCCACTCGATTCTGGCCTGATGGGGGTTCATGTCCCCTAGCTTCTGGAAACAATGTGAATTTTGTTTAGTTTAAAGTTTTGAATTAAGTTTACGAGAACATGTGCTTACTAAATTGCCTCGCCACTCGATTCTGGTTTCTTCCATGCCCATGACATGACTCGTACATGGATCTAATGTTCATCATCACTTGGTTGTTGCCCTCATTCAATAAAAATAACAATCATGAAGAAGATTTGTCGCGGGCGTAAATTTTCATCACTTGGCTATCTCTAGTTACAATAATGCTAAGTTTACTACCTAGTGCTTACCCTCTCACCTCCCACTGCTATGTGGGCCACCCCTGGTCCTACCTCTCCCCCAATAAACGATTGTCACGTGGTGTTTCGGCCATGTGGCGACCACCCGGGCAGCCACTAGGTCCCATCTCTCTCTCCTCCTCCAATGGACGGGGACGTCATGTGATGTCCACGTGGCGGTTGTAAGAAGGTTGTAAGCACCCCTCTTGTTAACCTGGACATAAAGAAAGACCAACTTGGATATATCACTGAAAAGAAAAATAAATAAATAAATAAATAATTCAGAAAGAAAACTGAAATATATTTTAGTTTTAGTAAAACAGCTTTCAAAAGTAGACCATTTTTGTTGGAAATAAGAGTTGTTGAGCTCTTTATTGCTGTTCCTTTGAAAAACTAGGAACAGAAATAACTTTTGAAGAAGTTGCCAAAGATAAATTGGCTTATAAGAAATAAGAAAATGGTTTTACCAAATAGATTTTTGTTTTTATTGTTGCTTAAAACAAAAAAGAAAAAAATAATTGTTAAAGGCGCTACATAAGTTACTCAAGATAACCGAAGTTTTGGTGCTAGTTAACTTTTATTCAGGACAGCCAAAATTTTACTATGGGCTGCATCCTCTCTCCCAAACTTCTTCATTCCTCTCTCTCTCTCTCTCCCTCCAAATTTCCTTTTCCTCTTTCTCCACCTCCTCCAATTGAAAATTCTAAACTTCTTGGATCTTTCTTCTCTACCTCTTCCAATTCCAAGCAATAATCGATGGTGCCCAAACCTTCTTCACAATCAAGATACATATTTCCTTCGCAATCTTCTTCCTCCTCCTCCTCCTCCATTTTCAATTTTATGTTTGTAATTTTCATTGCATTTTCATGAATCTTTTTTCAAATCCTTGTTAATGTCTAAAAATCATAGTGTAGTAAGATAAAATAGGTTTATGATGAATTTTTGATGGATTTCTGAAATTTTGAACCAATTTTAGGGTTTTGAACTTCAGATCTCCGCCGACAGTTGCGACTGAAACACTTAGGACTATAGAAATTTTTTTACATTCCTGAATACATCAAGGACAATAGAAATTTTCTGCAGTCCTGTATGATATAAGGACTGCATAATTTACATCCAACATAGTAGAAAATTTAGATAGACCTATATGTTCATGTTTTTTTTATTTGAAATATTTCTTTAATCTCTTATTTTGGTGGAACTTGCAGGAAAGCAAATTTGTCTGGAGTCATGGATAAAAGATATTCAAAGGACGGGAGGATGCTTAGATCATCCTCCTTCATTTCATCTGATGTTTAGAACATCCAAAGGACGAGAGGACGCAAGAGATTAATCATGTGTCAATTCATGTCGGTCTTCACTTTCCTACCTACTCCAAAATGCAAGATAATTACTGTCACTGTAGAAGAGATTATTCTTGTTGTAAATATGAGAGTTTACCCATATTCCTGTCGTGTCTTGTTTATTGGGGATCCATGACATGTAGAGATCTAATAAACAAGGCACGATAGGAATATGGGTAAACTCTCATATTTACGACAAGAATAATCTCTTCTGCAGTGACAGTGATTACCTTGCACTTTGGAGTATGTGAGAAAGTAAAGACCGACATGAACTGGCACGTGATTAATGCGAAAACAAGTTGATGTTTGTGTTGTAAAAATTTGATTATGGAACTTTGATGTTGGTTGTAATATGCTATAATGTAAATTTGTTGAGATGGACGTTTGATCTAATGTACAGTTGCTAAATATTTGGAACTTGGTTACAGATGAATACATGATTTCATGCTACTTGATGTTTGTTGTATGATTGGTGTTTAAATCTACCGTAGTCGAAAGTTAAATCGTTCTTACTACGATTACTAAATTATTATAAATATTTAATTTTGTCATTATGAAAAATAAAAATTAAATTCATCTTCCATTTTTCGTCTTCTTCACACTGATATATTATATGATAACGTTTGAACGTCTGCAAAAACCATTTTGTACTCGTTAACAACGAAATACTGAAAAATAAAATTAATTAAAGTAAAATTTGGATATCGAAATATCGTTATTTTACGATTCTGAAATGACGAAAAGTCTTGTCAAACTGTGAAACAGTTTCATCCCATACAATATTTCGATATGTTCATTTTGGCACAAGTTATGTCTCGTTTCGATCTCCCAGTCAAAAGTTATGGTCCTTTAAAGTTTTAAATTTCATACTTTTTGTTGTAGCATGTGTATCTGATCTCGGGCATGGATTCTTTCTACACAAATTGTATTACTTTCGTCGAGGGCATACAAATCGATCTATTGTTTAATGAAAAACGAGAGATGAGCAAATAATTATTGTCCTCGAAGCCTGCTCTACAGTATACGTTATTTTCTTACGGTAGCACCAATGACATATAAATTGATCTACTGGATTCTAATGACTGTCAAAAATTTTGATAGTCCTAACAATAGTCAGGACTGTCAACTTTTTTGAAAGTCCTAATTAAAGCTACTGGATTCTTAGGAATGTCGAAAAACTTGACAGTCCTAACAATAGTCAGGACATCAAAATATTTGAAAGTCCTAACAGTCCGGACTGTCAAATTTTTTGATAGTCCTAATTTAAAGCTACTGGATTTTTAGAACTGTTAAAATTTTTGAAAGTCCTAACAATAGTCATGGGCTACTGGATTCTTGGAACTGTTAAATTTTTTGAAAGTCCTAACAATAGTCATGACTGTCAAAACTTTTGACTGTTCTATGATATTTGAATTTTTCAATCCATGTTACACTTTTCTCTGTATTATAGGACTGTCATAATTTTTTACAGTTCTGACTATTTGATAGGACTGTAAAAAATGTTGACAGTCATAACTTTATACAAGACTGTCAAATTTTTTGACAGTCCTATATAAAGTTCGGACTGTCAAAATTTTTAATCGTCCCCGTCACGATTGTGGACAAACTTTCGAAGTTCAAAACAGTAAAATGGGTTTGAAACTTCAGAAATCCTCTCAAAATAAATTATAAACCATATTTTAATCCCTAGAAGATAAAATCTATGCATGAACATTGATTTAGAACAATATTTAAATTTTGGGAGATGAAAGGAGAAGAAGAAGAAGAAGAAAAAGAAGAAATTAAAAGAAAAGAAAAAAAAAAAAAGTTGGCTTTTATACTATGTAGTGGACAGTTCCAAGTGTTTTTGTTTATGGCAAACTGGTAAATATAAAAAAAAATTGGATTGTTCTGAGTAGCATATATAGTGCCTTCAGCAATTATCCCAAAAAAAAAAAAAACAGACGGATCCTTGAGTCATGGTAGGTCATTATTGTTATTTTCAAAAAGTAGAAGTAGCATTTGATAACTTATCTACTTGCTTTCAAAAGTTGTAGTAAAAATAAAATAGCCTATAAAAAAATATACATAAGCAAGAAAATAAGGCTTGGTTTGGTACTGCTTTCAAAAACAGAAACAGCTTTGACAACATTTTCGAGAACGTTGTCAAAAGCTATCCCAAAACCTTCCATTGAGTTTTGAAAGAGTTTTTATTGGGACATTTTATTGGGACATTATAAAACTTGTTCGGTGATTCCAAAACACTTGCTTTTATTTATAAGTTTGCCATCATAAAAATTTATACGTGACTAGTTCACTACATAGTATAAAAGTCAAATTTTTATGTTTTTTTTTCTCTTTTGCTTCTTTTCTTTTCAAAATTTTAAATATGTTAGAACTTTATATTCATGTATATATTTCATCTTCTAGGTACTAAAATTGGTTTATGATTCATTTTGGGAAGATTTTTGAAGTTCCAAATCCATTCTAGGATTTTTAACTTCTGAAATTCTCCCACAGTCGAGACGAGGACGATGATAGTCTGTCAAATTTTTTGGCAGTCCTGACTATAGGTAGGGCAGTCCTAGCTTAGAGATGAAAAATATTGGTAAGATAATTTGTACATTGATTGTGAAAAAGCTTTGGGATTTGGGAGGGTTAGAGGATTGGGAGGAGGTGGAGAAGGAAGAAATTTAAAATTTTAAAGAGAGAAAGAGAGAGAGTGAACGTTAAAATGATTGGGGTCTGGTGGATTTTGTTGGGGAGGGGACAACCACTAGTAAGAAAATGACAGTTCCGAGTAAAAGTTCTTCTAAACTGGACTAGCCAATTCTGGCTAGTCCCGAATTAGCTTTGAAGTGTCTCGATAAAAACTTATTTGAAGCTACCCTAAAACTAGTTTTTAAAGAAAGGAAAAGAAGATTTAAGAGTAATATAAGTCGTACTTTCCTTTCTCCTCTAACATAAAAACTAGTTAAAATTTAGGGTAGCTTCAAAAGAGTTTTTATCATATTCTGATTTGTTTGACCCTTGATAAGATATCCCCGAAAATGAAAAAAAAAATATATATATATATATACATCTAGTTTTGAACATATTCGGACATGTTTAAGTTGAGAACACCCTCCTGAGAGTGTCGTTAAAAACCTGAAAGTGTCGTTAATGAGTTTTGAAAGTGTCGTTAAAGAGTTTTTAACAACACTTTCAGAGATGTATTCTCAACTTTTAATCTAACAGGGAGATAATATCAATATACCTAATCTAAGAGGGAGGTAATATCAAATAGCCCTTTCTTTTGCATCATATAGTCAGACATTCGCTTACATGAGTTGCTTGTTCATTATAATTATAATTATAATTATAATTATAATAATAATTATTATTATAGTTATTTATATTTATCTCTCGTTACTAATCCCATCTTATAGCTGTACATTTGCTTACATGAGCTGCTTGTTCATTATTATTATTATTATTATTATTATTATTAAAGTTATTTCTATTTATTCTTCCATTACTAATCCTTAGTTCTGTTTTCCTCATTATTAAATCAATTACTACTACCGTTATTGCATACATTTTCAAGTGTTATTTGTATTTACTCCCCCCAACACAAATTATTTAACATTAAATGGAAGATAGTAGTAATAAAATTAAAGACTAAATTATAACTTATATCCTCAACTATTTCAATTTTTCAACTTGATATCCTAAATTTTGATAGGTATCACCTTGATATTCTAAGGTTAAATTTTAACTTGATAGCCTCAACTATACAAATTGTTCAACTTAATGCCCTAAAATTTTTTACTCGACAACTTGATACCATCAACTATTGAATATTTTCAACTAGATACCCAAAATTAAAAAATAGAACGAAACTACCATTCCCCATCCAACACACCCTCCTACCTTCCCACCCCTGGTTTTCTCCACCGCTGCCCCGCCTCCTAGCTGCACCCCTCTCTCTCCGCTGCTGCTGCTGCTACCGCCGCATATATATATATATATATATATATATATATATATATATATATATATATAGAGAGAGAGAGAGAGAGAGAGAGAGAGAGGCGGGGGTTGATGCAGCCGGGGTAGGGGCGACAGTGGGGGCAGTCGGGGGAGGGGGGGTGTAGGACAACTGGAGGGAGGGTGTGTAGGGGAGAGAGAGAGAGAGAGGGGGGGGGGGGAGGGAGGGGGGGGGGGGGGGGGGGGGAGGTAATTTTGTCGATTTAGTTTTTTTAGGCTATCAAGTTCTATTTTATAAAGTTGAGGGTATCAAGTTAAAATTTAGCCATAATCTTAAAAAAAAACTGACGAAATTATTCTCCTCTCTCTCTCTTCGGCAGTCAAGATCTTATATCTCTTATCGACAACCATAAGAATCACTCGAGTTCGATAGTTGATTATGTTGTTAGTATTTTTGTTGTTGTTGTTGTTGTTGTTATGTTTACTTTATATGCGAGAGGTCAGAAAATAAAAAAGTTTGTACCCCCACAACTCTTCTCCCATCATTTTTAATTAAATGGAAGGAATTATGCTCCAAAATACCCTTTTGACTTCAGTTGAACTGCATTCATCTTATGATTTTTTTTTAACACAAATATTGGTGTAGAGTGAAAATTGAACGTTGTCATGATCAAAGTTTGCAAAGTTTGCAGAGAGAGAGAGAGAGAGAGAGAGAGAGAGAGAGAGGTGATCCAAGATCTTGACTATACCCTTATGTTGTGTCGATACAAAAAACGTGATGGGGTAAGGGAACGACGGAGGCACCACACTAGCTTATTTTTGTGTCTTCTATAGTATTTTGGAGCGTCTCAGTTGTGTCTAATACGTATACGATAATATCAGTCGTTATCGGCCGTCTCTGTCATGGACTATTAGCGCCAAGATTTTCTCCCATTTAATTTACCGACGAGACTAGAGATTCGAACTTTTGCCTACTCTTTTTTGTTAGTCCAATAATCTAACTATATTTTTGACTATGGTTAATCTATTCTATTTAACATTATAACATCACTAATATTCATGCTATTACTACTTTGAATACTTAAACTTAGAATAGTCCAAATATACATTAAATGTTATCATACTTGCTACTATGTATATATATTATTTTGTTTGTCTAACTTGTATTTGCAGAAAAGCAATAAGCAAGATCAAACATGGACATATGCAATGAAGAAATCATGATGGGTCAAAGACGATGTCATCCCAGAAGATTTCTCTGAACCGTCTACGACATTTTCGGAGCTACGCACCTGGGTGTTCCACTGCCCCGTCAGCGGACGAGGGGTCGAGGGGACAATGTCCCCCGTGAGGATTCGGGGGCTAAGCCCCCGAAAGGTATTCAGATTTCACAATCTGGGTATCTCAAGACAACTGCCGTCAAAGAAAAAAGTCATCATCGATCAAGAGAAGAAGCAAGCTACACCATCATCATTTTCAGACTCTGAAGAAGCCTGCACCTGTCATATTCTGTCTAGAGTCTGTAATAAGTCTTAGGAATTATTGTAAACATAAGTAATAGATGGCGTTTAAGTATGTGCTATTATGTTTAAAAATAGGTAGAATTAGTTTAAGTAATATATTTTTAGTGATGAATACTTATATCTTTTACATTTTAGTGATATATACATCTATTGTATCCATCTTAAACTTAACCGTTTTGTCATATTAAAAAAAGGAGGAGATTGTTAGCCCAATGATTGTATCATATTTTTTGAATATGGTGAATCGATTAAGCTTAGCCGTTTAATATCACTTATTAGTCATGAAATCACTCTAGTATTTATATTCTTCTTCCACCTTTAGTGATATATGCTTATTGTTTTACATCTTAGTGATATGATCTTCTATTAAAGCCATTTTAAATAGAACCGAGTTGACATAATAAAAAAAAAGAAGACTGTTAGCCCAATTATCTAACTATATTTTTTAATATGATTAATCTATTCTATTTAACATTATGACATCAATAATATTCATGCTATCACTACTTTGAATACTTAAACTTAGCATAGTCCAAATATGCATTATATGTTATCATACTTGCTACTATGTATATTGTTTTGTTTGCCTAACTTGTATTTGTAGAAAAGTAATAAGCAAGATCAAACATGAACATATGCAATAAAAAATTCATGATGGGTCAAAGACGACGTCATCCAAGAAGATTTTTCTGAACCGCCCACGACATCTCCGGAGCCACGCACCTGGGGGTTCCGTTGCCCGGTCAGCGGACCGGAGTCGAGGGGGAAGCACCTTCCGTGGGGGTACGCGGGCGAAGTCCCCGAAAGGTATTCAGATTTCATAATCTGGGTATCTCAGGACAACTGTCGTTAAGAAAAAAAAATCATCATCTATCAAGGGAAGAAGCCAAGCCATGCCATCATCATTTTCAGACTCTGAAGAAGCCTGCACCTGCCACAGTCTGTCTAGAGTCTGTAATAAATCTTAGGAATTATTGTAAACACAAGTAATGAATTATAAAATCGAAATTTAGGGTAGAAAATAACCCAGAATCATTTTTGGCATAAAAATCGTCATACCAAAGGTATACTGGAGTGGAGTATACCGACGGTATACCGATTTTGTATAAATGTTGTCCTATGTCGTTTGGACCGGCATATCGACGGTATACTGGTCTATACCGACTACGGTTTATCACAGTTGGCAATCCAACGGTCGAATTATGTGCATTAAATGATCCCAATGGTCATATTTATCGCCGTTGCTACTGTAGACCGGTATACTGTAGTATACCGGCAGTATACCGTTCGCGGGCTAAAAGTTGCATCTTTGCTCTTTCTTTGTGTTGATCTATATAAAGCGTTGAACCCCTTCTTTCAAGGTTGATCTTTTTTAGCCTAAAAAATTTCTATCTACCAAAGGCCATCCACAAACACTCCACCAAAGCTTTTATTTCTCTATCCACAAATTTTGTTAGAGTGTTCTTGAGTTAGATCTTTATATTTGTTGTAAGAAGATCAAAACCATCTTGTAAGAGGTTGAAGTGTACAAGTTTTCGGATCAAAACTTGTGTAAAGTTAGAGAGCCTTCGGATCAAGGCTTTTGTGTAAGAAGTCAACGTACCTTCGGATCAAAGCTCGTGGTGTAACTATTTTGCTAATAGTGAATTCAAGCCAGACAAAAGTTTTCGGAACTGGAATGTCTCTAGCAGGATACTAGGATATATCAGATGTCAGTATTATTATTGCTTTACTTCTTGCACACTTAATATTTTAAATTGTCTATTATTAATCATTTGTGCTGGATTTATTAGCTTGATTCTATTTACCCCATCTAGAATTCCTACACTTCCATCCCTTGTCAAGTGTTACCACTATACATCCCCTTTTGTGCTTACCTTGTTTGATTATATCCCATCATTCATTAGGATCAGTGATGACATTATCCGTTACGCTCGAAACTTTATACACGTTACATTGTATGTCTTATATATATATATAGTTTGACTCTTCCTAACGAGCTTATGTTAACTTACCATTTGCCTCGCACTCATAGTATCCTTCGTGCATGCAACAACTGAGTAACTTTATTTTCAACCGGATCAAAATACTCAAAATCGAATAAATCAAAATTTAAAAAATTTAAAACTGTAATCAAATCGAAATTAGTCAAAATCGAAATCGAACCGAATAAATATTCGGTTTGTTCGATTAGACTAGTTTTATTATTTAATGGGTCAAATTTAAAGTTGAAATCGTAGTTAAATTATGTTAAAGTTGCGTGTAAAATTGAACTAGTTAAATTGTCAAAGTTGAATTTCAAAACACATATATTGAATATTATTTTCAAAATATGATTTTTTTAATTAAAATTATGCACAAAATGAAGGGTATTTATACATGCATGTATCTAGAAGACTAGCTCCTCCTGATAATTTTGGTGGCTGGCCAAGACAAGAATCTTCACATAATCGTCATCGTCACATTAGGATTCTAAGATACTTACATTTTTTTAAAAAAAAATTTAAAACAAACAAGATAGTTAATTAAAAAATTGGATTAAGTCGATGATTTCATAAGAAAATAAAATTTCATATTAATAATAAAAAAATTTGAACCTAACCTAGAAATATTTATGATTTTGTACTCAAAGGACATATTTGGATGAGAAAAATCGACTTGTAAAGGATTGTAATAGTGCTCGAGGCAGTACTCGCCAATCGATTGCTTAATATTAATGGATTTATAGTATGTTACCTCTGATAAATATATTTTAATTAGTTAAAACAATAATACATAAAATCATTATCTTATCAAAATATTAAGAATAAGCTTAATATTATGTATTTTAATCTATATTATTTGTTTAGATAGATAAATATTTTTGTTTTTCTTATGCAACGATTTTAGAAACACAAGATAGATGTGATTTCAAAATCACAATCACAACCAAATATATTTTTTAATCATAAAGAATTACTTCCACGAAAGTGGGATCTATAACTTCGATCCAAGTAGTTTATGTACCTGCAGACGATTTGATCGATTTCATCCGTGCAACTGCATTTGCACATTTAGATGCTACTACCATAATATCAAGAAGATTAGATGCCAAAGATATTTATCAAGCAGTGGATCCTTTAAATTCAACTTCCAATATGTTACAACCTTGAATCGTTGGCGAGGAACATTATAAAATTACAAAATTGATGTTTTGTCCCAAAATACTGTGATTTATTTTGAAATAACAACCACACTGTACTTTTGATATATTTTACAACTCACCCCTAAGTTTCTCTTCACGGTTGATTTGTAAAGAAACAAACAAAACAAAACAAAACAAAACAAAACCCCTCACAAACTCAAGACATTCTTGCTTTCAATAGTGTCATCCTAACCATGGATAACCTAACTCTAGAACATGGCTGCAATGGCAATTTATTGGCCATATGTGGTTGGAACACAATAATATTAGCTTTAACAAATCTACCCACAAACTACCAAATATTGATGACAATGATGATACATATCTAAGAAGTTTTGGTAACTCAATATAGAATCATCAATGATTTGATCTTTTCTACCTGTGTATAAGTCACTAGAGGCTCACAAAACAAAAAGAACATACATACCAAAGGGATATACATCAAAAAGAAGAAGGAAAAGATTGAATAATGAAATATCCGAACATTTTTTGATCTCAGATGTGTCCATATCGATGGAACGGATGACTCATTATTTCGATGAATAATTTCTTCGGACAGAAGATTCGGTAAACACTTATTTGAAGTCTCACTTATCAGAGTCCACGGTGGAATCTACTGAGAAGTTGACCATGATATATCCGAGCCATTCATAATATCATGAACACAAATTCGGTGTACTTAACTTGAAAATTGAAAAAAAAAAAAAAAAAGAGAGTTTCTGCGCAATTGAATTGTACACAAATTTGGGAGTTCTTAATAAAAGTGTGTCAACTGTACACTTCTTGCTGTATGTCAAAAAATCTATCTAGGGTGCAATTCTGTAATGGTAACATCATTCCTAGAATTGCCTACCAACTTACTTCCCGGTATATCCGCAGAACCCAATCCCGATCTTTGCGTCGAGTCCGTGTCCGTTGCATGTCCACCCACACCAAATGTAGGCTGGAGAGGAGCCTGGAGAGCCATAGAGGGGCTCTGCAGCATGAGAACAACCATTGACATGAGAGGTCTATTGGCTGCAACATCTTGAACGCATAGCAGTCCTACTTGGATGCATCTCAACACCTCGTCTCTCGAAAATTGCTCCATCAAAGACGTATCGACGATTTCCAATGTTGTCTCTGCACTCCAATGCTCCCATACCTGCATAAATGAAGAATACGAAGCTGCATAAAGGATTTGTTTAAGTTTTATAACAGATTGTCGGTCGTACGTCAATCATCTATGTTGGTGTCAAATTTTTAGCCAAGGTTGCTTTTAGCATGACATTGTCATGTCATAACCCTAAGCGACGAGTTGGCAATTAGGTAAACCTACCATTTGATTATGTCATTTTGGTATTAACCAAAGAGCACCCTCTAAGTCCTCTAAACTATAAAGACTCTAGATAAAGAGATAAGATGATCCAATTTGCTAGAGGAAAAATTGCATTCAAGTCCATGACACACTAGAAAATACGAACACTCCAAAAATATGGAATGCCCTTTTATGTAGGAGGTGAAAACCAAGTTTACTAAGTAAATCTTTATATCATGTTATATGAGTACTAATATTTAAATACTACAATCGGTTATATATATATATATATATATATATATATATATATATATATATATATAGGGATCGGTATCTTCGTTGTTAAGTATTTCTGCAAGTTTTTCGAAATATTAGCCATTGTGTTTTATTTTTTAACCGTTCAGATTAGATCCTTAAACTATTCAATTTCTCGTGAAATTTTGATCTATATGAACCATCAAAAATACAATCAAACGACTACTATTTCGAAGAACTTCCTTTTCTCTCTCTATATAAAAAAAATAAAATAAATCTAAATTTTTGATGTCCATTAAAATTTTGGGCTATGGACGGTTGTCCGATGTGTCCTAGGTCAGGACCGGCCCTAGACACCTATTTGACACTCAAAATACACTAGCACATATCAAAATAGGTGCCAAGTTGATGTCACAATGCCCTTGCCAGGTTGTATCGTATCATCCGTGTCGTGCCACATAGATGACACATGAAGACAGAGTGTAGAAATAACGATCCCACGTCTCCAAATGTAACCCTAGTTATCGGTCAAGTCTATCGGCCAAATTTACTCACATAGCCTAGAAGGTCCTGAGCATGTTCATCTTCTTCGAAGCTACTGTTCTTCCTTCCCATCACAATCTCTAACACCATAACCCCGAAGCTAAATACATCCGACTTGACCGAGACTCGACCGCGCATTGCGTACTCCGGTGCCATGTAGCCGCTGCAAAAACACCCATTTGAACCAAATTAGAAGGGGTCGTCAACCACTACAAAAAAAAAAAAAATTACTGCAAAATAGCGACGGAAGTTTAATTCTGCCACTTCCTTGTTAACAAACCAAGGAGATGATCAGTCTATGGATTGTGCTTACAAAGTTCCGACCACTCGACTCGCATTGCACTGCGATTCGTCCACCCCGAATAGTCTTGCCAGACCGAAGTCTGAAATTTTCGGATTCAAGTCAGCATCCAACAGCACATTGCTTGCTTTCAGGTCTCGATGGACGACTCTCAAGTGAGACTCCTCGTGTAAGTACCTCAGGCCTCGAGCGATCCCTCCGATGATTTCGAACCTTCTTTCCCAGTTCAGCTCTTCGCGTTTGGTACAATCTATTAGAGGCACCAAAAGTTGTGAGTTGTTATTTCTCGGTTACAGAAAATCGTACAAAGTACGTATAAAATAGAACACCAACAACAATAAGTAAGAAGCCACATATACAAGGAGTTTTAACTTAGCTGGGATTAGATTGGAGTTGCTTAGCACAAGAGGATGAAAAGATATCAGATCCTTCCTATGAGTATCGCATCAGTGATTTCATATCGGAGTTTTGGATCTTTTGGTATCAGAAAGAAATTAAATTATTAAAACTTTAGAAAAATATATTTTATAAATTTAGGTATAATTTTAAGTGTTTTATGTATTGTTTCTTAATAGTTTTAAAATTGAATGAAATATGAGTCACCATTGCCGATTATTTTATCTGCGATAGATACATTTTTTTCTTTTACGTGTTTTTACAACATTATTATATTTTTACACCCTTTCTTGTTGGTCTTTTTCGTTCAATTTTCTTTACCGAATTGACAGAAAAAGAAACCTCCGATGTCGGTATCGGTCAGTGTCGGATCAGGACATGGCAAACCGTATTGTTATCAACTATATCGGATCGGTATCGGTTGATACTGCAAACTATGATTTATAATAAGGGTTAAGTCTAGGGGTGAGCATCATTTGGTTTTGGACCGAAAACTGAACCGATTAAGAGTTCGGATCGGTTTTAAAAATACTAACATTTTTTATTCGGTTTCGGTTTTGAATTTCGGTCAAAAATCGACACCAAATAAGACTTATGCAATTATGTAAATATTTTCAATTCTATGCATATTTTGTGATTAAAATGTGTATATTTTCAAAATAACAATTATATGTATGTGTTTTAAAGTCTAATCTTGATAATTTAACAACTAGTCCAATTTTGGACGCAATTTTGAAATACAACAAATGTGCTTATAAAAATTATAATTTTTAATGTATTTAACCACGATCCTAACTTTGAGTTCCACCCACGGTTTTGACTAATTTCAATTGGATTTTAGATTTTTATAATTTCAGTTTATTAGGTTTTGAGTATTTCTATTCCCAAGTTAAGTCTCAGATTCAAAACTACAGATATATAGTGTTGAGTGTCATTACCGAAGAGAAATGTGTCCAAACTTCTATTAGGCACGTACTCGTAGACCAGCAAACTTTCTTCTTCTTCCAAGCAAACCCCTCTTAGCCTAACGAGATTCTTATGCTGGAGTTTTGCAACCAATAGGAGCTCATTCTTCAGTTCTCGAATCCCTTGTTTAGAGCTTGCAGAAAGCCTCTTCACAGCTACTGCTTGCCCGTCAAGTAGTGTTCCCTATGTGATCGAGTAAAATCAAAGATCAGCTTTAAAATAGAAAAAATGTAATATTACATACCAATAATATATCGGCTAAATTATCCTAATAGCACCCAAACTATAACGCGTTACGGTATTTTTGGTACCTTAATTCTTCACTATTTGATTTTGGCATCCCAACCTCATAAGTTGTTCTTTTGAAGCACATTTCGTCAATCTTGAAGCATATCAGGAGTACTACTTCAAAAGAATATTTAGAAATATAAGTATTTAAATTGCGCTTTTATGGTACATGATATACTTTTGAAGTTGTTTCAATGTGCTATAAAATCGATGAAAGGTGCTTCAAAAGAACAATTTATAAAGTTGAGTCTCAAAATCAAGCAGTAAAAAATTAATGTGCCAAAAAACCCTAGCGCTATAGGTGTGGTGCCATTAGAATAATTTAGTCTAATATACCAGATTAGTGACAAAAAATTCGAGGTTTCGAAAATATTAAGTACCTTGTAGACTGCCCCGAAGCCGCCTTCTCCAAGCTTATTCTCGTCCGAGAAATTGTTTGTAGCAGCTTTGAGGATGGATAGGTCAATCAGTATCGACTCCTCGCTCTTGATCTCCTCCAGTGTAGCAACACCCAAAACTGAACAAAAAATAATCTTATGAAATTAACATCCATTTCCCTTAAATCTTAAGGCCAAATACGAATCTAGGTTGTCAAGTCGTCGTACCGTATCGTATATTCCGTATCGTAAGAAACAATATCTATAGGAGTTTAGGTTTATAATTCTAAATTCCTATATGCTTTAAAATAATTTTCTTATAAATTATTTTATTTTATAACAGCCTACTATATGTATCAGATCGGATCAACCGATACATAATGAAATAGCAGCATAGCGTATCGTAAATAACATCATAGCTTTGAAGGGATCATTCAAATACTTATAGCACTAACCAATGTTCTTTGGTGATCTCCACCTCCGATAGCAAATAAAGGAAGTGACCATAAGCCCGAAAGCAGCAGCTATGGATATCAAGATAGCAACTACTTTGCCAGTGTTATTCTTCTTACCTACATCAACAGATGAGCAGAGTTCAATTTCAGTAAAATTGCAAATGCAAACTAAAAAATAATTACAATTTTTTTTAGACTTTGGATCTTGAATAAATTGTCAAATTTGCATTTGGGTGTCCATAATAGACCTAATTAATATTTAGATATTCGACCAACGGTTAACTCGTCATTTATGTACACATGAAAGAGTCACTCTAGTGCACAGAAGAAATCAAATTATATTACCACGAGGGAGATAAAAGTATTTTTACAACAACACAATCCAGTCTGTCAATCAAGTTAACAGTTGGTCTAAGATCCAAATACTGATTAGTTCGATTATAAAGATCCAACTACAAATTCGAAAATGCTATATGACTCGCGAAGTACTTGCGATGGTGACGTGAAGGTGTTGATATGGTATGTTGGGTGTCATATTTAAGTATAGTATAAGCACATGGGAATATTCTGAGGACATATTTGGGATGCCAGAATATGTCACAGGATATTTATGAGATTATTGCCATAATGATTGAGATCATTGTATTAATGACTGTAAGGCTATATAATGCCAATGAGACAATCAATAAAAACATCAACTAATTTCAACATGGTATCAGAGCCAAGTTTCCACAAACCCTAGCCGTCACCAAGCTTCCACAAACCCACAGGAGGATTTCCTAGATCTCCTCCACCGAACTCTTCAACAACCCCCCCCCCTCTTCCCTTCTCCGCCCTTCGCAGGCCGCCCTTCGCTGTTGCTGCCCCGTCCCGCTACTGCTGCGGCTGCTGCTGCGGCTGCTGCGACTGCTGTTGTTGCTGCGACGGCGGCTGTGACATGCGTGCTGCCGCCTCCTCCGCACCAGCACGAGACAGCGCCTAAAAGGGATGCCTAGATCTGAAAAAAATGAGGGACATGTTCGGATCTAGGAGCGGACGACGAGGACGAGCGTGAGTCGTGGAGCGGACGTGACGTGATTGGATAGACGACGCATCGATGGAGGAGATCATCAAGAAGCTAGATTCTACAGAGGTGGCGACGTTGATGAAGTTGTTGACGATGTCCGCTGGTGAGAACACGACACAAACATCGCCGGAGTTGAAGCTTCCCTCTATCGATCTGAAATTAGAAGGACCAGTCACCAGCTCAGGTAACACAGGATCTAAGGGAGAGCCCTGGCAGCATAACCGGCAGTGCTACAACTGTGGGGAGATGGGTCATCATCGGTATGCTTGTACCAAACCACCTAGGGAGGGAGATTCAGGTGGTGGACGAGGACCGTTCGGCGGACGATGATATAATGGAGGACGTGGTCGTGGTCGAGGGGGTAGACGAGACGGCCGAGGAGGTTATCGGGCGAACCTCCTGATATCAGAAGGGAACGGAGAAGCTGATGGCACCTTTACTGTGGAGGACCAGGCACTGGGAGACATGAGGAGTAGAACAGAGGAGGCGTCCACCTCATTCTTTGTTAGGGACAACGCTGCCATGTATGCCCATCCATCAGAAGGTACTGACGAATCACTTGCCCTTGCGTCTATCTCTTCCCTTAAATCATCAGACTGGATTATCGACTCGGGAGCATATCGGCATGTGACGGGAAATGCTAGTGAGTTTTCTTCCTACACTCACCTAGCATCAGCAGACAGCATTCAGACAGCTGATGGCACTTTTCAGCCAGTGGTCGGTAAGGGTACTGTTAATTGTACAGGTTCAGTAAGATTATCCAATGTTTTACATGCTCCATCCTTTCCAGTCAGTCTCTTGTCCATTAGTTCTATAATCCTCCAACTTAAATACATTGTTTCTTTTGATATTCCTAAGGTGACCTTCCAGGAGAAAGGGACAGGACGAAGACTTGGGACTGGCACTTGGCATGAGGGACTGTGGTACCTAGACCGAGAAGGACTGGACTCAGCATTGATATCTATGGCAGAGAAGGCTGGCATGGAAGGACTGCAGCAGAGGACTGAGGATACCTTGATACTCCATCATCGGAGGATGGGACATTCTTCCTTTGATACTCTAAGTAAGTTGTATCCAGAGATTTATGCAAAAACAAATAAAGAGAAATTAGTATGTGATGCGTGCGAGTTAGGAAAGCTTACTAGGAGCTCATATGTTGGCACGGGTCATAGGAGCACTTTTGCTTTTGAGGTAGTACATTCTGATGTCTGGGGTCCATGTGCTACTAACACTATGAATGGTTATAAGTACTTTGTTTCTTTCATTGAGTGTGCCTCTCGTGTTACCTGGTTATATTTGATGAAAAATAAGAATGATGTACCTGCTTGTTTTCGGGATTTCCATAAGCATGTCCAGACTCAGTACAAAGCAGTTGTGAAGGTACTGAGGTCTGACAATGGAACGGAGTATACCAACAGGACGCTTGCAGAATACTTGTCAGCACACGGAATACAGCATCAGACCACCTGTGCATACACACCAGCACAAAATAGAGTTGCAGAAAGGAAAAACAGACACCTTCTGGAGGTCGCAAGAAGTATGATGATCGACATGAATGTCCCACAGAGTCTGTGGGGGCATGCAGTGTTGACAACAGCTCAACTCATCAACAGGATGCCCTCGAAGGTCCTCGGATGGAAGTCCCCATGTGAGGTATTGCAAGGCAATAATAGTGGGATACTCCCACTGAAGGTGTTTGGGTGTGTGTGTTTTGTGAAGGACAACAGGCAATCAGTTGGGAAACTTGACCCTAGAGCAGTCAAATGCATCTTCGTAGGCTACTCGGCGACCCAGAAGGGATATGTGTGCTGGAGTCCAGTAGAGAAGAAGAAGTTTGTCAGTATGGATGTCCACTTTCGGGAGCATGAGCCATACTACCACCAGGACGGAACTTCACACAACACGCCTAATACTGTCAGTATTAGGCGAGAGGGGGAGATGGAGAACTTGGTGGTAACCGATTTAGAAGTTTGGCATAGAGGCACAGAGAAGGGACAAGAAGGTGAAGGTGTTAGGCCTACGGCTCAGGGAGAGTTACTTACCTACAGCAGGAGAGAGAAGCAAACTGCAGGACCAGTACCGACAGTGCCAGTGCCAAGTCCCTTGCCTGCGTTCGTCCCAACTCCTGAGGCACCGACACCAACCCCCCTTCAGGTGATACCCCCTCCTTCACAAGATATCATTCCTCCTACTTCTACTCCTCCCACACCACTATCTGTACGGAGGACCACTCGCAGCAATGCAGGAAATCCTCCAAACATATATGGTTGGGATATTGCTCAGTTTGTTTCTTATGACCATATCTCTTCTTCTTATGGAGCATTTATAGCATCTTTGGATAGTATTACTGTACCTAACAATTGGCAGGTTGCCAAGAATGATCCAAAGTGGAAAGCGGCAATGCACGAGGAGTTGGGAGCTCTGGAGAAGAACCACACTTGGGAGCTTGTGAGACTGCCAGAGGGGAAGAGAGCAGTTGGATGCAAGTGGGTCTTTACCGTGAAGCAGAACCCAGATGGACAGGTTGAGCGCTACAAAGCTCGACTAGTAGCCAAAGGATACAGTCAGACGTACGGCATCGACTATGACGAGACCTTTGCACCAGTTGCAAAGATGAGCACTGTCAGGACTCTGATTTCTCTGGCAGCGAATGATGGATGGAAGCTACACCAACTGGATGTGAAGAATGCGTTTCTTCACGGAGATCTAGTGGAGGAGGTGTACATTGAGATACCACCAGGATTTGGCACCAATCAGACAGTAGGCAAGGTCTGCAGGTTGAAGAAGTCCCTCTATGGACTGAAGCAGTCTCCTCGAGCGTGGTTTGACAGATTCAGAAAGGCAATGATAGGGATGGGATATCAGCAGATCAATGCTGATCATATTGTGTTCTTCCGTCGGAGTGGAGGCCACATCACCATGCTTGCGGTGTATGTGGACGATATGATTATCACAGGAGATGATGAGCAGGAGATCGCCCAACTCAAAGGAAAGCTTGGCAAGGAATTCGAGGTGAAGGATCTCGGCCTTCTTCGGTACTTCCTTGGGATTGAGATTGCTCGAGAAGCAGAGGGGATTGTTCTCTCTCAAAGGAAGTATACACTGGACCTTCTCACAGAAACTGGGATGTTGGGGTGCAAACCTGCAGCTACACCAATAGATCAGAGGTTCAAGATTGATGCTGAGGCTGGAGAACCAGTTGATCGGGACAGATACCAGAGACTGGTTGACAAGTTAATCTATTTGAGCCACACATGTCCTGATATCTGCTTTGCAGTAAGTGTGGTGAGCCGCTACATGCATAACCCACGGAAGGGTCATATGGATGCAGTGTACCAGATTCTGAGGTACTTGAAAGGTGCTCCTGGGAAGGGACTAATATTCAGGAAGAACAATCACGTGAGCATCGAGGGCTACTGTGATTCTGACTGGGCTAGTTGTGCTGATGACAGGAGGTCTACCTCGGGATATTGCATATTTGTAGGAGGTAACTTGGTCTCCTGGAGGAGTAAGAAGCAGTCTGTGGTGGCCAGATCGACAGCTGAAGCAGAGTACAGAGCTATGGCCTTGGGAGTTGCAGAGCTGCTATGGTTGAAGAATATGCTGGTGGAGCTGAAGCTGGATCAAGGAGCCAAGATGAAGTTGTGGTGTGACAATCAGTCAGCTATTGGTATCGCCAACAATCCAGTACAGCATGACAGGACCAAACACATCGAGATTGATAGATTCTTCATCAAAGAGAAGTTGGATAGTGGATTACTGGAGCTTGGCCATGTTCCAACCAGGGATCAAGTAGCAGATGGACTAACCAAGGGACTCGCCTCAGTGAGCATGATTAGAGGATGTGACAAGATGGGCTTAGTGAATATCTTTCACCCATCTTGAGGGGGAGTGTTGATATGGTATGTTGGGTGTCATATTTAAGTATATTATAAGCACATGGGAATATTCTGAGGACATATTTGGGATGCCAGAATATGTCACAGGATATTCTATTATGAGATTATTGTCATAATGATTGAGATCATTGTATTAATGACTGTAAGGCTATATAATGCCAATGAGACAATCAATAAAAACATCAACTAATTTCAACAGAAGGAGAGAGAACTGCTCATTCACCTGGCCACTCCCGCTTCGCCCCTCCCTAGACATCTACGACGTCGACCCCTCCTCCTCCTCCTCAGTCTCCGGCGCAGACTACGCCCAGACCTCCGGCCGCTCCCCTCCCTACCTAATCTACACCGACCACGCCCACAAAGAAATAGTCCTCGCCGTCCGCAGCAACAAGCTCGTCCGGAACAGCCATTACAGGGTCCTCCTCGACAACCGCCTCGGGATGCAGTGTTCGAGGGCCTCCCCATGGCCACCTTCTGGGTGCTCAACCGCGAGATCGAGACCCTGCAGAGCCTGCTGAGGGAGTGCGGGCCGGCCACTCGCCGGGGTCCGACGTGGCAGCGCTGAGGACGGTCATCGCCGTGAACTACCGGGACCAGTTCGGAGGATCGCCAAAGAGAGGATCAAGTGCTACGTGCTCGCGCCCGACAGGTTCATGTGCAGTACTCTCTCCGCAACATCACCATCGCGACGCGAGTCATATAGCATTTTCGATACAAATTCCACACAACTTATTCGAGACCCAAAGTCTAAAAATCTAAATAAGTATCATGTTTTACCCTGCTTAGCTGGAATGGGAGAAGAGAGGGGTGCAGGCGCGGGCCGCATAGATGTCGCTGGTGCCGCTGGAGACGACATATTGAGCGCGACGGTTGGCTCCCCGTCATAGAACTTGTAAGTCTCGTACCTGAAATTGCAGGCCTTCCTGAGCACCCTCCCTCCGCGCCGCGCCCGAAAGTTGGACTCCGAGTAGAAGTAGAAGGCCTGCTGCAGGCACTGGCCGCACCCGTCCGGCGACAGATCTCGCGTGCACTGCACCAAGCCGTGTATACTAGGGAGGTTCCTCGTGTACCACAGACTCCCCGTCGCGAACATGAGGGACGAGTTGTACGCCCTCGTGGCGAGCGTGCCCGTCATCAGCTCCTCCATCCTGCCGAAGGCGTCGGGGTCGGTCTGGTTCACGTTCTGCACGCGGTACGCGTAGGAGTCGCTGCTGAACGTGCCGAAGAAGTCCGTGTCGGAGTACCGGAGCTCGCAGCCGTCGTACCAGACCGTGGCCTTGCGGTGCGCGTCGCATATTAGCGTTACGTTCCGCGAGGCGGCCTCGACGCAGGCCTGGCAGCCGGGGGGGCCGACGTCGCCGCGGCAG
Organism: Iris macrosiphon; assembly: GCA_036927795.1. Taxonomy (NCBI): domain Eukaryota; kingdom Viridiplantae; phylum Streptophyta; class Magnoliopsida; order Asparagales; family Iridaceae; genus Iris; species Iris macrosiphon. Next base: position 200,611,853 of record JAYESA010000007.1, on the reverse strand, counting down.
AGGAAGAGGCCGTAGACGCGGTCGGGGGACGAGCCGACGATGTCGGTGCTGAATGTGGAGTCGGTGGCGGTGGTGGCATTGGTGAGGGAAGCGAGGAGGGTGTTGAGGTTGGACTGGAAGGTGCTGTTGGCGGTGTAGTTACCGCCGGCTTCGCAGAGGTGGTGGATGGGGGTGGCATAACAAGAGGTTGGGAGGAGGAGGAGGAGGAGGAGATGGACTATTGCCATGGAAGAAAGTAGAAATGGAGGAGTATGGTTACAGCTTGAACTTCAAGAATGCCATCAAGAAGAGATCTAAGACAAATAAAATTGGTTTTAACTACCAATTTGGGTTGTTGGTTCATGTTCCCTTTTGAATGCTTTCCAATGCTGACCTTCAACACGTGTTACATCTACTCGGATAAGGTACTGATTCGGGTCAAACTGGTTCAACCAGTAGTTTAATCGGTGGGTATTAATCTACACGAACCAAGTTCAATTTTTATTTTCCGACACTCTGTTTCTTACAAATATTTATTTACAATCAGTTTTTTGGAAAACCACTGGGTCAACACTGATCCGGTCCGAAAAAATTACCAGCTCACTGGTTGAACAGTTGAACCGACCGATCCAGAACGGGTTTTAAAACATGCACCGGATAAATCTTGTTTTTGATGCTTCGATCTCGAAAACAAGAACAGAGAAATCTTTTGAAACTTTTAGTTTCAAATCTCAACACTCTAGTGACACGTGGGCCACTAAAAAACTCTTTTCGCATCCTTTGAAGAAATTATTCATTGAGGCAAACTCATCGTGCATTTTGATTCTCTTATACTTGATAGTATGAAAATGAATACATGGCATGTTTTAAAAATCAAACCGATGATTGAACCGAAAATCTTTGGTATAGGTCGGACCGGAGTTCAACCGGAGTTCAAACCGGGATTTAAATATGCCTATTACGAGAACCAAATCATATAAGATATCTACATTTATTGGTTTGGTTCTATAAGGTCTCTCAAAACCAAACAAAGTACCAAATAGTCCAAATCTTACATGATAAATTTTTTTTAGTTTTTTAAAAAAAAAAAAAAAAAAAAAAACCAAAATAACTGGTTCACCGGTTAAACTTCAGTTCAGAGAAAAACTGTTGGTTCTTAAAAAGGTTCGGTTCAGATCAGATCGAATCGATCTTTTCTGTTAAATCTAATTTAATCGTCGGTCCAGTCCAATTTTGACAACACTGCTGCATAGAGTAACAATCTAGAGCGGTCTTTCTCATCCCTATATCTTCAAGTGGGAGGATGTTCAAATTATTTAGTGAGCCTGACTCTTTCAATAATTTCTCCTTTGGGACACCCTGGAAAAGAGAAGTCTGTGTGAAATCCGACAACTGTATATAAAGATTTACTTTTATGCAAGTTGAGCTACAATTTTGGGGAGGAAAAATAAATATTATTTTAGATCCAGTCCAATTACTTCCATAAGGCAAGGTCAGACGACGACACGCTGTTAACTGTGTTATATGTTACATCAGTTAGAAAATTGTGATGGGAGTATTGGCAGTTCATACCAAACATGCCCACAGTTTCATAGCTGGTCACAAGAATCTGACAAAAGTGTAGGACCACCCAACTGAGTTTGATTCCTCTGCTCCGCGGAATTTGTGTATGTTCTATGTAACATACTTACATACACACACTCCTCATTCAGATGGAGAATACAATACATTCCGTAACATGAATAAGAGTTATTCTTTGTTGCAGTCTTTTAGGGAATGGCGGAGTCATTGGTGGACTTGGGTAGACTTTGGTCTAGGGATGAACATTATTCAGTTTTGAAACAAAAATTGAACAAAAAATTTATTTTTAGCAAAATAAATTTATATTAATTTTGTACAAACGAAATAAGTTTATAAAATTTTAAAATAGAGACAGAGTCCGCCAACAGTGTTGGCGAAAAACACAACAGACGTACACGTAGGCAGAAAAAAATTAAAAAAAATAAAATGGACTCCACAAGCCAATTTCTGCCAACACTGTTGGCTGAAATTCGTGGGGGGGGTGGGGGGGGGGGGGGGGTGTTAGCTGAAATTGGGTGTGGGGATCCACGGGTTCGGTTGGACTGGTTTGGTTTGTTTGTTTGGTTTGGTTTAATTAGTTATGTTTTGGTTTTATTTATTTAGTTTAGTTTTGTAATTAGATTTAAGAAAATTTATTTTAACGAAATAAAATTAAAATAAATTAATTGTAAAGAAAAATTAAAATAAACTAAATAGAAAAAAAAACTAAATAAAAAAAAACCTAAACATAACTAATTAAAAAAGAGTAATAAAACAAACCAAATAATCAAACAAAACCAACCAAAACAAACCAACCAAAATCACCCAACCAAACCCGTGGGCCCCCCACACCCAATTTTCGTCAACTATGTTGGCTGAAATTGGGTGGGGGGGCCCACGGGTTCGGTTGGGTAGTTGTTTTGGTTGGTTTGGTTTGATTATTTTGTTTGTTTTATTAGTTTTTTTCCATAGTGGACATAAAACAATTAATTTAAACTTTTTTCTATTTTTTTTGGGAGGTCGAAACATCGTTTTAAATCCGTGGGCCCCCACACCCAATATAAATTTATTTCGCTACGGTAAATTTTAAATATTCCAAAAATAAAATTAACGAAAGTAAAATTTGGAGGTCGAAACATCGTTTTTTTGCGATACTAAAAATTTTAGAAGTCCGTCAAACGGTGAAACAGTTTATCCTGTAGTACTTTTTGATATGGTCATTTTGACACAAACTGGACCTCGTTTCGATCTCTCAGTCAAAAGTTATGATACTTTAAAGTTTTATATTTTATATTTTTGCCTGTAACATGTGCATCTTGCTTCGAATAAATTTTTTTTCTACACGATTTATGTTACTCTCGTCGAAAATATACAAATCGACTTATTGTTTAACAAAAAATAATTTCAAAACAAATAGTTATGCCCGCTCGAAGTCTGCTCGACGGCAGACGTAATATTCTTACCGCAGATTTTTATTATTATTTTTATTTTTAACGTATGTTAACGGCAAAAAAATTAACGATAGGAATATATTATTAAAAAATATAAACCTCCAAAGGACGTTTTGATGCTTTTTTCGTAATTTTTTAAACTTTGATGCTATAGATGAAATTTATACAAATTTTGATGCTCATGATGCAAATTTTCAAAAAAATACATTTCTAAATTTTTCTTTACAATTAATTTATTTTATTTCGTTAAAATAAAAATTTTAAATCTAATTACAAAACAAAACTAAATAAATAAAACCAAAACATAACTAATTAAAATAAACTAATAAAACAAACAAACCAAACCAATCCAATCAAACCAGCCCAACCGAACCTGTGGGCCCCCACACCCAATTTCAGCCAACAATGTTGGCAAAAATTGGCTTGTGGGGTCAACTTTAATTTTTTTTTTTTAAAAATTCCTGCATAAATATACGTCTGCTGTGTTTTCCGCCAACACTGTTGGCGGACTCTGTCTCTATTTCAAAATTTTACAAACTTGTTTCGTTTGCATGAATTTAATATAAATTTATTTCGCTATAGTAAATTTTCTGAAAATTGAATCTAACCGAATCTCTTATTATTCGGTTCGGTTTCGTTTTGAAAATCTAATTTTTCTATTTAATTTTGGTTTTGGTTTTAATTTTTGTTTTGGATTTCAATTTTGGTCCAAAATCGAGAAATCGAATAAAAAAATCGAATAAAAATTTAGTTTATATATATATATATATATATATATATATATATATATATATTAACAAAAAAAATTATAAATAAATCAAAATTTTAAATAAACCAAATAAATCGAAAATCGAACCGATTTAATTCGGTTCGATTTTGCTTATTCGATTTTTGATCAAATTCTATTTTCGGTTATTCGGTTCGAACCGAATGCTCACCGCTACTTCAGTCTATCCATTTCTTTTTTTGGAGATGAAAGTGGAATGGGCTCCAACCAGATATAAATTGTGATGATCGTAAGTATCAAATAATTGGGAGATTGTGACAATCGTAAGTATCAAATTGGAAAATTAGAAGATGGATTGAACGGAGGTATTGGATCCAGAGCAGTTAGTTGCGACAATCGAACGGCAAGGCACGCACGGTTCAGAGTACTACGGGTGGAGGATCCTGAAATGTCAGAATTGTGCATGCTGCTGTAGGCGGTAAGCAATGTCAATTTATTTTCCTAGAACTTCCATATCGTCCGAACTCTCGTACCCTCGACGAGTTCTACTACATCGCAGATTCTCTGTTGATGGTGAAAGATGATCCCAAAAAGTGTTCGAATTTATGCCTAAAAGAGTCTATCTGATAAACTAAAAAAAAATTGTCAGTTTTTTTTTTTTTTTAGTATGTTTGACACGATTCTACATTGGTAAGACATTGTACAGTATGAACACAATAATTTATGGAGATGACGATACTGACACAAATTTATTTTTCTAAAAAAAATAGAATATTTGAAGCCCAGTCTGAAATAAACTAAAATTCTGGCTCTGACTTTGCCTTTAGTCCGATTTCTAGGTTTAATCATTCCTCCTAATTGGTGTAGCATCTGCGAGTTTATGGTAAAAATATCTAAATCATCATAAGACAAATTTCTCTCTTATTCTGAATTGTTGTCGCCTCAAAATTTCAAAGGATACACTCATTGTATTCCATCTTCTATTGGATTTTAACAAAACAAGCAAACCCTTAATAAGTGAAGCAGTCCTTTGTGGCATATGCAAGAATAAATTAAAAAAGAAAATTTATTTCGGTATTTTACATATTCGGATGTGAGAAAATAGAAGATGTCCTATACCGCTTAGAATTCTCCTAAAACAAACTTTTTGTTCTCAGTTAAAATCAATTTAGCTAAAAAAAAACTTTTATTGTAACAAAATATTAATATTAATATTAAATTTATTTTTTATTATTTATTGAAAATATTTATTTGAATTCTAAGATAAATTAAATTTGTCTTTTACCATTCATTTACAAAATTTATTTGAATCCTAAGATAGAAATAAATAATTTTTTTTATCATTTATTGAAAAGAAGTATTTGAATCCAACGTAGTAATAAATATACCTACAAAATACACCATTAAATATAACCCAGAAATGTACTATAAAACTTGCAAACCTATATATATATATATATATATATATATATATATATATATATATATATATATATAACCCAAAAATGTACTATGAAACTTGCAAACCTATATATATATATATATATATATATATATATATATATATATATATATATATATATATATATATAACCCAGAAATGTACTATAAAACTTGCAAACCTATATATATATATATATATATATATATATATATATATATAACCCAGAAATGTACTATAAAACTTGCAAACCTATATATATATATATATATATATATATATATATATATAAAGTACGTATTTTGTAACTACCATTCAAAAAGAGTTGCTTATTTTTATCGTTGTTTGTGAAAGACATATTTCTCAAATCAAAATAGACCGTTCTGTTTTGTCATTTTTTTAAATTAATTATGTCCTTAATTTATATATATATATATATATATATATATATATATATATATATATATATGAAGAATATTATACTAAGACTTATTGCATCATTTAATGTCAACCGTATAAATTATGTGATAATCTCTACTCTTATAATGAGGCTTCAAAACGGTTCAAAAGTGAGCCGTTTAAGCCGTAAGTAAATACTCAACCAATCTCTACTTCTCTGCTCTTATAATGATGCTTCAAAACGGTTCAAAAGTGAGCCGTCTAAGCCGTAAGTAATACTCAACCAATTAATAATTTAAAATTTTAAAAAATTTCTAACTACTCTTATAATGAGGTTTCAAAACGGCTCAAAAGTGAGCTGTCTAAGTCGTAAGTAAATACTCAACTAATTAATAATAAAAAAATTATAAAAATGTGTACGTGTTTTATTTACGTAGAAACATCTTAAAATCTTTATAATTACCTAAACATATATTCAAATATATATAAAGATATATATAACAAATTCAAATAAAAATATATTCAATATCTCTACTCTTATAACTCTATTCTTATAATGAGACTTCAAAACGGTTCAAAAGTGAGCCGTCTAAGTCGTAAGTAAATACTCAACTTATTAATAAAAAAAAAAAAAATCTAACTACTCTTATAATGAGGCTTCAAAACAGCTCAAAATAAGCCGTCTAAGTCGTAAGTAAATACTCAACTAATTAATAATAAAAAAATTCTAAAAAAAATTAACTACCTGTGTACGTGTTTTATTTACGTAGAAATATCTTAAAATTTTTATAATTACCTAAACATATATTCAACTATATATAACAAATTCAAATAAAATATATTCAATATTCAAAATATATTTAAACTAATTTTTTATATCTCTACTCTTATAATGAGGCTTCAAGCGGTCTAAGTCGTAAGTAAATACTCAACCAATTAATAATTTAAAAATTCTAAAAAAATTTAACTACCCGTGTACGTGTTTTCTTTACTTAGAAATATTTTAAAATCTTTATAATTACCTAAACATATATTCAAATGTATATAAAAATATATATAAAAAATCCAAATAAAAATATATTCAATATTCAAAATATATTTAAACTAATTTTTTTATATCTTAACATATATCCACGGTTTTACAAATAGTATAACAAATTTAAATTTAAATATATTCAAATCAAATTTAAACTATTTTAATATAATTTAAATATTTATTTAATTTTTCAATTATGTCAACAAATCTTATAAATCTATTTTTTAATATATATATATATATATATATATATATATAAAACAAATCTTTATTTACAAAAATTTTAAACAAAATTACAAAGAAATATTTTACGTGCAACCTACGTACATTTACCAACATGGTTATAAAGCATAATGACATCATGATAACATGACAGCAACTTTTGGGATATATGTCATCATGATGTCATTATTCTTTATAACCACGTGATCAAATGGTTTATACGGTTGAGATTAAATGTAGTTTGAGATAATATAAAAATCAGAAAAAAAATTTAGCAGTATACTTATTTGACCTTAATGTACTTTTTTTTTTTTCTAATTTAGGGATATTTTTACTATTTTTTTGGCACACTAAGAAGGTTTTAACGAAACATCTACATCGGGTTGGTTATACCCTAGTTATTTTCAACGTCCTAAAGACGTATAGACTTTGACTCACCTTTTTTTTTAGATTACGATTTATGACATTGAATTTTTCGAATCAAAATTTTGGTAAAATCTATCTGCATTTGTATACTTCCATAAACTCGTATTAATCTGCTACCTAAAGACTAAAGCTAAACATTCCTGAAAATTGATGCTAATCATTCTAGAAATTTGATATAGTTTATAATTAAGTTGTGCACAGTTAAGAAAAAATATTATGATTAGTTTTAACTAACTACTCGATATGATTATGCCAATCAATTTATCTGTTAAGGATATGGTGTTAACTATATAACTAACTTAGTTTTGTATATAAACATAATAGGTAATCCATTCTAGGGATGTTGCTCTTTTGAATAAGCACTTCTAATTTTTTTTTATTTTTCTTCTTGCAGAGTATTTTAAGAATCCCATCGATGTTTACACTACAACAGAAGATAAATTTAAAAAGAATTTTGATTACCATTAATTCATTAAGATCCCGACACATGCATCTCGTCTTCTCCAAAAGTCACGTGTCCACTTGCACACCAACCAAATAATCCATCTACATATGACATTAACAATTGCCACTTGAGACACTGCACCATCACAAAAATCAAAGGAATCCAAACATTTAATATTGCCATCTCTCAGTCAACAGCAAATTGCGACTTCAGAAATCTGATTTTAAACAAACAAACAGCTCATGTGCAAGAAAAAGTACAAATAAGAAGCTATATATATATATATATATATATATATATATATATATATATATATATATATATATGCAAACGATGTCTATTATAGCGGTTAAGATCGATGCATACTATCCAGGAGATTGTGGATTCGAGTCTCCTGGACCCAATTTATTTCTTCTTTGGAGGAATTAAGTGGTGCGTTGGTGGTGGTTACAGTACAGGTGCGGTGTGTGTTGGAAACGAAACGCGAAAATCGTTCTCCAAACCAGAGAGTACCTGCTAGAGAACAGAGCAAAGCGTACAAACCAAAAAACAACAAACACAAATCGCAGACACAGAAATTTTTACATGAAAAATTCAGATGAAAAAAAACCACGGGACGATCGGAGTCCAACCCTGAAGAACCTCCACTAATGGAATAAAGAGATTACACCCTCTACAAGCTCCTCACCTATCCAACACGGATCACCACAACTCTTTGGAACAGAAAATAGATTACAACCACGAAAAAAAAGACAATGCGAAATACTCCAAATTGATCTCCTTCTCCGAAACGGTCTCCAATACTTCTTTCTCCTCTCCAAAGTTGCAATGGCACTTTTGCCAACTTCTTTTCTCTCTCTTATTTTTGTTCTCATTGTTGTATATTGCATGAGCCTTTATATAAACCCTTGCATTAATTAGGATTTCCATATGGAAATCTATATATGGAAGCCAAAAATATTTATGAAAATTCAATTACATTCAATCATATATTTAATGGAAATCAAATCATAAATTAGCTTACCATAAATTGAAAATCCAATTATATGGAAAGTTAATATATGAAAGATCCAATCATAAATATATAATTAAAGTCAAAGATGAAAATCCAATATAATATTTTGCTTACTATAAATGTTCCAATACACGGTGCTAGATGCACTTTTCGAGTTTTTTCGACACACGGATGGCGCTCGTCGCACTCCGGGGTATTCTCCACATAGGTTGGGAACCCCACCCACTCCAACAAATCTTCCCCTTCACAACTATGTGGAGGGGTCGTCATCCCGACGATCTGCCTGCAGTACTTAAACTTTTTCCTTGGAAGAATCTTTGTGAACATGTCTGCTCCGTTGTCATCTGTATGAACCTTCTCAAGCGCCGCTTCCTTCTTTTCTACAACATCTTGTATCCAATGATATCGGGTCTCAATGTGCTTGGACCGGCTATAAAAAGTCTGGTTCTTCAAAGGGTAAATAGCACTCTGACTATCGTAAAAAAAATGATACTGCTCTTGCTTTAGCCCAATTTTCTGCAACAGCTTCTTCATCCACAACAACTCCTTGCAAGCCTCTGTCGCCACAATGTACTTTGCCTCTGTCGTCGATAAGGCAACACACTTCTGCAACCGCGACTACCGTGATACTGCTCCACCAGCAAACATCATCACATAGCCCGAAGTCGTTCGCCTCGTCTCTACATCTCCAGCCATATCAGCGTCGGTATACCCAACCACCTTCGGCTCGTCACCACAAAATGAAAGTCTCCAATCGGCAGTACCCTGAAGATATCGTAGAATCCACTTGACCCCACTCCAATATACCCTTCCAGGATTGGAAGTATACCTGCTAACTGTGCCAACTGCGTGAGCGATGTCTGGCCTCATACACACCATAGCATACATAAGACTCCCCACAGCTGAGGCATATGGAACCCGCTCCATATCTTCCTTCTCGTCCTCGGTAGATGGACAATGCTCCTCAGTGAATTTAAAGTGAGCCGCAAGAGGGTTACTCACTTTCTTTGACCCGTCCATCCTGAAACGTTGAAGTACCCGGTGAATGTACTTCTTTTAGGACAAGTGTAGCAGCTTAGAATCTCTCTCTCTCTCTCGGCTGATCTCCACCCCAAGAATAGTTTTTGCTGTGCCCAAATCCTTTATAAAGAAGGCCGAGCCAAGTTGGTACTTCAACTCCGCTATCCTAGTGTCATTCCGACCCACCAGTAGAATATCATCAACATAGAGCAGTAAAATAATAAAATCACCCTCGGCAAAGTACCTCACAAATACACAGTGGTCCGACGTCGTCCATGCGTAACCATACACCCCCATAAATGAATCAAACTTTCTGTACCACTGCCTCGGAGCCTGCTTCAGATCATATAAGATATTTCTCAAGTGGTATCTCCTCTCTTCCAGTGGATTTATGGAAGGGCATTCTGAAACTTCCATGTACATCAAAATCACGATGGAAGGTGTTGATGGACGCATAAAATTGCGCGTACGAATAAAGAATGTGCAACTCCATGGAGAGGGAAGTCGCGGGCACAGCAAAGGTTGCTCCAGTATAACCCGTGATGAAATACTGCCATCCTCTAGCCCCGTCAATAAGTCCACCTTTGAATTTGAAGCTGGTGATGGGATTCCCCACGTGCAACTGATTATACCCAAATTGTCTGGCGAAACGGCTAGGCAGATAAGGCTCCAAGTAGCAGTGGTCTTCACTTCTGTACAGCAGGTGGGAAGGTCTAATGCAGACCAACCAGTAAAAGACTTCAGGAGAAAGAATAGTCTTCCCCTGACCCGCATCCTGAAGTTTAGTCCCCTGTTGATTAATATGTATGGGGGGGACGGTGCAGAAGAACTTCCAACTATGGGCAAAATTAAGTGATAGCCGACAATCTATGACGCTAGTCACATTCCAAAGAGAATTCTTATAATTCAACAAAAAGTTATTGCCCGAACCACTGCCAGATCCGGGAGACATCACTCTGGTATTGTGAAGGATTAACCATCCCATCAGATACAAGAATGGCAATTCCACTCTGGGATATCCTTCACGCCGTGTAGTATCGGCCAGCAGTCCATCAGTAATAGCCCTCAGGCCAGCTTGTATCCTGCATACCATGGCAGGGAGCAGGCCCAGTCTTGTTCCAAACACCAAACGCACTGCGGGCCATAAGATGTTGCGATGAATGCGATCCGCAGACGCGATGCCAGGCACCACCCATCGGCGTAGCCAAATAGAGAGGAAGCTAGCCAGTTGGGCTTCTCTTGACAGAGGCTTTCGATAATGCCTCATATAACTGTAGGCTTTGGTTCCTGCAGGATAACCCCCTATCTCTTCATTGAGAACACAATTTGAAGCCCCTGCATCTTCAATAAGATCATCGACTGTGTCGACATTAAGAGTGCTCAGAGGGTTCAAGGGTTTGTCTTTGCTATTTACAACCTTGTCCTGCTTAGCATTTCTAGCCTGATGGAAGAAGAGGTAGGATACCCATTTGTTAACATGGGCTAAATCAGAGGGCTCCCCGTAGAAGGTGGTGCATACAAGATAGTGGCTCATTAGCTCTTGGTACACTGCCACTACCCGAGGGTTGGTATCCTTCATCTCTCTGTTGGTGGGGATGTATTCTTCATAAGGAATGTCTTACATTGGCAGCTTTGAGATATCTGCCATATCATGAAGGGCTAAGCCCAACTCACCTATTGGAGTGGCGAAAGTCCCAGTGAGCGAGTTATATCGCTCCATCAAATCCAATAACAAATTAGGGATGATGGGCAGCCCAACACTAGTAGCACTCACAGCCTCAAATAGGTTAATATTTTCCAGCTCCATCTGAAAGTGCTTCAGGGCCCATGCAGTTAAACTGGCCCATTGAAGATTGTGAGGGTGAAGCCATCCACTAGTGTGAGGGTTAACCCTGGGTTATACTCCTCCCTGCGCCATGAACTCATTGCAGAAAGTTGCCATCTGAAATGGCTGGATCAAGGAAGAGTCTTCACTCGGGACGCTGTCCGGCAGTAATCCTCTGAAAGGCATGACAGGACCTGAGGGACTGCTTACAAAGGATCCTCGGTTTAATCCTTTCTTGTAAAAGATATTTCCCGACTGGCCATGAAGATCAGGAGTCAGAGTCCATATCATCTTTCTGGGATGTGTGGCATGGAAGAATGCAGAGATAGGGTAAGCTCTGGACATCTTTGGCAGATAGATGACCGTACCCTCAGCAGAAAATACCCAATATTCATTTTTGGGCTTTGTCTGGGATTGTTTGTCAATAATATCCCCAAATAAGAAAGCTGGTTTGTTATACTCAACGCCGTCTATGTACGCCATGGGTTCCCCACTGATCATACTCAGCAACTTCCTTTCTCCTTGGGAAGAGATCAGAGTTCCCCTTTCTTGAGGATACTCGTTTCCAGAGAGGGGGAAGGTCACATGGGACAAATCCTCCAAATAGTTGGAATTCAGCATTCCAGCAGCAGAGCCAATCACTTCAGCCAGAGGAGGGATCTGTAGGTCCACTACAAAAAGTAAGAGAAAAAGTCAGTTTTTATGCAGAAATTTTCTTTCAGCGCATAAAACATAAGGTGCTACACTCTTGCCGTATATGCCAAAACTTGACAGTCTGAATTTTACGCCAGACTGTAAAAATTTGAGTTGTACGCTTAAATTTACATCTTTTGCGTAAAACTCAAGTTTTTACTACAGACTGCCAAAATTCAAGTTTTACGCTGGAATTTACATCCATTGCATAAAACGCAAAGTTTGTAGTATACGCCAAAATTTGACAGTGAGTTTTTACGCTAGACTGCAAAAATATGAAGTTTTACGCTGACATATTAGGAATGTGGGCGTATTTATGCATACACGTACAACGTGTACGAAGGTTTTTTTTTTCTCTCGAAGTCTTTACCTGTGATGCCCGGTGCACAGCTAGACGGCGGAGCACTTCGTTCAGAACGAGACTCGTTTGGCCTAATAGGGGTCGCTCGTTCTTGAGCAGTGGAGCGAGATGATGAAGCTGCTTTCTTTTCCTTGGCGACGGAGGCCTGTTTTGGTGCCATGGCAAAACTCAGAGTTTTCAGAAAGAGACGAAGAGTTTTTCAGAAAGAAATAAAGGGTTTTACAGAGACAGATGAAGGGTTTTTCTCTCTCATGACCTAGGCATATTTATAGAGTTCAAGTGACTCTCCGAATCCTTAACCAAATCCGATTTTTAATAGTCGGTTATGATTTGGGACCACGTCAGCACATCATTTGAACAGAAAGACAGATAGTCATGCTGCGTAACGGATCCCTGATTTTATGCTCAGACTCTTTTTCGCGCAGAGTACAGATCTATGATATTACGCTCAGTAGCTTTTACGCTCAGAAGCTACAGATCTATAATTTTTACACTCAGAAGCTACAGATCTACGCTCAGAAGCTGCAGAACTACGCTCAGATACTACGGATCTATGATTTTACGTGCATCTTAAATTACACGGAACAGATCAGTCAGCAGAATACGTGTATATATTGGTAATCTGAGTTTTACGCTCGAAAAAGCCAGTTACAAGTCAGATTTGACCATTTTATGCTTCATTCAAAGTATTTCAAATTACGAGGAATTTAAAAACTTTGAAGGGGGTCTTGTAGAAGCATAAAATATGCTGGAGAATTATACGCATATTATACAGTCAAAACTCTCAACATACATGAAACACGCGTAAAACAGAGCTTCAAGGCTGTGTGGCATAAAATATGGCTCCAGAGAAGTCCGCGTAAAACAAAACTTCAGAGCTGTTTGGCGTAAATAAGAGCTTCAGAGCTGCCCACGTAAAGCAGCGCTTCAAGGCTGTTTCCGCGTAAAAGGTTGCTTTACCCTCCTGCATAAAACACGCTTTGCTTTTAATACAACGTGAAGTTGTACGAGGAACTCTTTGTATTCCTCGGATGAATCTATCAGACAAAACAGTGAACCTGACTCCTGACAAAAAGTACTGCACGACGATCGAGAGGACGGCTGTGATGATAATTTTTGCACAGAGATCCAGACTGTCGTTTAGTGACATATTCTTGATACAAGTCATTTTTACACATTCAAAGAATACGTTGCCTATTCTATATGGGCAGAAATGAGCCTTTACGCTCAAGATGAGACAAAATCAGATGCCACATCAAATGGGGGCAGATCTCTGCATCAAATGGGGGCAGAAATGAGCCTTTACGCTCAAGATGAGACGAAATCAGATGCCACATCAAAAGCTGTTTCTCTTACAGAGCTCGAGGCATATCTCTGCATTTAATGCACTAAATGGGGGCAGATCTCTGCCTTTAATGCACGAGATTTTGTTCTATTTTTTAAAAATGACTTGGAGAGCTAAAACTGTGACTAATACGCTCACATCACCATCCTTGCATTTTACGCCAACCAGGCTATTTTCAACTATAGGAGTACGCCGTATGCTATCTCCTCTAAATACGCCAACTCGGTTATATTTGCAAAGGTACGTAATAAGGCTATTTAGCCCGAAATATGCTCAAGACCTCAGTCGTGATGGATAATTGACTGAGAAAGCTAAAACTATGACTAATATGCTCACATCACCATCCTTGCATTTTACGCCAACCAGGCTATTTTTAACTATAGGAATATGCCGTATACTATCTCCTCAAAATATGCCAACTTGGCTATATTTGCAAAGGTACGTGATAAGGCTATTTAGCCCAGAATACGCTCAAGACCTCAGTCATGACGGTTAATCGGCTATTTTACGCTGGTTGTCTGCTATTCATGAATCCTCAAGTTTTACACAGAGCTTGGATTTTATGCCAACAAGACAGTTATTTGGCTTTTATGCCAACAAGACAGTTATTTGGCTTCTACGCCAACCATCTCTACGCAAGGTGCAGTTACCTACGTGGCTTGTATGCCGTGATCTTCGAGAAGCAGTTATACGCATTACCTTGTAATGAGACACGTGTCATACGCAGATTTTGAAGGTCATCCGAACGTGGGTAGCAGTTATTATAACCGCTGCGTAAAAGATGCAACTTCCTTCACAGTTTGGCTTCAACGACAACTGGACAATTATTATGACTGATCTCTATAAATAGGGACCCCCGGTCACAAGAGCGGGAGGGGGGGCGGAGATCAAAAGCAGAGATCAGGATCGAAGATGAGGAGATCAGACACAAAGAGCATAGACTGAGAGTGTTGATTGTTAACTTTGGCAACGAGAATTCAATCCCACTTGCAACATTTGAAGCTCTTCTACAACACTTCTTCGTCATCGTGTGGTCCAAGGGACAAAGTGATCGACCGCAGATCAGACTCCTATAGCAATTTTTTCCCAGAATCATTTTTTTATTGTACTTAACATCCTCGTATAGGATTAATTGTACTCTTTTTCGTGTTTGTAAGCAAAAAAAAAAGGGTTTCATATAAACCCTCTTCTCACTTTATTTTGTTTATTCAAACATTGGCAGGCCTGGAAGATCCTTTGGAAATACATCCTCAAACTATGATATAAAGCGAGGGTACACCGGTTCACCTTCTACAATATGTGCCGCTAAGGTGTTGGACACCATGCTCTCGGGCTCCCCAAAGAAACTCAAACTCAGGATGATCTGGTGGTCTAAATATAACGCAACCACGTCGGCAATCTAGCGTCACATGGTATAGACTCAACCAATCCATGCCTAGGACAATGTCATAGTCTAAAGTTAACCTCAATATAAATTTTTTCGTTCTATTTACCAACACTAATCCTCCTTAAAAAAATATTTCCTTCCCTAATGTATTAATACTCTTCTCCTCAAAATTTATCCCTAAAATTTGTATTCCTCAATTTTCTTCTTTCCGTTATTTATTACTCTGAGTCACCATAGTGTAGTTATAATAATGATATCACCCAAGAAAATACTAGAATTTTCTAATATCAGATAATAATCTTCCAGGTGAGAGCCTAAAATTTCATCTTCTCCAGTTCATAATATCGTTCCTGGTATCGCTATCATGGGCTACAACAAATTTTCTAGCATCTAGCTATGCATTTATATAAATCATTCTAAAGGGTTAGGATCAACAATCTTTCTAGCTTCCAGTACTTCTCAAATCACTACTATCTCAAGTAAGGGTAGGGTTTTATCAGTTTTAGGAATATACTACTAGGTCAAATTCTCATGCTAACAATCTATACTAGTTCTAGAATCTAAAAAGAACCTATCAACATATCCTACTAAGGGTAACAATCTTCCCAAAAAATATTACATTAATCATGCCTTTTATCGTCTGGACTACGATCTTCTTCTGGAAGGAACCATCAAGCATATGCATTTGTCTTTTCGAAATAATAGGAGATGGGAAATAACGATAACGATATTGATGGAAAAAGAACGAATACAATTGGGAAGTCCAAGGACGATAATCAAATACAAAGGAAGTTTTCAAAAATCGATTATGGATTGAAATCCTATTCAACATAAATCCTAAATTGTAGGCTCGTTCGGTACAGTAACATAACCGAAACGATATGCTCTGAGACCTGCATGGGCCACCAAAAAAACTATGTCACATCCCAGTTCCAAAATACAAGGGACTAGGCCACGTGGCAAAGGCCAGCTACGTACCAAGGGGACTCCAGTCCGACTCTGAATACGTATAAGCTGTAAATGAGGGTTACTATCTAGATAACACGGTCTATATGTCTATGTCTCAAACCACAAGGATATGTAATAAAGAAAAAACAACATATATCATGGTGTGCACCCTACACTACACTCGTCTGAATAGACTCGAAGAAAATAATATGAGTCTACAAATACTAGGCTATACTAGCAAAAAATAAGCAAAGATCATAATAGCTAAATAATAAAGAAGTGAATACAAATATCGATTAACAATACCTATATAAAACTCATGAACAGCTCCAGCCTCCCGTCAGCAATCGACCCTATAATCTGGCAGGGAACCAGGTCCTCAGAGGGACGCAACAAGGTATAAAAATAGTATGCCATAGTATAACAGAAAGAACAAGTGCAACACTGGTGTAATATAGCATAACTGTTTGATAATAAACGAAAGAAATTGAAACTAGGTTTATACGAAACCCTTTCTTTGGTTTATAAACAAGAAAAAGAAGTACAATTAATCCTATACGAGGATGTTAAGTATAAAAAAATTTAATTATGAGGAAATATTGATATAGGAGTCTAATCTACGGTCGATCACTTTGTCCCTTGGACCACACGATGATAAAGAATTGCTGTAGAAGATGAAAAAGAAGCTTCAAAGACTGCAGGAGGGATTGAACTCTCATTGTCAAAGTAGTCAATCAACACTCTCTGGATATACTCTCTTTTCTTGAAAAATCCTCGACCCTGGATTCCGACCTTGGACCTCCATGGCCGGAGGTCTCTATTTATAGGGTTTGGTCATAATCGGCGTAGAAACCGAACAGCGGAGAGAGCTGCACCTTTTACGCCGCGGTTATAATAACTGCCACCGACGTATGAATGATCTCCTGAATCAGCGTGTGACGCGTGTCCCATTATGAAATAATGCGTATAATCGCTCATGGAAAATCACGGCATGCAAGCCACGTAGGTAACTGCCCCTCGCGTAGAGAAGGTTGGCATAAAAGTCAAATAACTGTCACATTGGCGTAAAAGCCAAATAGTTATCTTGTTGGCATAGAAGCCAAGTAGCTGTCTGGTTGACGTAGAAGCCAAATAGCTGTCATGTTAGCGTAGAAGCCAAATAGCTGTCATGTTGGCGTAGAAGCTAAATAGCCGTCATGTTGGCGTAGAAGCCAAATAGCTGTCATGTTGGCGTAGAGGCCAAATTATGCGTAAAGCTTGATATTGCATTGATAGGTAACCGGCGTAAAGATAGCCAATTATCCTTCTTTGACTGAGGTCTTGAGCGTATTCTGGGCTAAATAGCCTTATTACGCACCTTTGCAAATATAGCCTGAGTTGGCGTATTTCGAGGAGATAGCATACGGCGTACTCCTATGGTTGAAAATAGCCAGATCGACGTATTTCGAGGAGATAGCATACGGCGTACTCCTACATCTAAAAATAGCCTGGTTGGCGTAATGTGCAGGGATGGTGATGTGGACGTATTAGCCATTATTATAGCTCACCCAGTCATTAAAAGTAGAGCCAAATCTCGTGCATTAAATACAGAGATCTGCCCCCATCTCGCACATTAACTGCAGAGACGTGCCTCGAGTTTTGTACGAAGAGCAGCTTTTGACGTGCCGGTTGGTTTCGTCTCATCCTGAGCTTAAAAGCTCATCTCTGTCTGTGTAAAATAGGCAGCGTATTCCTTGAATATGTAAACGATGTCTTATATCAAGGATTTGTCACTAAACGACAGTCTGGGGCTCTGTGCAGAATCATCATTACAGCCGTCCTCTCGATCGTCGTACAGCACTCTTTGTCAGGAGTCAGGTTCACTGCTTCGTCTGACAGGTTCATTCGAGGAATATGAAGAGTTCCTCGTACAACTTCCCGCTGCATTAAAAACAGATAGGTTTTACGCCAAAGTGGCGATGTAGCAACCTTTTTATGCAAAAGCAGTCTGCAAATACTGTATTACGCGGGTTGTTCTGGAGCTCTCTTTTACGCCGAACAACGTAGAAGCTCTGCTGTACGCCAATGGCTCTGAAGTCTTATTTTACGCCACCCAGTGCTGGAGCTCTGTTTTACGCTGGCTTCCTGCATGTTGAGGGTTTTACGCGTATAATTTCCCAGCGTATTTTTCATGCTTCTACAAGACCCCCTTCAAAGTTTTCAAATTTCTTGTAATTTGAAACACTTTGAATGAAGCATGAAACGGTCAAACTTGACTCGTTCTGCGAGGCTGATTTCTCGGCAAATATTTAGGAATTTGTTGGGATTTGGTGTGTTCTTTTCTGCCTATATAAAGGCGAAGCGAATGAGTGAACCTGTTTTTCCCACACTTCTTTTACCATAAAGAGATGGTTGCTGAGCTTCGTCGGGTTAACTTGGGGAAGAAGAAGATCATGTTCTTTCAGCATGTAAGGAGCCGTAAAAAGAGGCATCTTCGAGAAAATGTCCTCTGCAACGATGGATCATGGAAGGATATCATAGCTTCCTTTACTCGGGATGATCAGCAATTTCATATGGCGATTCGTCCAGGAGAGAGGAAGGGTCGTATTAGACCACACAGCTTGCAAGTTGTATTTTCTCTCATCATGGCGCTGGACGAAGGCAGTCAGTTTGGCCCTGTCTTCCAGTATTGTGTTGGGTCTGAACCCCTAACACAATCTCTAGGGCATGCATGCCATGGCGTATAGAGGGTGGGCTTGTGAAATTGATACATTCCCAGTCCTGTATCCTCTTGCCATTAATTATTTTCTTGTTAATCGGCCGCGAAAGCCGATTAACTGCTGTAGAAGACGAAAAAGATCTCCACCAATATGAGAACCTGGCAAAACAGATTCTCGGCGTGATCTTAAATGAAAATGAGAAACCCTTTGTAGAAAAAGGATTTCCATCATATGTAATCATGAAGATGAAAAATCATTTATAAACTGTATTTCCATCCTATGTAATCATGATTAATATATTTTGTCTTCTTTTACGCATCTGATAATTTGCCATATTTGCTGTGAGGAAGTCTGAATGTGTGCAGCTTTGGCACGTCTGAATAATTTTTACGCCGACTCCGATAAAAGAGTATCTGATCTTGTCCCGTCTTTTATGCGTAACAGAAGACGCATAAAAAGCTTCTTTAGCATTAAGTAGTCTTTGAAGATCCAAACTGTCATGCTATTTTGGACGATGAGTCACGTAGAATTTTTGAACTATCACTTCTCTGATACGAAGAATTCTTGTTCAGACCATCATCTTCAAGAATGTTTTCCTGAAAATACCTTGAAATAGGGCGAGAAATGGCCGTCAAACAGGCCATACTTGAACTTTTGTAAAAGATTCCGGCTGGACTTTGGATGAACTTCCAATGGCCCAAGATGAAGAGTCATCTTCAATGCTGAACTCTGTGTGTTTTGGGCACTTAGAATATTTTGTAGCCAAGAAGGAGCATTTTCTGCGTAAACCCTTACAATTGGCCATCTGTAGCTTTTGAGCGTATAATCGTAGATTTGTAGTCTCTGAGCGTAAAAAGCTTCCGAGCGTGAAATTATAGATTTCTAGCCTCTGAGCGTAAAATCATAGATTTATAGCCTCTGAGCATAAAAGCTCCTGAGCATAAAAGCATCTGAGCGTAAAACCATAGATTTGTAGCTTCTGTGCATAAAACCGTAGATTTGTAGCCTATGAGCGTAAAAACTCCTGAGCGTAAAATCATAGATTTGTTCTGCGCATAAATTCTGGATCCATTGACTGTCCGTCTTCTTTTTTCAAATGATAGGCTGACGTGGTCCCAAATCATAACCGAATATTAAATATCGAATTTGGTTAGGGATTCGAAGAGTTATACGAACTCTATAAATAGCCCAAGGTCCTGAGAGAGAAAACTTTTATCTGTCTTCACAAAACCCTTGCTTTTCAAGAACCCTTCTTCTTCGTCTCTTTCTCGAGAACTCGGATTCGCCATGGCACCTAAACATGCTTCTACTGCTAAGGGAAAGAAGGTCTCTTCCTCTTCTCGTTCTTTTGCTCAAGCACGAGCAAATCCCATTAGGCTGAACGAGCCCCGATCGGAACGTAGCGCTCCGCCGTCGAGCTGTGCTCCGGACGTTACAGGTAGAGATTGAAAGAAGAAAAACCCTCCGCACACGTTGTACGTGTATGTGAACCAATACGCCCATATTTCTAATGTGTCAGCGTAAAAACTCCATCTTTTCGCAGTCTGGCGCAAAAACTCAGACTGTCGAAATTTGGCGTTGTAAAACCCCCTTCCTAGAAATCGTATATACCCCTTTATTTATTAATTATTAATTAAATTGTGGTAATTAGATCTAAATAGGAGAAATAGATTTTTAATAATTTTTATATTAGGTGTTCGGGCACTTAGATGACTTATGGGACCATCAGGAATTTTTCGGAAATTATTCCATGTAGGAGACCCCTTGAGCAGTTGCTTGCCTAACGATGTGCAATACCCTAATCTATAAATTTTCTTATGAGTATATATATATATATGTATATACAAATATATATATATGTATATATATATTTTATAAAGAGAAGAAAGGAAAAAGAATTATTTAATAGAAATTTAATAACACTAATAATAATATAATAATAATAATAATAACAAATAACCTACTTAGAATACACCCAGCAACTTTAGCATTTTGCTAAAGTACCTTAGCAGCAACTTGCAATTCAGCTTAGTTGCTGAATGACCGCCCAACTCAGCCTATTGCCCAGACCCGCCCAGTTAGCTTCAGCGGTAATTGCCCGCGGAACCCGTCCGCTATTTCCCTCTCTCTCTTCTTATATAATATATATATATATATATATTAACTCTCAAACCCTAACCTAATATTTCCAGACCTCCTCTTCCCATCTAAGAGCCGTCACCGCAGCCAGAGAAGCCCCGCTAACCCATCCAACCATCCCGTCGACGCCGACCTCGCGAACTGCAGTTTCCCACTCGAGGCACCTTCGCTCCGGCGTGATTTTTCGTCGACTCGCTCGACCAAACGCTGTTCCGTTTTCATAGGTATGATCATCCCTTAACCCTCTCCAATATTTGTTTTATAGTCAACCTCGAAAAATGTGTGCCCCTAGGTGAAAAATAGCGCCCAAGTCGGTGCGAGCAGACATAATTCTGGGATCGCAGAATTCCAGAATGACCACCCATATTGCCGAGTTCGTATCTCCCACCACGGAGATCCGAATTCGGTGATTCTTTTTGATACCTGTAGAATTCCTGACCTAGTTTAATTTCTGTAAAATAACCCTGTGCTATTAGTTGCTGTGGACAAAATTATATTCGTCACAAAACTGCGCGCACCCATTTTTTCCAGATTTCCAAAGGTTGGAGATCGGAGCGCGCCCCGCCAAACGGGACCGCCCCGCCGTGTGCCAAGTGTACCGAATGGTGCACGCAGCATAATTGGACACGTGAAAATTCGTGGGGACTGATTCGGACGCGTGTGCGTGCCGAAATCAGACCGTATCCGCGGACACATTCCGTGTCGCAACTTTTATGAAACTCGCGCGTATTTTGTGCACGGTTGTCAGATTGCGACGAAACTTGCGCCACTGGACTCGTGGTAACGCGCTGGTCCTGTGACCCAATTTTCATGCATTTCTGAGATGGTTGACCGAATCGCCAATTGGCGCGCCCCACAGTTGACTTTTTGGACAAAATAGTGTTCGGCTCATCGGAATCCACATTTGGACATACCGTTGGGTTCGTATTGACATTTAGAGTTGTTTGACCTATAGTTTATCCCATTTAGAGACTGTTACCCTCGGCACGTTTTTCGGTGCAAAGTGGGCCACACATGGACCCCACTTTTACCCGAAATTACCGTTTTGCCCCTGTGTCCAAATTGGACGAAAGGGATGTGCTTTTTAGCTATTTTGCTCATTCCGGAAACGTTGGGGATATTTATTTCAGCATCCGGAGACGTTTGTTGGAGTCCTTAGTTCCAGGTTCAGTGTCCTTGACATTTGGGCGCGTACACTTTACAGATTTCTTGCCAGGCAAGTATACCTTGCCATTGTACTGTATTTACATTCCATATGAGGCATGCATGTTTATTTCCTGTTTATTTAGTTCATTTATTTTAAACTGCTATATAAACTGCGCGTCCAAGGAAACTTGGGTGCAACGACGGTGTCGTCGTACTATGTTTTTATTTATGTATATGCATTGGACCTACTTTATGAGACTACCCCATCTTCATGAGGCATTTATGTTTCATTGGCCATGACACTATTCTTACACGAGTGTGAGTCACATGTAGGACACGGACTTGCGTACTCGACTGGCCACTAGTACGTATAGGTTGTGCGACGGATAGGGATAACTGCCAATAGAAACTTTGCATGCTAGTAGACCTGGTTATTAGAGGTTTATCGTGTCATGGATATGACATGCTTAGAGCATTGGGTGGGGAGAACAACAAGTACCTCATTTGAGCTCCTTTGCACTTTTATCTATTATGCGCCCGGATTCTCCGCTGGAGATACGGGTGGTGATGACCACTATATATTATATTATTATCAGGCGGGCCTCCGGCGTTCGAAAGTCGTCGTGCCTTTGTAGGCCCCTGGATCTCCAATAGAGAACCATGCCAAATCCCAGGTTTTCAGCCAGATAGCTCACTTGTGGGGAAAAGTGTTCTTAACTGCATTCACTTAGATGGTTAGGCGACCCCAATGGATGTTTATTTTCAGTACTTTATTGGCATGTACCATTTGTATCTTGTTACGTCCCTCTGAGGACCTGGTCCATTTTCCAGATATAGATGAGCAGGAGTTTCCGCAGGAGTATGGACCTGGACCTGACGCTACCTATCAGTCTGAGACGATCTTATATTTGATTATATGTGATTCATTGCAGCTGTTTAGAGATTCTAGTTGCTATTCTTTTCCAGACATTTATTCTTATATTAGAGTTTATTCTCTTCTCTCTTTAGTAGTTTATTATAGTCGATTTGCAGTGGATTTGTTTCCACCCGACTATTGCAGTTTGAGATTACTATTTGAGACTGCTTCTTTGATATTCAGTTATTGATTTCCTTTACTCTATTATTTGTGCTGTGGATGAGATATAGAACTGCGTGTGACTTGTTGTGACATATATTTACCACTGTGGATTGGATATTCATGTACAGCGTACGTGTGTGTATGGTTTCCATATATTGGAGTTCGTATACATTCGGCTGGCGTGTTACGTATTCCTAGTCCTACGTATTTTGGGACTGGGGCGTGACATATTTTTGTGGTGGCCCATGCAGGTCAAGAATATATTGTCTCGGTTACGTAACTGTACCGAACAAGCCTGCGTATAGGAATAGAGAATAAGGATCTCATCCACGCTTGATTGAAATTCATCCTTCCTATTTAATACTTGTATCATGTTTGATTCCTGTACTTTTTTCTAATCGTTTCGTACATCAACTGCAGAGAGATGGATATGCAGAATGGATGTACTGTCGCCGATGGCGACGCAACTTCTGGAGTCAATGGTCAGACTCAAGGAGGGACCCCAACGATTCCTAGGCTTCCGGGGCCAGATGGACAGACTCACACCCCAGTTCCATCTGATCTTCCCGCTTCACCTATTGGGAACCTTCCACCTGTCCCAGTACCGCAAGATGGCCAAGCGCAGATGTTCCAATTCTTTCAGATGATGATACAGGAACAGAGGCAGCAGGCAGCCGAGCAGAGGCAGCATGCAGTCGAGCAGAGGCAAGAATTTTTGGCAGCACTGGAGAGGATGGCTGCACATGCTACTGTACCAGCCCAAGCACTAGCTCCAGTACCTCGAGCTAGGGTTGGATCAGTAAAGGATTTTGTTCAGATGGGTGCAAGGAAGTACAAGGGCACTGAGAGCCCGGAGGAGACTACCAACTGGATCACTCACACGCAGAAGCTACTGGAGGCATCGCAGTTACCTACAGACCTATGGATGACGGGTGTACGGACGCTTCTAGATGGTAATGCTCATCACTGGTGGGAATCCATGGAGCGCCAGTTGGGTACTTACCAGACTTGGGAGCAGTTCTTGGAGTGCTTTGAGGGAAAGTACTTTCCGGACACTGTCAGGGACACCTTGTATGATCAGTTTCTTCACTTAGAGCAGGGGAACCGAACCGTGGACGAGTATGATGCCGAGTTTAGTCGACTCAGCAAATATGGCGCTGCATTGATACCAAATGACTTGGCTAAGGCTAAGAGATTTCATCGAGGACTGGCCCATGAGCTACAACATTATACAAGCTCGCAGTCCCGAGTCTCTTACGCTGAGCTACTGACAGAGGCCAAATTTCAGAAAACCATTAGCAGAGGAAAGGGGGGTCAGTTGAGGGCACAACAAGGATCACCAAGGATACAGCAGGGACCAGCCAGGACACAACAGGGAGGACCTATCAGACGTCCCTTGGCACAGCAGCATCAGCAACACAGAGCCGGACTGTACCAGATTCTAGAGAAGCCCTACTGCAATTATTGTGGGAGGAACGGACATGTATCGAGAGATTGTCGGACTCGCTTGGGTCAGTGTATGAGATGTGGCTCCGGGCAGCACATGGCGAGAGACTGCCCAATGCAGACATCGACACTTCTACCGCCAGTTCAGAGATTAGCGCTTCCAGCACCGAAGCCAACCCAGCAGATGAATGGACCGGGAGCACCTCGACCCCCAGCAGCAGGAGGATTTCAGAGAGGACCACCGCTACCTACTCAGGAGGAGCAGTATAAGAGGACTGGACATGGACAACAGCAGAGGAACGGACGAGCTTTTGCATTGGAGGTAGATGACATGGATCATGAGGTGGATGTCATAGCAGGTATTACCCTTGCTTTTACTTTTCCTGCTGTGACATTATTTGATACGGGAGCCACCCACTCATTCATATCATCTAGTTTTATTGCCAAACACAACATTGCTTCTACACCATTATCTAGTTGTGTTAGAATTCTTACCGGAGGAGGAGTTGTACCAGTTAGTCGAGTTTGTAGATCGAGCGCTATAGTGATACGTGGCAGAGAGATGAATGCCCAACTCTTAGTCCTTCCTATGCCGTCTTTTGATATTGTGCTTGGAATGGACTGGCTGAGCAAGAACCACGCTTTCTTCGATTGCTTTGGAGGAAGCATTCTTTTTAAGGTACCAGGCCAGCCTGAACTTGAGTTTGCCCGAGGATCCACAGAAATTCTTGATGGTATGCAACTCGCAATGGACGATGTTGTCTATCACCCTATTATTTCAGAATTTCTAGACGTCTTTCCAGAGGATTTGCCAGGACTACTCCCAGACAGAGACGTAGAGTTTTCAATTGAACTAGCACCCGGAGCAGCACCTATAGCATCGCATGTTTACAGACTGGCAAAGAAGGAGATGGACGAGCTGAAGGCACAGTTAAAAGAGCTAGAGGAGAAAGGTTTCATCCGACCGAGTGCATCACCCTGGGGAGCACCAGTATTGTTTGTACCCAAGAAGGATGGGTCAGTGCGTATGTGCATTGACTACAGGGCCTTGAATGCAGTGACAGTGAAGAACAAATATCCATTGCCATGCATTGATGACCTGTTTGATCAACTCAGTGGATCTAAGGTATTCTCGAAGATAGATTTGAGATCAGGATATCACCAAGTGAAGGTATGGAAGCAGGATATTCCGAAGACCGCATTCAGAACAAGATATGGGCACTACGAGTTTTTGGTCATGCCATTTGGATTGACCAATGCTCCAGCGATCTTCATGGACTTGATGAATCGAGTCTTCCACCAGTACTTGGACCAGTTCGTGGTCGTCTTCATAGATGATATACTTGTCTATTCGAAGAGCCACGAGGAGCACGAGGAGCACCTGCGGATTATTCTAGAGACTTTGAGGAGAGAGCAGTTATATGCTAAACTCAACAAATGTGAGTTCTTCTTGGACAGAGTTTCATTTCTTGGACATGTTGTCACAGGAGATGGTATTTCTGTTGATCCAGAGAAGATCTCAGCAGTTGAGACATGGCCTATTCCTAAATCAGCAGCAGAGGTGAGGTGTTTCCTTGGACTTGCGGGATATTACCGACGGTTCGTGGAAAACTTCTCAAGGATAGCGGCACCTATGACTCGTCTGACTTGTAAAGATCAAGAATTTATATGGACTGACGAGTGTCAAGCAGCCTTTGAAGAGTTGAAGAAGCGACTGACTACAGCACCAGTATTGACGATTCCGTCAGGATCAGGAGGATATGTGATCTACAGTGACGCATCAGGGAAAGGCTTAGGATGCGTATTGATGCAGCATGGCAAGGTGATTGCATATGCATCTAGGCAGTTACGAGTACATGAGAAGAATTATCCGACTCATGACTTGGAACTTGCAGCCGTTGTATTTGCTCTGAAGCTATGGAGACATTACTTATATGGGGAACGAGTGGAGATCTATACAGACCACAAAAGCCTCAAGTACGTCTTCACGCAGAAGGAGTTAAATATGAGGCAACGTCGATGGCTCGAGTTGATGAAAGATTTCGAGATAGAGCTACATTATCATCCAGGCAAGGCTAACGTGGTAGCAGACGCGTTAAGCCGGAAGCCAGCAGCTTACTTCTTGACAGCACAGAGGGAACTTTTGGAGGACTTGCAAGAGCTTGGCATTGAAGTGATATTACCCGAAGCAAATGGGACACTAGCCAACTTGCAAGTACAATCATCATTGGTAGAGAGGATAAAGGCAGCTTTGCCTACAGATGCCAGATTCAGGAGACTAAAGGAAAGGACAGAGGCCGGAGAGCAGACCGGATTGCGCATTCATGAGGATGGGACATTACGATGTGGTGATCGTCTTTATGTTCCAAATGGAGAGATTCGACAGGAGCTGATGGCAGAGGCTCATAGTTCGATCTATTCTATTCATCCTGGAGGCACCAAGATGTATCGTGACTTACGATAGCATTTTTGGTGGCATGGGATGAAGAGAGAGATAGCTCGCTTTGTAGCTAAATGTCTGGTATGTCAACAAGTGAAGACGGAGCATCAGAGGACAGCAGGATTATTGCAACCACTTCCGATTCCAGAGTGGAAGTGGGAGCACATCACTATGGACTTCGTCACGGGTTTTCCCAAGAGTCCAAGTGGGAGAGATGCAGTGTGGGTAATAGTGGACCGACTCACCAAGTCAGCCCATTTTATACCTTTTAGAGTGGGTCAGTCTACAAAAACTTTAGCTGATTTATATATGAGGCAGATCATGAGATTGCACGGCATACCAGTCAGCATGGTATCGGACAGAGATTCGCGCTTCACATCGCATTTTTGGAGGAGCATGCAAGAGAGTCTTGGTACTCGTCTGAAGTTCAGTACATCTTACCACCCGCAGACAGATGGGCAGTCGGAGCGTACTATTCAGACCTTGGAAGATATGTTGAGGGCTTGCATGTTAGACTTCGGAGGATCATGGGAGGACCACCTACATCTTGTAGAGTTTTCTTACAACAATAGCTATCAAGCGAGTATTCAGATGGCTCCGTTTGAAGCATTGTATGGAAGAAAATGTAGGTCTCTTGTGTGTTGGAGTGACGTGGGAGAACGTCAGATTCTGGGACCCGAGTTGGTGGTCAACACCGTAGAGACAGTCAAGAAGATTCAGGGACACTTGCGAGCAGCGCAAGACAGGCAGAAGCAGTGGGCAGACCTTCATCGTCGTCCCTTGGAGTTCAAAGAGGGCGATCACGTCTTCTTGAGGATATCACCGACCAGAGGCACCATCCGATTCGGAGGGCGCGGCAAGTTGAGTCCAAGGTATATTGGACCATTTGACGTACTCGAGAGAGTTGGAGAGGTGGCATATCGACTTGCGCTACCACCTTCACTGGAGGGAGTACATGACGTATTCCATGTGTCGCAGCTCAGGCGATATGTGGCGGACAGCAGTCATGTTCTCGACCATTCAGAGATCACCATTGGGCCGAGCTTGTCTTACCAAGAGCAACCCGTGGGAATCCTTGATCGTCGAGAGAAGGTGTTGAGGAACCAGTCTATTCCCTTGGTTCGCGTAGCATGGAGGCATGGCGCGCCAGGAGAATCAACTTGGGAGCGCGAGGACGACATGCGCAAGCGTTTTCCGAACCTATTCGCAGACCAAGGTATGAATTTACATTGTTAATTTATATCTTATACCATTCTTGCATTCTATCGTGGCTTAATTTTAATTTCGAGGACGAAATTTTTACAAGTTGGGTAGAATGTAAAACCCCCTTCCTAGAAATCGTATATACCCTTTTATTTATTAATTATTAATTAAATTGTGGTAATTAGGTCTAAATAGGAGAAATAGATTTTTAATAATTTTTATATTAGGTGTTCGGGCACTTAGATGACTTATGGGACCATCAGGAATTTTTCGGAAATTATTCCATGTAGGAGACCCCTTGAGCAGTTGCTAGCCTAACGATGTGCAATACCCTAATCTATAAATTTTCTTATGAGTATATATATATATATGTATATACAAATATATATATGTATATATATATTTTATAAAGAGAAGAAAGGAAAAAGAATTATTTAATAGAAATTTAATAACACTAATAATAATATAATAATAATAATAATAATAATAATAACAAATAACCTACTTAGAATACACCCAGAAACTTTAGCATTTTGCTAAAGTACCTTAGCAGCAACTTGCAATTCAGCTTAGTTGCTGAATGACCGCCCAACTCAGCCTATTGCCCAGACCCGCCCAGTTAGCTTCAGCGGCAATTGCCCGCGGAACCCGTCCGCTATTTCCCTCTCTCTCTTCTTATATAATATATATATATATATATATATATATATATATATATATATATATATATATATATATTAACTCTCAAAACCTAACCTAATATTTCCAGACCTCCTCTTCCCATCTAAGAGCCGTCACCGCAGCCAGAGAAGCCCCGCTAACCCATCCAACCATCCCGTCGACGCCGACCTCGCGAACTGCAGTTTCCCACTCGAGGCACCTTCGCTCCGGCGTGATTTTCCGTCGACTCGCTCGACCAAACGCTGTTCCGTTTTCATAGGTATGATCATCCCTTAACCCTCTCCAATATTTGTTTTATAGTCAACCTCGGAAAACGTGTGCCCCTAGGTGAAAAACAGCGCCCAAGTCGGTGCGAGCAGACAGAATTCTGGGATCGCAGAATTCCAGAATGACCACCCATATTGTCGAGTTCTTATCTCCCACCACAGAGATCCGAATTTGGTGATTCTTTTTGATACCTGTAGAATTCCTGACCTAGTTTAATTTCTGTAAAATAACCCTCTGCTATTAGTTGCTGTGGACAAAATTATATTCGTCACAAAACTGCGCGCACCCACTTTTTCCAGATTTCCAAAGGTTGGAGATCGGAGCGCGCTCCGCCAAACGGGACCGCCCCGCCGTGTGCCAAGTGTACCGAATGGTGCACGCAGCATAACTGGACACGTGAAAATTTGTGGGGACTGATTCGGACGCGTGTGCGCGCCGGAATCAGACCGTATCCCCGGACACATCCCGTGTCGTAACTTTTTTGGAACTCGTGCATATTTTGTGCACGGTTGTCAGATTGCGACGAAACTTGCGCCACTGGACTCGTGGTAACGCGCTGGTCCTGTGACCCAATTTTCACGCATTTCTGAGACGGTTGACCGGATCGCCAATTGGCGCGCCCCACAGTTGACTTTTTGGACAAAATAGTGTTCGACTCATCGGAATCCACATTTGGACATACCGTTGGGTTCATATTGACATTTAGAGTTGTTTGACCTATAGTTTGTCCCATTTAGAGACTGTTACCCTTGGCACATTTTTCGGTGCAAAGTGGGCCACACATGGACCCCACTTTTACCCAAAATTACCGTTTTGCCCCTGTGTCCAAATTGGACGAAAGGGATATGCTTTTTAGCTATTTTGCTCATTCCGGAAATGTTGGGGATGTTTATTTCAGCATCCGGAGACGTTTGTTCGGAGTCCTTAGTTTCAGGTTCAGTGTCCTTGATATTTGGGCGCGTACACTTTACAGATTTCTTGCCAGGCAAGTATACCTTGCCATTGTACTGTATTTACATTCCATATGAGGCATGCATGTTTATTTCCTATTTATTTAGTTCATTTATTTTAAACTGCTATATAAACTGCGCGTCCAAGGAAACTTGGGTGCAACGACGGTGTCGTCGTACTATGTTTTTATTTATGTATATGCATTGGACCTACTTTATGAGACTACCCCATCTTCATGAGGCATTTATGTTTTATTGGCCATGACACTATTCTTACACGAGTGTGAGTCACATGTAGGACACGGACTTGCGTACTCGGCTGGCCACTGGTACGTATAGGTCGTGCGACGGATAGGGATAACTGCCAATAGAAACTTTGCATGCTAGTAGACCTGGCGGTTATTAGAGGTTTATCGTGTCATGGACATGACATGCTTAGAGCATTGGGTGGGGAGAACAACAAGTACCGCATTTGAGCTCCTTTGCACTTTTATCTATTGTGCGCCCGGATTCTCCGCTGGAGATACGGGTGGTGATGACCACTATATATTATATTATTATCAGGCGGGCCTCCGGCGTTCGAAAGTCGTCGTGCCTTTGTAGGCCCCTGGATCTCCAATAGAGAACCATGCCAAATCCCAGGTTTTCAGCCAGATAGCTCACTTGTGGGGAAAGGTGTTCTTAACTGCATTCACTTAGATGGTTAGGCGACCCCAATGGATGTTTATTTTCAGTACTTTATTGGCATGTACCATTTGTATCTTGTTACGTCCCTCTGAGGACCTGGTCCATTTTCCAGACATAGATGAGCAGGAGTTCCCGCAAGAGTATGGACCTGGACCTGACGCTACCTATCAGTCTGAGACGATCTTATCTTCTGATTATATGTGATTCATTGCAGCTGTTTAGAGATTCTAGTTGCTATTCTTTTCCAGACATTTATTCTTATATTAGAGTTTATTCTCTTCTCTCTTTAGTAGTTTATTATAGTCGATTTGCAGTGGATTTGTTTCCACCCGACTATTGTACTTTGAGATTACTATTTGAGACTGCTTCTTTGATATTCAGTTATTGATTTCCTTTACTCTATTATTTGTGTTGTGGATGAGATATAGAACTGCGTGTGACTTGTTGTGACATATATTTACCACTGTGGATTGGATATTCATGTACAGCGTACGTGTGTGTATGATTTCCATATATTGGAGTTCGTATACATACGGCTGGCGTGTTACGTATTCCTAGTCCTACGTATTTTGGGACTGGGGCGTGACAGGCGTATACTTCCAACTTTGGGTTTTATGCGCTGAATAAAAATTTTGGCGTAAAAACTTAAAATTTGGCTGTCTGGCGTAAAAACTCAGACTGTTAGATTTTGGCGTATACTGTCAACCATGAATTTTACGCCTCGAACATAGGTTCCAGCGTAAAGGTTCAAGTTTTTACAGTCTTGGCATAAAAGCTTAGACTGATATTCTTTGGCTTAAACTGTAAGAATGTAGCGTCTAGTGTAGAAACTGACTTGTTTTCTTGCATTTTGTAGTGGACTTGCAGATCCCTCTTTTGGCTGAGGTGATGGGGTCTCCGGCCGGGATGCTGAACTCAAACTATTTGGAGGACTTGTCCCATGTGACATTCTCCATCTCTGGAGCCAACTACCCTGAAGAAAGGGGAACCCTGATATCGTCCCAAGGAGAGCGCATGCTGTTGAGTATGATCAGTGGGGAGCCCCTGACGTACATAGACGGGACGGAGTATAAGAAACCGGGTTTCTTATTCGGGGATGTTATCGACAAACAATCCCAGACTAAACCCAAGAGGGAGGATTGGGTATTCACTGCTGAGGGCATGGTCATGTATCTGCCCAGTATGCCCAGGGATTACCCTATCTCGGCCTTCTTCCATGCCACACATCCTAGGAAGATGATATGGACTTTGACTCCAGATCTTCACGGCCGACCGGGGAAGATTTTATACAATAAGGGATATGACCGGGGAGGCTATATGAGCCGTCCTTCAGGCCATGTTATGCCCTTTAGGGGATTACTGTCGGGTTGTGTCCCGAGTGAGGATACTTCGTTGATCCAGCCGGTTCAGATATCGACCTTCTGCAATGACTTTATGGGGCAGGAGGAATATACCCCAGGGTCAACCCTCGGACCAGTGGATGGCTTAGCCCGGGGAATCTTCGATGGGCCAGTTTAACTGCCTGGGCCCTGAAGCACTTCCAGGTGGAGCTAGAAAATATTGGCTTATTCGCGGCCGTGAGTGCCACAAGTGTTGGGTTGCCCGTCAACCCTAACTTGTTCTTAGCGTTGATGGAGCGATATAATTCGCTCACTGGGACTTTTGCCACTCCACTGGGTGAGTTGGGCTTAGCCCTTCATGAGATGGCAGAGATTTCAAGGCTGCCAATGGGGGACGCTCCTTATGAAGAGTATGTCCCTACAAACAGGGAGTTGAGGGATACAAACCCTCGGGCAGTGGCTGTGTATCAAGAGCTGATAAGCCACTATCTTGTCTGTACCAGTTTCTACAAGGAGCCCTCTGATTTGGCTCACATCAACAAGTGGGCAACCTACCTCTTCTTCCACCAGGCCAAAAATGCTAAACCAGATAAGGTGGTAGATAGCCGAGATAAGCCCTTGAACCTCCTGAGTATGCTCAATGCTGACACGGTCGATGATCTTATCGAAGATGTAGGGGCCCCGGATCATGTTCTCGACGAGAAGATAGGGGGTTATCCTGCGGGCACAAAAGCCTTCAGTTATATGAGGCATTATCGTAATCCTCTATCAAAGGAAGCTCAATTGGCTGGCTTTCTCTCCGTCTGGCTACGCCGATGGGTAGTGCCGGGCATCGCCTCTGCGGATCGCATCCATCGTAATACCTTATGGCCCACGGTACGTTTGGTGTTCGGAGCAAGACTGGGCCTGCTTTCTGCTATGGTATGTAGAATATAAGCAGGCCTGAGGGCCCTTACTGATGGGCTGCTCGCTGATGAGACGCAACGTGAAAGCTTTCCCAGGGTGAAATTACCCTTCCTATACCTGATGGGATGGTTAATCCTTCACAACACCCGGGTGATGTCTCCCGGCTCCGCCAGCAGTTCAGAAAATATCTTCTTGTTGAATTACAAGAATTCCTATTACAACGTGGCGACCGTCATAGATTACCGGCGGGCGTTAAACGTTGCCCACAGCTGGAAGCTCTTCTGTATCGTCCTCCCTGTACATATCAATCAACAGGGGACGAAACTGAAGGATGAAGGTCGTGGGAGAACCATTCTTTCTACTGAAGTCTTCTACTGGTTGGTCTGCATTAGGCCTTCCAACTTACTATATAGAAGTGAGGATCATTGCTTCTTGGAGCCTTATCTGCCCAGTCGGTTTGCCAGGCAGTTTGGGTATGACCAATTGCATGTGGGGAATGCCATTACCAGCTTCAAGTCCAAAGGTGGACTTATTGATGGAGCCAGAGGGTGGCGGTACTTCATCACGGGCTGTACTGGTGCAACTTTTGCTGTGCCCGCGACTTCTCTTTCTATCGAATTACGTATTCTGCACTCGTATGCGCAGTTCTATGCGTCCATCAATACCTTCCATCGTGATTTTGATGTGCATGGAAGTTTTAGGATGCCCTCCCATAGGTCCACTGGAAGGAAGGAGATTCCGTCTGTTTTCTCGGATGAGAATGAAGACACCACCGGGGCAGACAATTTTTTATTGATAATACCGAGAGGCATAATAGCTCCGCCAGCAGAGCCTCTCGTTTTCCCTCATAAACGGAAGGCTTCTACTGTGAAAGAGTTTTCCCCCCGCAAGAAGAAGATTGCCAGAGGTCCGAAAAGGGCCTCCACCAGGGGGGCTTCTAGGAGCGAGCATGTTGTTTCCCCTGTTAGGGGTGATTCTTTGATTAGAGGTCCTTCGCCTTTTAGAGAGGGAACCTCCATAGTTCCGGCTGGCAGTGCATGAGATTCTTTGCTCGAGATCGCTGCTGCTACTATTGCTTCTGGTAGTGCTATAAGATTGCCTTCGAGGCCGAGCATTTTAAGGATACCTCTATCCAGACAAATAATGGGAGTAACCCCTACTTCGTCTGTAAGTATCTCCAGCGAGATTCCACCCGATGAGCCTCGAGTGGATCTTGGTGGCGACTGGGACGACTATCCTCCAATGTCAATTGGTGCACCCTCTTCTCCAGGTATGACAGCTCGCTTACCATCATTAAGAAATGATTTAGCTGTACAGGCTGCGGACGTGACATATATACCATCGGCCATGGGTAAATGTTGTCTTTACACATCTTTTAGGAAAATTAACATCAAGTTGATATTAACTTTCTCTTGTCTTCTTTTCAGGTGAAGACATCTCAGGGGAGGGCAGAGTTGACGCAACCTTTGACTTTATTGCGGATCCCGCCGATGAAACGTCGGCATTTGATATCGAAGAGGCATGCTTTGAAGCTGCCGATCCTTCGTCCGCAACATTTTCGGGTGTCGTCTCGCCAATAGCAGTTCAGATATCATCGGAGGAGGATGAGCCCACTATCACGACTGTGCCTCCTTTGTTGAGTATGCCAGCAACTTCAACCGTTGCTGGTGTTCGTTCTTTTGTAGTGCCATATGTAGAGGCAACGGTCGTGGCAACATCCTCCGCGGTCATTCCTGGAAGGAGATTTTCCGTTATCACAGCCACTCCTACCGTGCATCCGGTCTTCGATATGCTGATTGAACAGTATACCAGCCTATTCTACCGCAGTTTGAAAAAGTTGATATCCATGGTGCTGGAGAAGAACCTGAGCTTTGATAATCTGTTGATGTCCTCCCAGCTTGCGATAGCGCCGATCAGAAATTTCAACGACGCTGGAAGAGTTGGTGCGTTGGAGCAAATAGTTAATGGTTTAGAACAACCCATTAACGAATATTTACAACTATCTCGAGGCAACGTCGATGATATAATTCAGGCTGAGTACGACTCCTTGACTGCGAAGCTTGCTGAACAGATGGAATGCTTAAACAAATCCATCCAGGCATAGCA